>JALIGW010000006.1:34213762-34483762 GCA_023053685.1 Diadophis punctatus similis | reverse complement strand
AAAGCAGCATTAAAAAAGGGGGGGACCATTTTTGTTCGGTTTACACACACCTTCCCTTTTTAGGGAAGGTTTTTAATAGGGCAGTTGGCTGCAGTTGGCTGCAGCTTCAAAGGAGACTCAAGGAAGCCAATGACCTGCACCTTTTTCAGTCACGTTTCAGACTGAGATATACTCCAGTATTTGAAAGAGCATTGATAGCACTTCTGAGTGACAGCTGAGAATGATGTAACTTTCCTGGTTCTTCTGACCTCTCAAGCAGCCTTCCATTCCATCGATTGTGTTTTCCTTTTGGGCTGATTCCAGGGTTTGTAAGGTGGAGACACTGTTTTACAGTAATCTCACTCTTTTCTCTGGCTAATTTCAGTTGGTGCTTGGAAGGGGTGAAGGAGAATAGAGCCTTCTTTGTAGGATTTCTTAGAGTTTAAGACTTAACACAATGCTGCTGGGCAAGGTCATCTGCCAGCATGGGAGAGTGGCAGAGATTTTGGCTATCCCATTTCTGAGGACTTTTCAACTTTAGTTGCACTTCCCAAATAGCAATCACAGCCAGGAATGTCTGCATAGATCTGCATGGTGCACAATGATGTTCTTTCCTTAGTTGTAAGTTTTTATGCCTTAGTCACTATGCAGTTGAACTATTGCAACACACTCTACACGGGCTGCCCTTGAACATCACTCAGAAGGTACACACATACAGAAAGATGCAGCATGAGTGGTTATTAGTGCACTTTGGTTTACCCAGACCCGTGATGGCGAACCTATGGCACGGGTGCCACAAGTGGCACGCGGAGCCATATTGGTGGGCACGCGAGCTCAGGTTCGGCGTGCATGTGTGCACCAGCCGGCTGATTTTCGGGCCTTCTGGGCCCACTGGGAGTCGGGAAACAGGCTGTTTCCAGCCTCCAGAGGGGGTGGGGAAGGCCGTTTTCGCCCTCCCCAGGCTCCTAGAAAGGCTCTGGAGCCTGGGGAGAGCGAAAAATGGGCGTGCCATTGCATGCTGGGAGCAGGGGGGTCATGCGTGCATGTGCGGGGGTGCATGGAATTATGAGTGTGGGCACGCACACACATGATCCCCCACATTCCCCCCCCCTTTTGGCACGCAAACCAAAAAAGGTTCGCCATCACTGACCCAGACTATGCTTTTGCTCTAGTTGTCAGTAAGCTTCAAGGTGTAATTTATTTAAAACAAAGTTAAAAATCATTGCTTAAGAGAATCTTTTTTTAAAGGTCTGAGCAATCCTGCATTATCTATGGAAAATGAAACCTAGTCTTGCAAGTAAAGAAGAAAACATTGGGTCTTAAAGTAAGTTATTTTTTTTAATTTTTGATGGCGATTTCATATTTAATAAAATTCTTCAGTTTCTCAACTTTGGCAACTTACAGATGCATGCTGGCTGGGGAATTCAGGGAGTTAAATCCGCTCAGTCTTCAGGTTGCCAAGGTTGAGAAACATTGCTTTACTTTGTAATTTCAGTAGTCGTGTAGAATGAAAGCCATTAATCAAATTGTTTTTCCAATAATTCTTCTTTGTAGAAAAAGCACTGTTGGTGAAAGGATGAAGAATTCATCCACTACATCAGCATTCATCAACCAGCTACTCAGCGCACTGCTACATGGATGTGCGCAGAAAAATTTCAAGGCCTAATTAGCTGTCTCTGCATCGTCACTTGAAATATCTGTTGACACCTCTTGATTATCATAAAAATAATGGTTTGGCTAACATAGACTATGGTTACAGTACAAAATGGAAGTCTTGAAAATGAGGGTAATCTTAATGTATACAGGACAACTATTAATCCTTTAGAGATTATAGGTGTGGTTTTTTGCATTGACAGTTATAGCTCAAATGAGCATAAACTTTATATATCTAAACACACTCTTGGAAGCAGTTCTTGAATCTTTAAATGGAAATCTTGCTTGTGATTTCCACCTGCAAACTACCTTTATTCCTTGGAGTATAAAGAAAGCTTTGTCAGTTCATTGAATAGCTTGTTTGTTGATTGGATATAATGAGCAGAAGATATTTTTGATTGCTGTCTTCAGTTGAGTTAGCAAAACTGTTTTTAATTATAAACTAGCCTCAGGTTGGACAATCATGCTCATGCATCCCTTTATATAAGGGCTAGATTATAATTTCTCTTATTTCATAACTGAGACCAAAACGAACTTCACATTTATTTATATATGTAAAAAATAAGGAGCGTAGTTAGAACCATGCTCAAAGCAAGGCTTTTTGAAACTTTGTGATGGCGAATTCAGTTACTCAATCTTACTTGAAATGATTTTTTTTAAAATTCTTGAGAATGGTCAACTTAAAACTTTGGCCTAAGTTTGTATCAATAAGAGGCTTTGTTGTAACTGAACATCCTTTAATTGCTGCATTTCTCACTATTACCCTGGTGATTTACATATGGAGAGATGTATAATATCATGTAACACTCATGTTCATACTTTTACTGTGGTTTAGATTATATTCTTAATAAGGTAACTGGATCTAGCAGAGACACACTTTAAATGAAATTAATTATCTGGGGCTTTTATGAACTTTTATATGATCTGATTTAAGAACTGAATTTAAAACTTACGAAATTTCGGAAGCCAAGGAACTTAACAGTTTCATAGAACTGGTTTTATCAGTGCCTTTGCATGTACAGTGGAAGATGAAATTAATACATTTAAGCTGCACATAATACAGTATGCTGTTTACATAAACTAGGTTATAATCAGTTTCAAAATGGTCCATAAACAGTTTGGTTAGGGAAGAATGTGAGAAAATTGTACATCTTACTGAAAAGTATTTAAGAAACAAAAAAAATTGTTTTCAGAATCACTTTGGCAATCACTTTAGACCAGGGGTCCTCAAACATGGCAACTTTAAGACTTGTGGACTTCAACTCCCAGAATTCTCCAGCCAGCTATGAATTCTGGGAGTTGAAGTCCACAAGTCTTAAAGTTGCCAAGTTTGAAGAACTCTACTTTAGACTTCTAAACAGGCACTACACATAGCTCAGACTGAATGACATTCCCCAGCTGCAGTGGTCTCAAATATTTTTTTACAAGCAACACTATTTTCTGTAGCTGTATAGATTTTAAACATTTCAGAATGGTCTTGTGGCGAATGAGATAGCATGATGATATTGTGATGATATTATTACAACTGTAATAGTGTAGATTTGGATTTTTCCCTGATATTTTAATCTTTTTGAAAAATCTCAGTAGGATCACCAAAAGTGCCAGAATATGACCCATAAAATTTGGGGTATTTGAAAAGGTTGTGTACTTCTAGTTCATAGTTTTACGCAACATATATTAGCATTGACAATTCATTTTCATAGCAGTGTTCTAATTATTTATATTTAGATATGGAAGTGATGAGAATAAAATGAGAATACTCCTTATCCTGCTTAATCATCATATACTGTACATTATGAAATGTTTTGCTCTGCTGGGTTGTCTTTAAAATATGTGTAAATTGAAGGGGAAACGTTGCAATTCAGTTCTCATACAACACCTATTGTAACACCTTAAATTATTTTTCAGTAAAATTCAAAATAACAGAACAGACATGTCTCTCTCAGCATGTCTTCATGAAAACGGAGACTATCAGTTGTCCAATGCCAAAAATTTGCAGGGAAGGGAGACTTGAACATATCCAGGTAGTAAGAGCCATGTAAAACTAGAGAGGAGTTTGTGGTAGATATGGGACTATTTAAAATAATGTACCTTCTTTTGATACATTGGGCCTAGAATGTATTCATTCAGATTGTTTTTTCACATTACAACCATCACTATTTTGCTCTGGAAGTAAATTCTGTTGACTTTTACAAGCAGGAGAGTTCCAATAAAAGGTTTGGGATTGGGGTGAGTAGTGGGACAGCAGTGACAATAAAGAAAAAAAGAGGTACCCAGTATCTCTGCAATATGGTATTCTAATCCGTCTTGTTCAATTTCCCATTGTAACTGTTTGGGAAAAAAGGATTCTGTGCATTATCTGCTATACACTTGCATTTGGGAAACCACAACTTTGATGAACTGAAAACTAGGGTTCTTGCCTGATTAAAGACAATTAATTGTAATCAATTACATGATTTTTGCTTGATTGGTTTATTGCTAAGGTGGGCAATCTTTGTGTGTTTGTATATGTGCCAGGGAAGAGCCTTGTCATTTTCAAACATTGCGTTTCACTTGCTTTAGGATTCCCACTATAGTTTTATCCGATTCCTGTTACATGTGCACTAACAAACTTGGTAATGGGTAAGTGGGTATATTGTGATTTGGGATGAACGTAAGTTCTGAAGGGGAAAAATACCTTAAATGATGCAGGCATTGCCTCCATGCAAGAAAAAGAAATACTTCTATAGAAGCTGAATACAGCAGAAAGAATCTTAAGTATTTTGTTAAAAATGTATTGCCGTATTGAGCAAGGAACTTTTTAAATGCCTATAGCACAAACATATACACATTGGTAGATTTATTCTGTTTTTTCATTAATTTTTTTTCTAAATGTCGAAAGCAAAACATTCAATTATAGCAAAGTCTGAACAAATTGATTTGAATTCTCCAGTGTTATTTCATCAGATTTTAAACATTCCTTCTGCACTTGGAAAATGTAGCTACTATCCCGTCCTACTAACCGGAATCCAGAATAATTGATAGTGAAAATCCAGCTGCTATTAAAATGGTAGAGGTACTCCTTGCCTTACAACTGGTTTTTTAGCAGCTATTCAAAGTTACAGTGGGTGTATGATCCAGATTCAAAGTTCCAATGGTTGCCCCGTGTCTGCAGTCACATGACTCCTTTGGGCACTTGGCAACCAGGCCGCATGTATGGCCATGTGCAGCATCCCATGGTCACATGACATTTTACGGCAATTTTGCTGAAAACCACACCCATAATGAACTATTGGCTCACTTAACAACTGTGGTATTTGCACCACAAGCACTGTGTTCACTTAATGACTGCCAAAAAAAGGGTTGTAAAATTGGGTTGATAAATGATTGATCCATTTTATAGCTATTACAACTTACGACCATGGTGGGAAGGCTACATTACGTTCCTAAGTTGAGGACCATCTGAACAAATAATTATATTCCAACTGCATTTTCCTTAACTCTTCCTGCACCTTTCATATCAGTATTCAACTCTGAATACTGTTAATTATCAACAGTATGTTTTGGTGAAACCATAGCAAGTACGAAATTTCCACAGCAAAACTGCAGCTAGATGACAATACTATCGCCTGGAAATGTTGTTTTAATCATAATTTTGTCTGATTTCTAAAAGGACTCACTGTGCACTGTACAAATGAATTAAAATCCATAAATGTAGACTTTAGTTAACTGCACAGAGTCAAAACTAAGCAATTACGTTTGTGAAATGGGTTTGTTAGTGGCCAATGCTACAGTTGGGGGGAAAAATGTCATCTCTAAAAATGCAAACTGCTACCTTATTCTTATAATAAATCACACCAGTCTATACAAGATCAGTTATAGATACCACCTAGTAGCTTTCTCATATAAACAGATTGAACAATAAAAATTGTGTTAAGCTAGCATTTGGAAAGTTGCAAATCATATATAAATATATATATACACTGTATACATTTGATAGGCAATTCAGCTCAAGTTGTAGTATGTCCACTGGAACATGTACATGAACATAGCAATATACTATATTTTAATTTCTTAAAATGTTATTTTTTCCCTTATTTTCAGGAAAAAATCAATTATCATTCCCAAATAGTTTTTCAATCATCTGAAATAGGAACTTGTTTGAAAGTAAATTATGGGCATTCGAGATCTATCCACTAGCCGGTTACTTTTCCTAAGGGCATATTCCATTGGTCACTGGAACATGAGAAATTTTTGCAAAGACTTGATATCCATGGTATCACCTGTAAATGATAGAGATTTTATCCAGAACAGCTCAGAATGCTTGAGTAAATTTTATTTTTGAGGAAAATATGTATTCCTATAGTTATCAGGATTTAGTAATCATACTGTAACAGCAACATTCTTCCGTTTGTCTTTCTGCATAATTATCAGACGTGCTGTACCATTTAAAAACAAAAGAACAGAACACAGTTGGAATCAACATGGGATATTCCAGTTTTATGTAGCTTTTGAGGTCGTAGTTTTTAAAAATTCATACATTGCTCATAGAGTAATGCAATTAGAATTCCACCTTGAGTTTGCAGAACAGAACCCAACTTCGTTAAATGGAACCAGCCTGTTTCATTTAAAATTGAACATTTTTTTCTAAAATCAAATAATTTCTGGGACCCTCTGGGGATGGAATCTTCCATGGTGGGATGTTTGTACACCCCAATTCTCATGCTTGTTATGACTGTCAAGACCATCATTTTGTTGTTAATCCAGAAACAGTAGTTATCATGGCTCTCAAAAAATGTGCACAAAAAAGGGAAAAAGAGTGAAACTTATCTCCAAAATCTAAGCGGATTAAATACTTTTTATTAGTACTGTGCCTAATGTAGTGCTGTATGAAGATAACCTTGAAGAAATAAAAGGGCAGTGTCATAAACATCAGATTAGCCTTTAAATGGAAGAGTATGAGTCATCTTAATTCTTTTGGACACCTAAACAAGCCCAGTTTTGTGCATCCTAAACATCAAATCCAATGCAGTAAGTTGATGAAAAGAAGAAAATGTCCATTTGCTGCACACCAAGCTAACTTTAGTGACCTAATTACTATATTATTATAGGGCATTTTTTACATAACTATCAAATAAAGTTCAATTATGTAACATTTACTGTATGTGGAAACAATTACTGTAATCACTGCTGCAAATTTTAGCCGTTTAAAATCCTCAGGGTACTCTGATTAGACCAATTTCATCTACAAGGAATCAGTGTTCAAAGAACTGTTCTGATATTTATGCTCTTCATGGCTTTTATGTTTGTGTATGATTTCCTATTTTGTTTAATAATGGCAAGATTTTCAAATCCAAATAACTTTTTTTTTAATTTAACATTCCCATGCTGAAAATATTCTCAAGTATTGGCCTAATGCCAGATTGTACATAAATGCCAGATTGTACATAAAAGTGCAGGTCTTACAAAGTGTAGAAGTGCTTCTGTTTTGCTTTCTTTTGTATTCAGCAAAAACATACTGTGTATTTTTGTATTATGTTAACTTTTGGGGGGGGGGGAATTAAACTCTTTCAAGCAAACCAGTCATGGTTTAAATGCCAGATTCGAAAAGTGCATGAGCAATAAAGCATCGGTTTTGTTGACTTATGTTAAGTCAGCTGTTCTGCTGGCTTAGAGGCTATACAGCCAATGAAACATCTGCAAATTTTCTCAGGGAGCAATAACTTAAAAACCCACTGCAGAATCTACCCCACTTTAATCCCAGAGCAAAAAGTATTCAAGTAGAAATGAAGAAGCTTAATATATATTCCAGAACACAAAGGCTATGACTCATCCCAGAGTAAGTCTCAACACGACATAATTGGAAGTAAAAGTTGGAGCCATGAATAACACATTACAGAGCTTCCAAAGGAAAGATTTATACAACCCTTGGCCAAAATTGGATCACATTTTGAGAAATGTGGCAGAACCAGAAGTTGCAAGCTTGTAAATTCATGCTAAGTATTATACCACATTATGTCCATTATGCAAACAACACATGCCTAAATTGTACTGTTTCAGATTATGAAGGAACAATAAGACTGACACAAAGAGAGTAGGATTCAACCTCAATCAGCCAACATGCTCATTTTCAGATCTGCCCTTCTGGTGAACACTTTTTTAAAATACCCCCTTTAATCTGAAAGGGTCCCATTGTGGCCCATAAGGAATGGAGGTATGACAGTCTCACAATGCATACAAAAAAAGCCTCAGCCCTCTATAAATGAAAGTTCTTGTAAGAGCAATAAGAAGCTATTTTAACTCATTACGGTTCCTGAAAGGGATGACAACTGAAGGATGCTCTTTGAGGCAGCTTGCTTCTCATTTTATTCAACAGCCTTGTGAAATATTTGCAGCTAAGTTCCATTGTATGAATTATGAGTTTATTTCATTTTCTCCTTGCTTTTGTACAAAACATCAGTAAATAATTCCATTGCCAACATCATAAAAGGTATGTTCAGTGAAAAAAAATCCACTATTATTTACCTCATGATAAAATAAGTCCAATATAGTATAGTTCAGATATTGATTTGTGTGGAATTCAGTTGAGTTTTTTTCAACAGTGTGATGGACAAGAGGCATTTATGATTAGTACTTCATCAAGGCACAATCTATTGTCAACCTGGTATAAAATAGTCCAGTCATTACTTGAACTTAAATATACAAATCTCCCAGCAGCAGGAATATTAATTACAGAACTGCTATGTTTACAGCATAGTTGAGTTTTTGTCCACTTGGCAAATCACAAGCAGCAGATATTAGGGTCTGTAGCTGCCAACAAGGTACATGAAAAACAATATTTAGTCTTTAAAAATATCTGATGGCATGTTAACCTTCTCACCTACTTGCTGGACTGCATAAATTCAAGTAAGCTTCTTAGTAAGGCAGGTTATTGCTATTGAATGAGAAATTACACCTGACCACAACATTTGACTTTCAGGTCCTTCCCACTTCACTGATGAGCAGCAAACACATTATAGCCAGTTCTTAACAAGCATGGAAATCAAAGATTTGCTCTTGCTATATTCAACCACATTTTGAGCACTCTAAAGCAAGGGTCTCCAACCTTGGCAACTTTAAGACTTGTGGACTTCAACTCCCAGAGTTCCTCAGCCAGCTGGCTGAGGAATTCTGGGAGCTGAAGTCCACAAGTCTTAAAGTTGCCAAGGTTGGAGACCCCTGCTCTAAAGTGACTATAGTGATGATACTTGGAGCAGCCAAAGTATGACTTAACAGACCACACTGAATTAAGATGACAAAGATGTAAGAGGCTAGACAGGTACACAGACATGCCAGTGGGGTTTCAAATCAAAACCACAAGTCTCTTAAGTATGTAAGAAAACATTATTGAAGCCTTTATTTACAAAAGCTTTAAAAACAAATACCCTCTTATGCAAATGTCTTCGTAATTTTTCCTTAAAAGAAAAAGGACTGCCCAGTTACATTATTGTAACTTTATGAGGATAAAGGAAAACACATTAAAGTACATGGTAGATATATCAATTTGCTGTACATTAAGATTTACTCCCATTGATTTTCAGTGTAGATGACATGCCAAATGCTGTCATCAGCACTCTATCATTCCAGGATAAGATTTAGCTATTCCATACTAATAAAAGTCTTCCTTCACAATTGCTTTTTATGAGCCTGCTCTGCATGGTCAGGAAAGTACTTTGTGGTTCTTTAGTAAAACACCTATAAAATATACTGCTAAGATAGACTCAAAAAATAAACTAGCCTTACAAGCCTTAGGTAACTTTATTAGGTACAAATAAATTTGTTGTTTGACAACAAATGTCTTGTGTTTCAGCTCCCAAAAAGGACATATCTTCCTATTTATCTTTGGATCTCTTACTTATATTGTGTTCATCCATTTATGTAGACAATAAATTAATATTTTAAAATAGAAAAGTATTTAGGCCATAACTCGTTGGAACGGGAATAAGGACATGGATTACAATTTTAAATTGTTATTTTAACTGCAGCATTCCATCTTTCAATTATTCCTTTCAGACCCAAACGCATAAAAGGATCCACATACCTTCAATAAGGCTGCAAAGTAGCACCCCAATTTCACCCCAAGTCGGTGCCCTTTAAATATTTGGCTATCAACTTCTATATATTCCACACGTTTTAGAAGTTAATAGTCCAATAAACCTGAAGGTTGCAACATAGAGGAGAAGGCTGCTATAAAGCTTGCTTTAAATGGAGGAGAATACATAAAGTTCTCCTAATCACACCTCATAAAAGCTGCCCAGTAAATTTAGGCCCCATGAAAGAGATTCTCAATTCAAGAAAGTATCCTCGAGAGACTCCTCATGATTCCACCTAGTTGCTTCCACCAGAGAGCTGCCGGGAATATTTGGAAGACAACACCGGTTTTATAGTAGCTGTTAAGATACCTGTAAGTTTGAAGAGAGATTAGGCAATGAATGTGGCTTTGTTCAATGTATTTGAGACCTGGAAGAAGCAATACTGGCAGATGAACCCTTTTTTTCTATGTCAGGGAAGAATATTCAGAACTTCAGATAAAACAGAGGATCTGACTCAGAGTCACTCTTCTAAAGTGCAAATGTGATGGTCCACAATTATGAATAACTAAAACCCCTGTACGTTGGAAGAGATTAACATCCAATGGGGAAAATTGATTACAATCAGTGCTTGCCCAGGTTTGAGGGGAAAGGGCAGGGATAATAAACCAATACAAAGGCCAATTAAAGTTTACTAGAAAAGTCATTATCATTTTAGCTTTCCTCTTCTATCTACCACACTGTTCCTACACGTGCTTCTGTACAGATGGGCAAGGTACATGGCAACATTTAATCCAGAAATGCCTATATATCAAGGTCAAAGGACTGGAACAGGAACAGTCAGGTTTAGTACATACAAAGGCAAGAGAAAAGTGTGCTGATAAAGAGGAACAGAACACCTTATTGTCCAAGGAATTCAACCAGAGATAAAACCTATGTACAACCATATTGAACTTAGAAAAAGTGCCTTCTCATTTCCTGTCATGATTGTTTGTTGGCTTCTTCTTCATATGCATTTCCTGTTCCATTCTGTACATAAGATGAACCAGAACCAAGACCATACAAATGACCACAGTACTTGGCATCATCAATGTGATCTTCAAAGAACATCTAAAGAAAATTTAAAGGACAAATTATTCTCCTATTTTTGGAGGCACTACTCAAAATACCTGTATCAAAAAAATCTCATTTTCAGATCAAATATAGAATTTAAATAAAATATATCTCAGTTTATATTTCTTGAAGTGTATTGAGAAAAGAATAAGTCACAATCATTACCCTGCCACATAAATCAGATGTTAACAATAGTAACATAATGCATATGAAACAAAAAGAAGAGGCAAAGACACATCTGTATGGTTTTCTTGCAACAATACACATTGCTTGTCATTATCTTCTTTCAAGGTTCTTTTTAAAACTTAAAACTTCTCTGTCTTGCCAACAGCAGCTTAGATGCTATATTTTGGTGTCTCTCCTACTAATGAAGTTATCTCCTGCTTAGCTTTTCAAGATCAATCAAAGATGGAATGTCATTTAGCTGAACACAAAACCAAAAGCAGAACAATGTAAAAGATCTTACAAATTAGAACTGTCAAAAGCAAAGTAGGCTTTACGAATTAAAAGCCTACTAGAATAAAATGTCAGTGGTTTCTATGAAAGCACTTAGTGGCACGATTCTTCAGTGATCTCTCAACTGTAACTACCTCAGAATAGTCACTACTTCTCATGCTCATTTGCCAAATTGCTAAGAGTTCTCTTTGTCATCAAGTTTAATCCTCAAATAGTCTGCTATGAAGCAATGTAATACTAAGCCCATTAAGGCTTTAAAGTTTAGAAGCAACACTTCAAGTTGACCTTGGAAGTAAATATAGATCTAGTATGGCCTAATTTGATTTACTATTAATTATAATGATGTAATTAAATCAGAATTTAATTTACCATTACTATTAATCTAATAATTTAATCAAAATGCAGGTAGTTCTCAATAATGGTAATTGGGACCAACAACATACTGCTGAGCAATGTGGTTGTAAAATGCAATTATTACCAGACCTTGCTGATTTAGGCAGGCAGATGCATCAAGTTCTAGTTGCTATCATAAGGCGTATCTCACACAACTGAAGCATCTCATAGTCACACGATCATCATTTGCAACCTCCAGCCAGTTTCCCCATTGATTTTACTGATCAGAAGTCAGCAGTGTGAGACACTGCGACATCATAAGTACGAGCCGTTGCCAAGTACCCAAATTGCAATCACATGACTGCTATAACAACTGTAACTTCGAGGACCCGTCCTGTCCCCTCCTTCAGCGCCATCAATATTATCATACAAACACACACACACACACACACAGAGTACATATCTATCTACCTCTCTCATTTTGAAGAAGGCCATGCCTGTTAGTAGAGAATCAGATCCCGCTTGATGCTGGGGACCTATCCTTTCCAACTCTAACTGCTCAGCAACTTCTTGTAATCCACCCTGAAAAGGAAGATTGCAGCCTAATTAGAACAGTTGTAAATATGACAGCAGGCAATAGCATTACTTTCCACTATTCACTTCTATGAGCAAACAATTTGAAGATCTACACTTTTAGTTTAAATCATAGTCCCAGTCACATGTTCTTTAACACCATAGCATATTATGACAGCAAAGGCCTTCAGAATTCTTGTTAATTATCATTCAAGCCTTTCACCAGGCACTTTTTTCAATTCTATTGTAATTTTGAACAGTCACTAAACAAACTGTTGTAAGTTGAGGATAGCCTGTATACAAAAAGTATTTTCCAACCAAAATCCCACCCATCTTCCCACTTTGTTTACAGTTATTCATCAAGACAGGAGATGGAGGGGAGGGGGAAATCAAATGTTAAAAAATAAGCACAACTGCATATAAGAGTGAGCAACTCTGTAATGGCTAAGAGCAGCACTTAATATTTTGCTAGAGAGTCCTGTAAAGTGTGCACGCGGCAGTGGGTATTTATTTATTTAAATTTATATTCCGTCCATCTCACTGTCAAAACGACTCTGGATGGTTTAAATGTTATCAAAACAACTTTGGAATGTTGACTTAAATATTCCCGATTTTCCAATTTTGTGCTGTTGAAGCATTAGCCTTAAGAGGGTGAAATCCTGAGGTAGGCAGTGGTGGTGAAAAATGAAAATTCCTCAAGCTCTTAAAAAGCCCTGGAAAAGGAACTGTGAAAAGATGGCCTGTCACTAATTATAGAGCATATGCATATTTTCCCCTTGGAAAAAGTAAGGGTACCATATATTGGGCTGTCTGTTTCTAACAATTAGTAATGGAATTCATTATTCAAACCAATCCCTTTAAAAAAGGACCCCTAATCAAACTGATTACCTGAAATAATCTAATGAATAGAAAAATAGAATATGTTACACTAAGAAAGGTTTACCTGGGTTAATCTTATTTCAAATATACTAGGTTAGACTATGACAGTCTAATCTCCATGTTGTATGACTGTCGTAGTCTAGTTTAGTATATGCATAGTAAAATTAAGCCAGATAAACTTTCCTCAGTGCCTTTTTCCTTTACAACTGTTGCTTATCATAAAAGTTCAAATAATTTATTATCCAGTATGAGCTTTGTATGTAAACAGTGGGCAAAACTGTTGGAATATTCATGACTGGGAGGGTCATGTTAACAAGGTTAGCCAATGAATAGGCATAGCAACTGAGTCAGCCAATAGGAGCTAACCACTTCTGAGTCTGTGCAGAGAATCGAAACTGGAACTTAAGCTTAAGGCTGGGTGTGGCTCCAGCCCACTCTGTTCTATTGTCTCCATTCTGTACTCTTCCACTCTGAACTCTGCTGAAATGAAACTAACTCTCCTGCTTATGTTTACCTGTAACTGATTGAAGAAGAATTCTACTTGTGGTATTTATTTGTTTGTTTATTTGTTTAATATATATTTATTTTTAAATATATATTATTTTATTTTATTTTCATTTATCAGCAAAAAAATCCTACATATATATATATATATATATATATATATATATATATATATATATATATATATATATATATATATATATATATATATATATATATATATATATATATATATATATATATATATATATATATATATATACACGAAGTTATGAATCCAGCTGAATCAGTCATGTGTGTGTGCTTCTGGTTTTGATTTTGCAACGAACTTTAATAAAAACTGTTAGAAGTCCCTGGTCTTCTGCTTAAACCTTTTACATTTGGTGTGGCCAACTTGAGAAACTCCTACTCTCCTCTTTGCATAGCAGGAATTTCAAGACGTTAACAGATGAGCTGTTAAACAGAGAACTGCTTCCTATTTCTCCTTAAAAAAAGAAAAAACATCCACCAACTTTTTCAAAATATATTTAGATCAAGTGCTATATGGTTCAAAAATGAACACACGATGTGTAAATCTTTTACGATGGGAACTGTCAAAACATTTTGAAGGATGAGTAAAATTGAGCAAGGCAAACAAAGGTTTTTTTAAAAAAATATTTTCAATCCTTAAACTAAACAATAAGAGTATTTACCAATGACCAATCCTTGCGAATATAATGTTGCCTTCTTTTATTACACATAGGTTCATTACCTCATGTATTTCCACCGTGTTTGAATAGCAGCGATGGGAATTAAGAAAGACAGTTTTAAATTGAAACAGAAGAACACAAAATATGGGATAAATCAGGGCTGGTGGAGCAGAGAAGAAGAATGTGTGTGATGGGCTGAAGAGGAGATAGAATTCAAGGGGTCTGGAACCCTAAGGCACTGAATAGACCCAGGTATATATCCACCCTCATCTCACCAGATGAATTCCAGCTGAGAAAGATTGACTTGCTCAAAGTTGTGGGTGAAAAATGAATGGAGGTGGTTATGAATGCCGAGGTGGCACAGTGGTTAGAATGCAGTACTGCAGACTCCTTCTGCTGACTGCCAGCTGACTGCAATTTGGCGGTTTGAATCTCACCAGGCTCAAGGTTGACTCAGCCTTCCATCCTTCCGAGGTGGGTAAAATGAGGACCCAGATTGTTGGGGGTAATATGCTGACTCTGTAAACCACTTAAAGAGGGCTGGAAAGCACTGTGAAGTGGTATATAAGTCTAAATACTATTGCTATTGTGAATAATAATAATAAAAATGAAAGGCAGGACATAAAACTAACAAAATAAAAACTAAACTAAATTTAGCACTTATTCCAGCTTGCTAATAATTTACATCTTCTTCCCTAGAACTAAGCTTCCTTAAGTTACCTGTTCACAATTTTCACAAGCAATTTAAAAGGTGACAAGCTATAACAAAGTTACTTGATAGCCAACTATTAATTTATTTTGCACGAAAAAACTAGATCAAAATATTCATCAGAAAAAAGGATAATCTGAAGACAGTTTTGAGTATTTACAATATTTAATCTTTTAATACTAGTAGACTCCCAGCTTTCATTATAAAACTATATTTAAAACATGGTATTTCAATCAGGGGTGGGTTCCTCCCGGTTCAGACTAGATCACCCGAACCAGTAGCAACCCGCTGGTGACGTCACAATGGTGTCACAGATCTGGTTCAGTCGGTGCTGGTCCGTGGGCACTGCCATCTTTTTTGGGATTTTTTTTCCGAATTTTTTACTGTTTGGAAGTTTTTTTCTCTGCTGCTGCTTGAAAAAGAACCCTCCCGCCCGTCCCCGGGTTTATACTTACCTTTATTCCTTCGCCAAAGCACAGTTGATCAGCTCCTCAGCTGTGTTTCGGGCTTATTATAGCTACTGAGCATGCGCGGAAGCAGAATTGCACGAGGGGATGCGCGTGCGTGCACGAAATGTCGCGATGCGAACCGGTGGTGAAGGTAAGTGGAACCCACCCCTGATTTCAATATATCTAATAAGAATAATCATGGAAATCAAAATGACAAGTGACATTCAAAGTATGAAAAATCAGAAATGCTAATATTCTGATTTGTCTGTTCATGTTCTTCTCCAATGATAATTCCATGTAATAGATATGGCTGGTTTATGAACCTATCCCATAAGCCTTGCCTTATTGAAGATTTTCACTTTTTTAAAAAAGTAATATCCACTGTCTCCAAACAACACATAGCAATAACTATAGATTCACTGAATAATGATGTTCACATCTGGCTCATCAATATTATCACTGGTGACCAGTTATTTGTAAAACTAGGATTACAAATAACTGGTCACCAGCTACATCATAGTTAAAAATCAATCTATCTCTGACTTTTTGCTTACAAAAAACATGTTGATTATTTTTATATTAAACCAGCCTTTGCTTCAAGTCATATCAATAGCAGTCGGTATGCAGGATTTTTTTCTTTCCTTATGTTTGTAAAAACCACAGCTACAATCAGAATACACTTGGCTGTTTGTTCTTCATGCCTCCATGTAGTTGTCCTTCATATGCCTTGCCTCTAGATGCCAAGCTAACAGAACAAGCCAGTTAGTAGCCCAACTGACTTCTGTACAGAGAAATAGGTGAAGGATTTGGGATTAACTCTCTTCTCTGTGTTTTAATATGTTCAATACTTCTGATTGTATACTGTTAACTGACAACTTGATAAACTATATGCTTACTCAATTGTAGAATTACTAAAGAAATGAAATTCAATCAATGACAGAGCATTGGATAAAACCTTGAGATGAAAAGGCTGCTGCATGGCTCATTTCTCTTGGATCTAACAATTGCTATTACCATCTTTTCTCATCTTTCTCTCTCTCGTCAGTGCTGTTTAGCTTTGTCTTGTCATAATAAAATAACAAAGAGCTGCAACCTTTTATTAACCTCTGCTGGTATCTAGGAGAATGCAAGGGCAGAAATGAGATCTTGCTAGTGGCTGCATCAAAAGCTTCACACTGATATTTCAGCTGTTGTGTGAATTGATTTCATACTTAAATTACACCCACCTCAAGAGTGTCTCACAAGTCTGAATGCATGGTTCTACAGCAGGGGTGGGTTCCACTTACCTTCCCCACCGGTTCGCATCGCAACGTTTTGCGCGCACGCATCCACTCATGCAATTAGGCTTCCGCGCATGCTCAGGAGCTGGAATCAGCCCGAAACACAAATGAGGAGCTGATCAGCTGTGCTTCGGGCGAAGAAATAAAGGTCATTATTAACCCGGGGGCGGACGGGAGGGCCTTTTTTCGAGCAGCTGAATGAAAAAAAAGATGGCGGCGCGCACGGACTGGCATCGGCCGATCCAGTAACATGACATCACCAGGGGATCGCTAACGGTTAGGGAGACCCAGTCCGAACCGGGAGGAACCCACCCCTGGTCTACAGTATATGTTTATAGACCAGAAGCTGGTTCTGTGATTTCTTTCTCAATGTATACAAAACCTATGGCTTAGTTATTGGATCCACATAACTATAGTTTTATTAAAAATTCCTGGAATACATTAATATCCTTCTCATGGGAATCTCTTTTTCAAGAGGTTCCCATTGTATGAGAAAAGGTTCTAAACATAACTTTTATAACTGCCCAGAAGTAAAACAGACAAAATTAATTTATATATTCTTTCCCTATAAAAACTCTAAATATAGCAGTAGGAATTACCTTGAGGTTTTTGCAACTCTTCATGAGGTACTTCACATCATAAATAACAGGGAAAAATAGTCTCAGTATTTCAAAGAAGTCTAGCTCTTCTTCTGGTAAATTGGAATTTGTCAAGATCTTGATCAGATATCCAAAATCATAGCCACTGCAAAGTAATCATAAACAGCAATAAACAGTCTTAAGATTAGGAAGACAAAACATTCCAGATCATCAACAGAAATTTATCAACCATTTTATATATGCTTTATCTTCACATGCACTCCTTGAAACATTAAAATCATGGCAATCTACTATTTTATAAGTAGAATTTTGTACATATTATGGATTGATTTGAATATAATTTTAAAGTTAGAGAAAACTCTGGTGCTTAAATATTGCATGAGCCTAGAAAGAACTCCAAATCTATGCATTAATTCTATTCCTATTGCACAAAGAATTTGGGTTTACAGAAAATCTTCATTTATCATTATCTCCAAATTGGCAAATCATAATTTCTATTTGCTATCCAAATCAGGGTGGCATACTACAAAATTAAGTTGCTTGGTAAGTATCTCTCATACATAATATTTTCTACATAAAGTGCGATCATCTCCACATACATAACTGTCAAATGTCTATTTTAAGTCAATGAATATCAATTGTTTAAAGAAACATTTCATAGTACAGTATTTGTAAATGTGATTCACAGCAAAGTTACAAATATAGAGAAAACCTTAACATACTAAAGTATACCTCTACCAAATGACTGTTTCATTTAATCTGACAAAACAGACATTTTATGGGATTTTTTTTTAAAAAAAGAAGCCATATCCTACATAGTATGCAAAGATAATACAGTATATTTCTTGCTAGTGATTAAAAGTCAATAGTAGATTTCAACATACATCCTAAAGAGGATTCAAACAGTTATACACAGCTACCTAGAAAGATTGTTAAATATAGTCATCTAGAATTGATAGTAATGTATGCAATTGCAAAATGCATTTGCTCTGCTATATCTCTTCTAAGGACATGTCAGAATTGTCATTAAAATAAACATTGTATATTTAATGGTTCTTAATAATGCTTAACTTCTATAGTTAATATTCAAAAGTGAATAAGTAATCTTTATATGAAAAATCACTAAAAGAATGTTAAGAACTTTGGCTGTAACCAGCAAATAAAAATAAACCTACCGGTATTTCTATTATTTATCTGCCTCCGTCTCCAAATAGCAGGATGCTTGAAAACAAGACTGACTAAAAATTCCAGCAAACTACCGTATTTTTGGAGTATAAGACGCACCTTTTTCCTCCCTAAAAGTGGCTGAAAATTTGGGTGCGTCTTATACTCTGAATGTAGCTTTTTCTGAGCTTTTTTCCCAGCCCTAACCAGGTGCTAACGATCTTCCCAGCTCTTACCTTGCAGGCTTTTTCATTGTTACTCTCTCCGAAGAATGTTTTTGCAGAATTTTTTTTCATTGCTCTACTTGCTCAGGAGATAAAATAATGTGCTGAAGCTGTTCCGAATAAGTTTTTTTCTAGCCCTAACTAGATGCTAACGATCTTCCCAGCTCTTACTGGCTTGCATGCTCTTTCATTGTTACTCTCTCAGAAGAAGGCTTTTTTAAGTCCTAACCAGGGGATAAAATAATGTGCTGAAGCTGACCAGACTAAGGACGCTAGCCAGATGAATATCTGGTAGGCAGATTTTTTCCTCCTATTTTCCTCTCCAAAAACTAAGGTGCGTCTTATACTCCGGTGTGTCTTATACTCCGAAAAATACGGTAAGTAACTTTCAGGTCAGTAATCCTGCTTTGATATAAAGCATTGAACTACTTACTCTAATATTAAAAAGTAAAAATTGCTTAACATATCATAACTAATTAAAAAAAGAAAGAAAACTAAAGATCTCTAATAAAGAAGAAATCATTATACCAGACGGAGGACACGTTGACTTTCTGGAGATTAGTAAATAGTAGTTTATCTACAGAGAAATCCCATCTGCTCACCCATGCATCACAAATACAAGGGAATCCAAGTAAAAAAGGGAGCAATATTTGCACTTCTTACATGCGTCCTTACATGACTGTACTCAGGGGTGGGTTCCACTTACCTTCGTCACCGGTTCGGATCGCGACATTTCGCACAATTTGGCTTCCGCACATGCTCAGAAGCAGGAATTAGCCCGAAACACAGCTGAGGAGCTCATCAGCTGTGCTTCGGGCGAAGAAATAAAGGTCAGAATTCACCTGCGGACGGGAGGGCCTTTTTCAAAACACGGAAGGGGAAAAATTCGCAAAAAATCCCCCCAAAAATGGTGGTGCACACGGAACGGCACCGACAGTGACGTCACCAGCGGGTCGCTACCGGTTGGGCGATCCGGTCCGAACCGGGAGGAACCCACCCCTGACTGTACTAATACCAATGCAATCTTAGAGCTTGAGCAATACAGAGTCATAGCCTCCAGTTACCTAGAAAAAAGGTCTAACCATTGATAAAGCCTTCCCCTCCAACAAAATTCCAGGTGAAGATTACCTTCCTAGGGACTTATGTAAAGATAATCCAAAATAACAAGATCCTATCCTTAGTTAGATTCTCAATGATATAAATTTCACAGATCATCAGCCCAAAGGCTGGAATTTAAGCATCATTACAGGTAATCCTCGACTTAGAACAGTTCATTTAGTGATCCTTCAGAGTTACAGCAGCACTGAAAAAAGTGACTTAGGATGGCTTTTCACAGTTACGACCTTTGCAGCATTCTCATAGTCATGTGATCAAAATTCAGATGCTTGGCAATCGGTTCCTATTTATGACCATTATTGTGTCCCAAGGTCATGTGATCACTTTTTGTGACCTTCTGACGAGCAAAGTCAATGGGGAAACCAGATTCACTTAACAACCAGATTGCTAACTTACCAACTGCGGTGATTCGCTTAACAACTGTGCCAAGAAAGGCCGTAAAATAGGGCAAAATTCACTTAATAAATGTCTCATTTAACAACGGAAATTTTGGGCTCCGTTGTGGTTGCAAGTCGAGGACTACCTGCATTCCACTCTTTAAGAAAGATAACTAAAACTCTCCAGCTAATTACAGGGCAATTAAACTCACTGACCTCATAACCTAGCCCAGGGGTCCTCAAACTTGGCAACTTTTAAGACTTGTGGACTTCAACTCCCAGAATTCTGCAAGTCTTGAAGTTGCCAAGTTTGAAGACCTCTGACCTAGCCCAATGACAAACATGTCCTGCACAAACTGGAAGATTAAGTTGTTAGTATCAATATTCTTGTTGATGAACAGTTTGACCCAGTTATTCTACAAACATATCAACATTGCAAAGAAATTGTACGTGGCATTTGAAGACCTTCCTTCAGTTTTTAGTTCTATTGACTGAAATACGTTACAGCTCAAACTGAAAGCTCTGAACCGTAGCAGACTGCTGGGTTTAGTAATATAAAGACAGGGCCACAGCCTTGAAGCAAATATTTAAAAGCTTTTATGTAAACAAAGATAAGTTACTCTTTATGTCCTGAGAAGGAATCTAAGAAGAAATTCAGGAGAAGTACAATCACACTTGAAAAATTCTGTTACTATAATCTACAGTATCTTAATAATGTTTTTTTCTGTTTAAATATCTTTCACGATCTGGTTTACCTTAAAGGGACGACAATAAGAATTACACATGACTGTGCAAATATAAGTGACGCCTAACAGGCCATCTGATAGATACTTTCACTACAAAAATAAGGAGCGTCCAACAGGGCTGAGTTTTACCTCCGTTTTTATTCAATCCTTTTACAAATAATTTTTTTAGCTCTTGAAGGATGGTAATGTTTTTGAGATAAAATTGGTGATAGAAACCTGACTATCCTTCCTACTCAGAGCTGATTACCCTGATATTTGGTGTCCAGCACACAAACTGGTTTAAATGGGCTGTTGTCTTCTGTAGAGCAATATTCTCCCCCCAAAAAATCCCAACACCACATTTTGACCATTAACTATTATTGCCAATTAATTATAACTTTTGGAAAATCAAAAGTTATAGTCTTTAGGCGTAACTTTCTTACACAATAATGAAGTGCAAGTGTCCTTCACTTTGTAAAATTTGTAAAAGGATTGAATAAAAACGGAGGTAAAACTCAGCCCTGTTGGACGCTCCTTATTTTTGTAGTGAAAGTATCTATCTACTAAGTAACTTTTTATCAGGTAGCTGGTTTGCCTACTATTGTGACCTCCAAATTTAAACAGTTTTAACAAATAAATTAAACTAAGAATGAAGGTATATTACTCAAGTAAACCTTTTGTGAAAGTATTGTTGAGAGGATGGCATGAAATTAACCTCAAAGTACCCTAGAAAAACATCTGGTTCCTTTGCTATCAGAATTCAGGCCTAGGTATTAAAGCTGATGACTCTGGGAATAATGTACTTCTGGTCTTCTTAGACCTCTCAGCAATCTTTGATACCATCAAACATGGTATCTTACTGGATCATCTGAGAAGGTCAGAGGTTGAAGGCATGATTTACGGTGGACCTATTCCTTCCTGAAGGGGTAGTTCCAGTCAGTGGTTTCAAAGAACAGTTGCTGTTCATTTGTGTTTTGGAGTTCTATTATTTCACATTCACATAAATACTTTCGGAGAGGTCCCTGAGCTGTATGGAATTGCTGTGTTATCACCTGTAGCCTAGATTGTGTACAGTAATGTGGTGGTGATCTTGTACTGATATTTGGGAGTTATAAGGAACTAGGGAAACTCTGAGGATGAAACAAGGTAAAACTAACACATAGTTCCTATTCATTCACTGTTTCTCAAGTATTATCCTCCATTAGGGAGTAGGTCTGTGGTCTGGGGGCCTTCTAGACTCACAGCTACTCCTAAATAGATTGACAGAGGCTACAGACAGGAAGCCTAATTTTGACTGATGTCCAAGTAGTAATTCAACTGAAACAACCTTTAAAAAACCTGTAGCAATAACATGTGTCCTCATTACTACTGCAACAAGCTCTACATGGAGCTGCCTTGGGAGACCACTTGAAAACTTCAGAATGTCGAATACCATTTACTAATCGGTCTGGTTCACTAAGAGATGTATGGCCCTGCACTGGTATCCAGTACATTTCTAATTCAAAAACTTTGTTTTTTATCTATAAAGCTCCAGGTGACTTGGACCCAGAGTGCATTCAGTATTACCTTATCTAATTAGCGTCAATCCGTCTACTACCTGCATCCTGTGAGAACCTGTTGGTTTCCCTCCATTCCTGTTGGTTTCCCTCCATTTTCGTGAAGTGAGATGACTCTTGTTTTTTTATCACCTCCCTCAGTCTTTTGACTATTTGGGTTTAGTAACTGCTAAAGTTACCAAAACCAAAGCTTTTACATAGTTTTACATCAAAGGAAACAAGTATTGGTTTAATGTATTCAGTAAAGAGTTGACAAAGTTTCATTGTTTTATTCAACCAGGAACTCCTTAGAACTTAGAGGAAGTGGACATCAAAATACTGCAGGATTGCAGAGAATTATAAAGTATTCATAAATTGTTCCTCACCACTGTATTTGTTGTATGGATACCCAGCTTGTTATATGTAGCTCCCAAACTATTTTTCCCCATTTTTTGGTTTCCTAATTTCACCTAACAATGTTGCCTTTCATCATAATCAGAGTGAATGAACCTTATTCACAACAAATCATCTCCATCTAAAAAAACAATTATTCACATGTACTAACAGTGACAGCAATAGTTGCATTATTACCTACTACCTGCCATCTAGGTTTTACATGAAAGCAATAAAGCACATCCATTTTACAGCAAGACAGAAAATGAAACAAACTACAAAAAAGTACTATAATTTGTATGTGTTTTAAAATTGTCATACGGGGAGGAGATAGGGTAGCAAAGAGGCAGCAGCTACTGTGAAAAACTCTTTCAAATGAGGCTTCTTAATCACCTTATCCTTAATCTATTGATTTAAATACTAGCCTTGTGCTGCCTTATTGCAACCTTCTACATATAGAAAGAACAGAGAAAACTCCGAGACTTTAGTAATCATCAAGGGAAAAAGAAGGAAGAGACATTGTACACTTTCTGCAACAAAGCTATAGCCAAGCCCACAAAACAGCTGAAAGTTGAGTTATGTAACAAGCAGGGAACCAACTCCTATAAGTAAATCTATTCTCAAAAAACTCTTCCAATGGAAATGATGCTTTAGAGTGGAATTAACAAGCAGAGATTGAAAGCCATTCGCTTACAGATCTCTCCTCTTTTATGGAAGAGGACTCGTCCAGCTCCAAACATACTGCTGTGATCTGCCCAGCAGCTACAGAGTTATTCCAGGATAAGGGTGTAATTATTAACTAATCTGACCTAAAGAACAAAAAACATAATTGACTTCCTAACCACACAAAGCCTGCTAACAGCATTAAAAATTCCATTTTTGAGTTGCACACAGTTAAAATCAAAGTGGAGACCTTAGAAGACATCTTCGTAAAACGTATTGAAAACCAGTCAAATGGCAACACTGCTAAAGCACAGATCTCCTGTACAATGTATATTTTCTATCTGTGAAGATTCTCAGTCGTCCAGGTCATAGATGCCTCAAAAGTGCTTTTTTTTTCCCTTCAAAAGGCAACTGGACTGTTTTTTCCTTGAGGAAGAAGAAAAAAAGAAGAAAACAGTCCAATTGCCCTTTGAAGCAAAAAGCACCTTTGAGATAAATTTTCTATCATTTCTCTGGCAGTATTTGGAATCCCACACAATAACAATTCGCCATCAACAGCTATATGATCAACATTTTAAAAGCTAATTTAATTCCTTCTAATTGTTCAAAACAGAATTTAAACTCAACTAATGGTATTGAACCACTCTTCCCTCACTGGGATACTGTATTAAAGACAAATTGAGGCACAATACATGTTTTGGGCACTCCAAGCGATGAATATTTGCTACAAACCCTTTTCATTGCAAAGCACCTGGATTCCTGAAATGTTCAAACCTGTGTATCAGAATGGCTTGAAAGGCTACGCCCATCTACACTGTCTTGAACAAGATGATTCATTTTAAGGTAAATATCTCTGCTAGTAATCTGCTCCAGAAAACTTTCCAATATTTATCCCTGCCAAAACCAACCTTCAGTAAGCAGCTTTATGCTTGGCAACCTAACTAACGTAATAATTAACATATTTATAAATTAATCAACTGAATATTCCTTTTTTCCTAGTTAAGAATTGTGAAGTGGGCCTTACAATATACAGCACAAGATTGTTCTCAATGACTCAGATCTTGAGTGTATGCTTACACTGTCCTCTAAGCTTCAAATCATATAATTCAAACATCAGTCTCAACCATTTTCTTTAAGGGGCCATGCCTCTATTGGTGGGGAGGGGGGGCCTAGGGGGTTGGAAAAAAAACGAAAGAACTAGAATATTGGAACCAGGTAAGAAAATAGGTTCATGCAGCAAAGTTTAATTTTCCGATATTTGGCATTACAATTAAGATAAAAGTTTCATATTTTCCCTACCAGCATTATCAAAGAGTCTTCAGAGCTGTACTGAATTTGGACTTTCCAACGATGTTAATCAACTAATTCCAGTTTCCATTTACCTGCTAACCGTACACAAAGGGCAGATATATGTGGCTGTTCCTTCCTCTGACCTGGGAAACTGTCAAAGCAAAATAGAAAAATACAGTGCTCCCTCTCTACATGACTGACACTTTAGTACCTCAAGTTAAGATACAGATTATTTGTTTCCACTGGAGCCAAAGCGTAAACTGAAGAGGTAAGTTTAAAGCAGCAAAGACTTTACAAAACGATCTAGAACTCATCCAGCCTAACACTTCAGGTTAATAAGCAGAGATAATTATTTTGTCTTAAGGTTTCATTAAAAGAAAAAGAAAACAAGTAGGCAAGCGATAGTTCTGTATGTTGTGGTTACCTATGAAATGAAAGCCACTTGACTCCTTCACAGAGCACAACACCCGAAGTCATAAGAAGTTCAGCGAAGTACTGAGTTTCAATTCCTTCCTCCTCATGTTTTTTGAACTGGATTCCAGATGTTGTTAATAGCTCTATAGAATCCTGGGCATACATGTCCTCTCTAGAAGAAGCATTATTAAAAAATAATCACTATTGTTAATAGAGTTGTCAAAAGAATTTTAAATGAATTACCAGCAGAAAGCCTATATTACTGCTAATAAATCATCCTTGTAAAAGAGTTTTGCTAATTAGATACACACACACACACACACACACACACACTGAGAAGCAGAGTTCAACCAAGTTCTGCTCACAGGTAAAAGAACTGTTAAACAAGACATATTTTGATACTTACTAAATACATGCTATTCATTAAAGAAAATTCCTTTGTACACGACACTGTTAATTTGACTGGCGGCAGGAAACAAATTTGAGCTTTGAGTATAACATTGCTTTGACCAGAATTATGTCATCATGAAAGGTGTTTCTTTAACCAATAATAGGGATCTCTGTTCATTAGTATTTAATGGCCTTCATGGAGACTGTGGACTTGCTGCAAATAATCGTGCAGGTGAGCACATATTTGGCCTGATCTTGACTTTGAAACAGATGAGATATGAATATGGAGGATACTGATATTTGTTGTTATTCTGGTGAGACCACTTCCATGTCGAACTGTACACCACAGATGCCCCAGCTTCTGTAAAGAGCAGCAGGACTCCTTTGGCAGGCAGGTTTCATGACATCCTGGCTGATCACCAGAACATGGAGACAGCTGAAGTGTAGTGTGGATTTATTTCTGTGAGGCCTTTGACTAACTGCAAATCACAAGCAGCTGCCTGACTGATTAAAGAGCTGAGGGAAATGAAGTTATTGATAGAATGCTACCGGTGAAAAGCCAGAAGAGAATGTGAGCACTATAAGAGTTCACATTCAAACCAACACAAAATCCATTTTCTTCACAAATCGCTCTCCCAGAACCCTGCCTATTAATTAATTAATTTTATTTATAATTTCTATGCCGCCATCTTGCCAAGGCATCTAAGAGCACAGGTAGTCTAGACTTACAACCACAATTGAGCCCAAAATTTCTGTTAAGTGAGACATTTGTTAAGTGAATTTTGCCCCATTTTACGACATTTCTTGCCCCAGTTGTTAAGTGAATCATTGCAGTTGTTAAATTAGTGGCACAGTTGTTAAGTGAATCTGGTTTCTCCATTGACTTTACTTATCGGATGATTACAAAAGGGGATCACAGGACACTGCAACTATCATAAGAACCAGTAGCTAAGTGGCCGAATTTTGATTACCTGACCTCAGGGATGCTACAATGGTTATAAATGTAAAAAATTGTCATCAGTCACTGTTTTCAATGCTGTTATAACTTTGAATGGTCGCTAAATAAACTGTTGTAAGTTGAGGACTACCTGTAGTCCTCTTAAGAGTAATTCCGAACCTTCTGGAAAAAGATGGGTGGGACAAAGTACCTGTAGACACGCTGGATAAATGTGGCAGATAAAGTCACCCATGTCCACTCTAAGTAGGTTACCAGACAGATAAAATCCAGAGTGATGAATGAAGCAAGGACTTGAGATATTGTCTGTAATTGGCTTTAGCTTGTAAACTCCAAGGAAATCATCAGAATTCCGTGGTATGAATCCTGCTATCTGTGGATTAGATCTACATACTTCCTGTTTCCTTTGGGTGGGGCAGGGAGGCATAAACAGATCTGTGAGACATCAATGATTCTTTAGGGAGGAAGTAATGTCACCTGCCTTAAAGGAGATAGTAGTGTGCCCTCTTCTAAAGAAGTCCTGACTGAATCCAGCTGTTTTTAACAACTTCTCCCCAGCTTCCAACCTACTGTTTTAGAGAAAATTTTTGAGAAGGTGGTGAGGAACTACCAGCAGGGAATCTTACACATAATCCACATTATTTGGATTCCTGGAATTTAGGAAATTCAAGGAATAGAAACAACATTGATCACTCTTGTCAATTATCATTGTCAAGATTTGGATGAGAGGACTGCACCCCTCTCAATGGCATTTAGTACCATGATCCATACTATCTTTCTAGACGGAAATATGAATGAATACTTCTACTTTACAACCATGGGGGAGCAGCACTGAAATCCCTTGTTGCTCCAATGTGCCATAGAGCTCAGAGTTCTCACCTATATTAATTAACATTTATATTAATTGCTAGGGCAGTAATGGCTAATCTTTTTTGGTTCACGTGCCAAAAGGGGGGGAGCGCAGGGGCGGTCGCACGCGCGCATGCCCACACCCATAATTCCATGCACCCCCCCCCCCCCGCATGTGTGCGTGACCCCATCCCCGCTCCCAGCACACCCGTTTTTCACTCTCTCCAGGCTTCAGAGCCTTTCTAGGAGCCTGGGGAGGGCGAAAACAACCTTCCTCCCCGGAGGTCCTCCGAAGGCAGAAAATGGCCCATTTGCCAACTTTCGATTAAACCGAAAGGCCCATTTTTTTTGTTCTCTCCAAGCTCCAGAGCCTTTCTAGGAGCCTGGAGAGGGCAAAAACAGCCTTCCCCCCCCCCCCAACCCACAGAGATCCTCTGGAGGCCGGAAACATTCCGTTTGCCAACTTCCAGTTGGACCGGAAGTTCTGTTTTTTTGCTTTCCCCAGGCTTCAAAGCCTTTCTAGGAGCCTGGGGAGGGAGACAACAGCCTTTCCCACACACACCCCAGAGGCCCTCCCGAGGCCAGAAATGGCCCGTTTCAAGTTGGGAAACGGGCTATTTCTGGCCTCCGGAGGGCCCCCAGGCTTCTAGAAAGGCTTCAGAGCTTGGGGAGAGCAAAAAACGGGCCTTCCCCACCCCCTCCGGAGGCTGGAAACAGCCTGTTTCCTGACTCCCAGTGGGCCCAGAAGGCCCTTAAATCACACATGCACGCCGGACCTGAGCTTGTGTGCCCACTGATATGGCTCCGCGTGCCACTTGTGGCACGCGTGCCATAGGTTCACCATCACAGTGCTAGGGGATGTCATCTGCCAGTTCAGGATGAGGCTAAGCCAAGGTGACATAGAAAGCCTGACCTACCTAAAAGCTTTCATGGTCTGAATGGGGCAAAACAAGATCAGATTAAATCCTATGAAGTATTCCTCTTGCTCAACAAAATATTATGGCAATTCAGTATCAACAGTTACAGCAACTACTCTATATAGTTGCTGTAGGAGTTGGTTCATGATGAAGAAGGGGGCTAGACTTAGCAAGCAAGCAGAAACCATAGAGGAATATGTGTTACAACTCCACTTGGTGCTCCACTTGCAGTCTACCTCGACCAGGAGAGCCTGATGATGGAACTCAGGCTTTGATCACTGGACAGCTGGATCACTAGACTTCTGCAACACACTTTTTGTAAGACAGCCTTTGATGATGACCCAAAAGCTGCAGTTGACCAAAATGCAGCAATCAGACTGCTAGTGGAACAATCCACTTTTGAAGCTGGACTAGTTAGTAACAATTGTCTGAGTTCAATTCAAAGAGCTGTTGATTACCTATTAAGCCTTTAATGACATAGCACTGAAATACATCATATACCATGTTGTTTGCTGAGAGAAGAAAATATATTGGGTAATTCTATCATGCTTTGGCTGTAACTGACTATAGATGTTCACCTCGGGATAGATATTTTGCTGTGTTTTAATCTGTGCGGGTTTTTTTTTTTACTGTCTTGTGTATTATCCAGATTCACACAATTAGGAAGATCTACATACATTATAAATGAATAAACTAAATGTAAGCTAACTTCAGCTAATATCAATAACTTTCATCCAGAGATGCACAAATCAACTTATGAAGCGAACGTTTCTTAACGCTTCCTTCTTCCTGGAAATCCTAACACCGATAAGAAACCAAATTAAGATGATCCAGAGAATCTTATAAAGAACAAAAAAACCTGGAGAATATAAACTTTGGCAACATGTGAAGGAAGTCACCTATCTTGGGCAAAGGCTCCAATTTTGGCTGATTTCCTTCTGATCTCAGCCAATTCCAGAGATTTCCCTGACAATAAAGCTAGTGGATGACAAGGCCTCCATATGTGGGCATTCTTACATTCATTGCTTGATATAAACCAGTGAATGACATCAATTTAAAGTTCAAGCACATACACAAAGGATTTAACCCTAACTATCCCAACTAGGCTTCCAACAGAGGTTTTTAAAATAATATTAATAATATATCTCAGATTGAACATTTTATGAGTTTTAAGAACTTGAACAATTTTACATAGGCATAATTTATCACACTTCCTGCACTTTAAAAAAAACCTAGTTAAATTATTCAATTTTAAAATACTCTACACACTTAAAGACACACAACCAAGTTCCAGAACTTACGTTAAATTAAATTTAAAATTAAATTGCCATGTTGAAGTTCCTGGAGGGTATTCACCTTGCTCATTCATGAATGTCAACCCTAACTGGATGATTTTAAGTAAATCTACATTACAGCGGAGTAGCTGGTATTGATAGTCCGCATTGCTTCTGAATTCTCCAATAGGTCGTGCAACTACACCAGGAAATTCTGTGTCCTGAAAAGCATAAACGTGAAAGACAAAATGGAAACTATTAGAAGAGTAATACAATTCCCCACTTTTTATAGCTAGATGCTCTAAATGTTCTGTATACTTTTCTTGATATAAAAGACTAAACATGGAACCCAATTACTGTATTGCAGTTAACTCAGGCAATTATGGGTAAACCCAGGAGCTGTGCAAAGAAGCTTATTTATTAATCTAATTATTCAATATTAGTTTATTTTATTAACATACCAAATAGAACTAGGAACTGTAAAGACAATATACGCGTATGTCCCTATTCAGAACTAATTTGTATTACTTTGAACTTTTTTCCAATGAAACCAGTAATGGGAGACAGTTTGGTCTAGTGGTTAAGGCACCCAGCTAGAAAGTGGGAGACTGTAAATTCTAGTCTACCACCTTAGCTGGGTGACTTGGGTCAATCACTCACTCTCAGCCCAACTCACCTCACAAGGTTGTTGTTGTGGGGAAAATAGGAGGAAGGTGTGTTGGATATGTTCACCGCCTTGAGTTATTTGTAAAAATAATAAAGGCAGGATATACTGTATATAAATAAATAAAATGGAAATCTTTTGTTATTTTTGAAGAAATGCATTATTTCCTTTATGTTTTTCTTTTACAAATCATTTACACTGCCTCTGTAACCAAAGAAGAATACAGATATTCCCAATATCTTACCATGGCAACATAGTTAAACTTCCGTATAACCATACGAATTTTCTTCATCTCTTCATCCAGGTTACAAGCCCACACTTCACAGATTCTTTGGCTGTGATCTACTGTGGCTGCTGGCATAATTAGGAGGTTTCAGATACCAGGCATCAAAAAGGTATACTTGATGAAAAGTCGATTTCATAAAACACGTTTAAATTTTGTACCTAAAACAGCAAGACAAGAAATAAATAATTTTAATCAATTTATAAACAAAAACAAAATTATCAAAAAGTACATGACAGCTCAGCACACTATAGCACAACAGCACAAGCCACACCTCAAAAACATCTTAAAAACAACTCCTTAATTTCACAACACATTGGCAGACTTAACCATAGTTTGAGTATTTAGACCAAGATAAATCCCAAAACACTAGACAATTCCTGAAAGTTTGGCACTCAGACAAATCAACCATCAACAGGCACAAAAAGATAAATAATATTTACATACCATTCAAAAGACACAATAAAATAGCTAAAAAGCAAACAAAGAACAAAAAAACCCTCCAACCTCCTCACCAGCAATTCACACCCAGATAAGCAGGCATTAATACCAGAATTAACACCAAAGCAAGATGTAAATAATATCCTAATCAAGAAACTACCATCTCAGATAAACAATCAAGCTGTCAGGATTCAAAAAGCTGGCAGTGAACAAAAGCCTAATCAAGGAACTACTAAGAAGAAGAAGAAATCTCTACCAACACATACAGCTAGCTACTATATATAAACAAAGAGCAAACTCAACTCCCTTCTAAACACTTAAGATATTACTTAATCTGGTAACAAAACAATCACAAGTAAACAACTAAGCTCAGACAGCTTCAAAGACTTCACAAAATTCAACTATCTGGACTATGAGAAATATATAAAGAGAAAGGGAGAGGAAAAAATACACATAAATTAGCTTACACAACTCCATCAACTAAGATTACCCCATTTGCAAATCTTCAGAAGTAAAAAAAAAACTTAGATGAAGAACTAATCAATTATTATTTGTTAGATGAATATCCAGCTTGCAATCCTATACAGTAGAAACTTCAAGAAATAGCTTCCACTGAGCCCAATAAAACCTAATAGGATATATATATATTAAAATTCTTCAGACTCCATAATGAAATAACAGTATATTAATATACACACCATTTATTCCTATTTTGAAGTAAATCTTTCTATTTCAATTAATAGTCGTGCTAATATGTAGATATAAATTTACTTTCAACTGCTGTTCATTTCTATGGGATTTGTTTAGCATATTTTGGATGGCAACTTTGAATAACTTCAATTTAATTCAATAAAATAACAGCCATTGTTTGCAATCTATCTAAGGCATTTTAGTTTAGCCACGGTTTTGTAATCAGCATAATAAAGTTTAATATTTATACTGGCTACTAATGTAAAACAAAACATGCCAATTGATCAAGAACAAATAAGCAATTACCGTATTTTTCGGAGTATAAGACGCACCTTTTTGCTCCCAAAAAGAGGGTGGAAATGCCGGTGCGTCTTATACACCGAATGCAGCAATTTTTAGCCTCCCGAAGCCCCGCCCCCGCATCCAATTTTTGCAAAAAACTAGGCATTTTTTTGCAAAAATGGGGGGGTTGCCTTTCCCCACCCCCTAGGAGTGCTCTGCAGGCTTCCCAGATCCTTTGCATGCTCTGTTTTTGCAAAAAAAACCGAGCAAAAACGGGCCATTTTTTGCAAAAATTGGGGTGTTTTTGCCTTCCCCCACCCCCTAGGAGTCCACTGCAGGCTTCCCAGATCCTCTGCATGCCGTTTTTGCAAAAAAAGGGGGCGTTTTTTCCTTCTAATTACCCCATCTAGCATGACTGGAGGAGAAATTCTGGGAGTTGAAGTCCACTAGTCTTAAAGCTGTCAAGTTTGAAGACCCCTGGGTTAGGGGTGCAAGGGTCTTCAAACTTGGTAAGTTTAAGACTTGTGGACTTCAACTGCCATTCCTGAGCTAGCATGACTGGAGGAGGAATTCTGGGAGTTGAAGTCCACTAGTCTTAAAGCTGTCAAGTTTGAAGTTTATAAAAAGTATAGATGGTTGTAAAAAGTATACATGATTGTAAAAAGTATTCTGCTACACTGGTATTTTATTAAATAATATATTACTGCACCATTTGGTTCAGAATACTTTTTTCCTTGTTTTCCTCCTCTAAAATCTAGGTGCGTCTTATACTCTGAAAAATACGGTAATGTAAAAATAAGATATCTAAAATTTCCTGGGTGTGCCTGAAGAAAATTATAAAATTACAAATATTGTTCCATATACTCTCTTCTCCTGCAATCTAGGTGTGTTTTTTATTGCTAAAGACTAATAATTTAAACATTATTCTTTATATATTTAAACAGTGTCCTCCATTTGAAGCAGAAAGCAATCTGACATGAAACACTACGGTTCTAGATTGTAATTACACCAATTGATTTGGACCTTAAAATTCTTGCCCTCTGACACAATTTGCTAGGAAATATGGAAGCTCTAATCCAGATCATCTGGACAGTATCAGACTGCTATGTCCTGTTTTAAGGCATAGAACAAATTACTATAATAATCAAAGCATTAAACAAATATGTAGAGCTAGCCATTCCTAGGCGAACTGAATTTCCTTGGTCTGGTTTAGAGTTTAGCCACAGAAAAAATTAAGAAAATTTGATAAATATCTATTCGTGTTAGTTATGTAAGTCTATAGATCCATGATGGCGAACCTATGGCACACGTGCCACCTGCCGGCACGGGAGCCATTACTGTAGATCAGCTCTAGCGCACATGCGTGCACTAGCCAGCTGAATTTTGGCTGGCCACGCCCCCCTCCCCTCCCAGAGTCTTTAGCGGCCCATTTTGAAGTAAATAAAGAGCTTGAGCGGAGGCTCTGAGAGGCTGTTTCTGGCCTTTGGAGGGCCTCCGGGGGGTGAAGAAGGCCGTTTTCGCCCTCCCCAGGCTCCTAGAAAGCCTCTGGAGCCTGGGGAGAGTGAAATACAGGCCTTCTGGTCCCACTGGAAGTCGGGAAACAGGTCGTTTCCGGCCTCCGGAGGGCCTCCGGAGGGTGGGGAAGGCCGTTTTCGCCCTCCCCAGGCTCCTAGAAGGCTTCTGGAGCCTGGGGAGGGCAAAAAATGGGCCCACCGTGCCATCGCATGCCAAAAGCGGGGGGAGCGCGGGGGGGTCTCACACACACATGCAAGGGGGGCATTGAATTATGGATGTGGGCACGCGCGACCCCCCCACTCGGAACACGACGCCAAAAAAGTTAGCCATCACTGCTATAGATAGTCCTTGACCAACAACTACAATGGAGCCTGCCCATTACGGTCAAACATCATGACTGACGTGAAGTGCCCACATGATCACCTCACTTAAGACCACCCATTCCTGCTCTTCCTGATGCGGTTGTTAAATGGAGCATGGGTTGTTTCAGGGGTTCAGAAGGCCCTGGGATGCCTAGCACAGGTTCCTGCCCCAGGAATCCCTCACACTTTTCTTCAGGCCTGTGGGGGAAACTCCCTATGGTCAGTCATAAGGGCAAACAACTGTGCAGGGTGGATAAAAATACCGCATTTTTCGGAGTATAAGACGCACTGGAGTATAAGACGCACCTTAGTTTTTGGGGAGGAAAATGGGGGGGGGGTTTCTGCCTACCAGGTATTCATCTGGCTAGTCCTTAGCCTGGTCAGCTTCAGTACATTAGTTCGTTCGCTTGGTTTGAGGTTGGGGCTGGTTGGGAGTCAGCTTCAGCACATTACTTCGCTTGCTGGTTTTGAGGTTGGGGCTGTGCTTCTAAAGCACAGCTGATCGTCGGAGGGAACAACAATTAGAAAAGCAGGCAAAGCACAGAAGATCTCATGTTGGGGCTGAAAAATAGCTTCAAAAGCACAGCTGATGGAGGGAGCTCCAGTGACTAAAGCAGGCAAAGCGCAGAAGGGATAAGAGAAGGCAGCAGCTGTTCCAGGTAGCCATTTTGGGCACCACGAGTCAAGCGTTTGGAGGCTGAAAACGCAACGCAGAGCCCAAAAATACAAGCCATTGTCGGTGGCAATCTCTGCAGCCAGGAAGAGAATGCGTGGAGGCCGAAGGGTAGGGGCTGGCAGGTGGACCGGGCTACATTAGGAGTATAAGACGCACCCAAATTTTCAGCCTCTTTTAGGAGAGAAAAAAGTGCATCTTATACTCCAAAAAATTACAGTAGATGATTTTTTAAAAAAAATAAAAAATAAAAAAAAATTAAATTTAAATCGGATTTTTTTTTAAATTTAAATCGATTTTTTTTATTTTTATCAAATTTATTTTAATAAAATGCTTTGGGAGTAAAAATCTATCTAAAGATAGTTTTGTATTTAAGATACATTAATAATTTAGTTTATCCAACAAGAAATGGAGCTTAGTTATGTAGCATGAGGATGTATATTCTGCAATATTTACATTTTTGGTAAACTCATTCAATGAATCCAAGCTCTGCAAGCTGAGATAACATGCACTGCATTGATGCATTCACACAATTTTACAGTAACCATGAGATAAATCATAAATCAAAGTTCAGGAATATTCCTTTATCCCATTATTTTGCAAATCTATGTTCACTACAAACTATGATTGTTTGAAGAGAAATGCTATCGGTACCACCAGGCTCTAAGTGTGAGGAGGAAGGGCAAGCAGTAAAAATGAAAGTGAAACCTTCTAAGCAGCTTATATAATATTAAAGAGCACCTGTCATTTCAGATCCATCATGGCAGCGCCTGTTAGCGGGCATCCACTCACCTGCTGCCTGCTACGTCCCTCACCTTGTTGTGTCACTAAAGTGAATGGGATGGTCGGTGAGTCAACAGTGGGTCAGAGGAGGAGCCGCTGCAGGACAGAGATGACAGTTGCTCTTTAAAAATTATTATTTAAATCGAGTTTATTTAAATCAAGCCTTTTTACTAGTGATTTAAATCGACTTGATTTAAATCAAATCTACCCTGCAACTGTGAGAGTGCTGCAGTGGCCATAACTTTGGAACTGGATCGTAAGTAGCTTTTGGGGGGAGGCTGCCGTAAGTCGAGGACTACCTGTATAACAATCTGATCAGATACAACTGTATCATTGTTGATACGTCACCAATACCCATATGTCACAGAAGTAACCTAGATTATCCATTGTAGTTATAAAGAGTTTTTAAATTTAATTATCTGTATCAAATTAACCATCCATTCCTAACCTTGTACCCTGCAGATTAGGCTATTTCACAACTAATGGTTGCAAATAACAAGAAATCATCTTAAAGTCAGCAACAAACACTGAACCTAAAACGACTTGTTGCACAGTCAGCGAGATGTTCAGAATGGATTTGGCATTTTTGTCTACCTACCTTTCCAAGGACCTGAGATAGGCAGATGTGGATGCTTGATGGTGTTACAGGTATTGTCACAGGATGTAAGCTGTTGTTATTTATTATAATAGAATAAATCATCTGGAAGACTTATGATTGGGAAAAGCTCACATTTCTTGCCCAAATCCAACAGTGAAAAATAGAGATGATAGTTTTGTTATTTTCAATACCTTCCCTTCTATTCTCATCCTTTTCACTGAAAAGATAAAAATCCAGCAGCCTCACTTTGCTATTTATGCTTTTGCCCCGAAGTGCCATAGCACAGCTTACATCAGGGGTCCCCAAGACACATTGATCCTTGCATGTTTCAGATAGTCATTGCTCCTCATAATAGTAATAGATCAAACAATAACAACCTGAACCTTGGATAGTCCCATCGACCATCCACTTGGTGGATCCTGACTTAAGAACAAACCCCGCTCCCTATCAGCACTGATGATGTTACCTAGTTTGGATAATGAAACTTCTGTAAGAAAACAACTAAGCTTAGAGAGCACCAAGAGACCCCTCCATCGTGACTTACGACAGAAGCATGTATAAGTTATACACACCCAGCTCTGTATACCAGAACGCATATCTTGGCTATTGCTGAAAGATAATAAATATATGTCTTTGCAATGACCAGAGACAAAAGACAACTCAATGGCATCTAACTCTTATATCTTCCCGCAACACCTTTTTTTAATTTTTTTTTTTTTTTTGCGAGTAGGAGGGAACTTCGGAAAAGGGAGCAGCAGACGTTGCCATAGGCAGATCCGTTCAAGGTGAGGCAAGAGACACCTCTGGGTTTACTGTCTCAGAAAGGCAGGCAGGCAGGCAAGAAGGCTTGGATCGCACAGGTAAAGCAAAGGTGAGATAGGAGAGTTCCAAGCGCCAGCCTGTTCGTTCTCTTCTGACTCCTCTCCCCACCCCATGTTACGGAAAGAAAAGTTCGCCGTCGAACCGCGCGCGCTTCCACTTTACTCTCCCGGCCACCTGCGTCTTCACCCCCCCTACACACACACATACGAGAAACGCTGTCGCCGCCGCTCCTCACGGGCTTTCCTAATGAAAGAAGAAGCGGTTACTCACGCGAGGGGAGGAGAAAGGGTCGAGCGGGGACCCGGCGGCTGAGGCAGCCCCGACGCTGCGAGGAAGAGCCAGAAAGCGCGGAAAACCACTCGCGCGGCTTCCCCTCAGCCTCCCAGCGCACAAAGCCATTACATCATCAGCGCGCGCCGCGCTCTTCACCTTTCAACCCTCGATTCTCTCGCTCGCTTCCCTCTTCAAGCTCCTTTCCCGGCCGCGGAGACCCGGCGGAGCTTGGCCAATCGGACTCCCGAGCTTGGCCCCGCCCAGCCCCTTCCCACCAATGGAAAAGGCAACGGGCGGTGATACCCGCCCAGCGGATCGAGCGCAGGCGTGTTTTGTCGCCCGGGTCCGGCAGGCGGAACGGCTGTGTCGCTTGTGTTCGTTGTCTCGGGGTTTCACGTTCTGCTGGGGCAGGAGAGACCCGCGGAGGGAGGCCAGGTGGTGGCGGCGGCGCTGACGGAGAAGCCAAGGGAAGGCCGCGCATCGTCTGGTTTTTTTTTCTCTCGGTTAGGGGGCTAGAAGAGGATGAGCTGGCTCTTCCACTACTCCAAAGGGGGTAGCGGTGGCGGGGCCGCCGCCGCCGCCTCTTCCTCCTCTTCCGCCGGCGGAATAGCGTTGCCTTCGACTCTCACCAGCCTCCAGCAGCAGCGGCAGCGGCAGATCGAGTCCCTGCGCAGCGCCCATGCCGCGTGAGTGACACCCCCTTAGGGAGGAGGGAATCGCCGGCCGGCTCTTTTTCATAAAACGGTTGGAAGTCAATCCGGGGTGGGGGGTGGGGAGGATTGTATGAGAATATGAGGATCTCCCTGGGTGATCTCTCCATTGCTATTGGCAAACATGGCTTTTTTCTTCAGTAGAGCGGCATGACTCGCTCCTCAGCTGAAAACTCAAGTCATCAAACCAGGGCAAATGTGGGGCCACTTAATTTCTTTAAAGGCATGTGTAATGCACGGACCTGGGCCGCCAATAATTTTTAACTTAGTAGTAGTAGTAAGTAGTAGTAAGTAGTAGTAGTAGTAGTTAAGGTGTGCCTTGATATTGCAACTTCAAAGGGTTGGTAGGCAGAAGTAGAAGCCAGAGGAGACAAAAAGTGCAAGAAGGAGCAGTTACAAAATCCTAGTTAAAAAGAGCAGCTGACATACAGAGGGCAATGCCTACCACTCTTTCAAAGCGAAAATAGTTTGGTTGCAATCCAAAAACTACCATGTACAGTTAAGGGAATTTGACCTTCCCTGTATTAGAAAACAGGAAGTGAGTAAAATGCTGGTTCACCAATAGGCCTCAGCTTCCTTCAGCAAAACAAGTTGTTGCCCACACATGCTCCTAATCAGCTTTCTTGTGAACAAGTTACTGTTTTCTGTTTCAATTAAAGAGACCAATCTGCGTTCAAAGGCCGGTTCATATATTTTCTGGGGTCCTCAGAGCTTTTATTCAAAATTAAGCTGATTAAAATAGGAAGGAGGGAATCAAGCTATTAAAGGAACCAGTTCTAGTTTAGTTATAAATTTTAGAGTTTCTAAGAGAAGAAATTATAGTTTGATCTGACCTTTGAAATTAGGGCTTTTTAAGATGCTTAATTGGGTCATTTGTATCCATTTCACTATTGCAGGAAACATTAATAAACATGTTTCTCTTTTTAGTATAGCTGAAATACAAAAAGATGTGGAATATCGGTTGCCCTTCACTGTAAATAACCTGACAATAAATATAAATATGTGAGTATCTTTTGATTTGACTGTATGTCATGTTGAAAACTAAAATCATGCTTAGTGAATCAATGTGGACTAGAAGGTCTTCTGTTAATTTTCTATCAGACCACATTAGGGCTAGAGTGAGTTTTATCTTTCTTTCCTCTGTTTCAATCTGGATAAATTTTAAGGAGAGAATATTTTTTCTGTGTGATTCTCGAGCACTTTACCTACATCTATGTGGCAAAATTGTCAACAGCTGTATTTATCAGCATTTTTTCTTACACACCTAAATGATAATCATTCAGTTTTATGAAGAAGTTTTGCTTCATCAAAATAAGTTGACTTATTTTGATTTTAACTTATTTTCTTGCAGTGCACCTAAAATTATTTTGATATAAAAATTCACATTTCTTCTAGGAGATTTCAATAAAAAGGCCTTTGTTCATTATCTTCAAACAACTGGTTCAGAAAATTACCTAAATAGAGATTGAGTAGGGCACTTACTTCAATTGTTGTCTGACAGAGTGAGAGTACATCAGCTGCCTGTTGTTTGTGGTGTGTGCTAGAATTCAAATGGAACTATGTTTTTGGCTAGATTGTGATTGTACAGAAATTGTTAGGAAGAACTGTACTTTCACTCCCAGTTGTTCACATTCTCTAGAAAGGTGGATTTTATATTTTGAAAGGTGATGCAATAGAGAGCTAAATCATATGTGGAAGTTATGATAATAATCAAATATCTTGGTGTTTGCAGCTTGCTTCCTCCTCAGTTTCCTCAGGAAAAGCCAGTCATCAGTGTTTTCCCCCCAATACGGCACCATATAATGGACAAACAAGGAGCATATGTGACCTCTCCATTAATTAATAGTGTATGTATAAATGAATCATTTTCTAGAATAGTCAATGGTAAAATGCATGTCTCTTTCAAGATGTGCAACTGGCAACAGTTATATTTTATTGTAGAATTGTTAATGTTTATACCTGCTGACCTCTTGGTTCTGGTAGATAGTTTCCCCATGGACTTTCTTGAACAAAAACATTTTTAGAGTGGTTTTTCCAAACTAATTTAAAAAAAATTAAAAACTATTTTTACGGAACTCCTGATATGTTTTAAGTTCTTATAATTTCAGGTTGTCAGCTCTGTTTCTGCACACAAAACAAAACTGGGCCTCATTGTATATACCACTGTCACTTGCATCCATCATCTAGGAGAGGCCACATGATTGTTATTAGATTTGTATCATACCTTGTCATTTGTGTATCTATCTAATCCGGGTGTTGGCAACCCAAGGCTCCAGAGCCACATGCGGCTCTATGGGCCCTCTGCTGTGCCTCCCTGTTGGTTGATCCCAACACTGGCTGGCCCCACCCCTCGCCCTCCCCTCCCAGTCACTCCTCGCCTGGCCTGAGAAAGGCGACGGCAGAGGATGGAGAAGCGGCCGGGGCTGATTCTCCGGCGCCTCACTTTTGCTGGAGCTTCTTCTGGCCCTTGTTGGTGCTGGGCGTTCCTCGGTTACTTTGAAAGATGCGCAACCTGCTCTCTGCCCCGGCCGCGACCGACACCGGCCTTAACACGAGGGCTGGCAGGGTGGGAATGGGATCCGGGAGGAGGGGACAACGAAAAGGGGCACGGGCCCGCAGCACCCAGCCGTGGCTTTAAAACTTGCACTGGGAACTTTCACCACCCGGAGGACGCTTTTCAATGAAAGCCGCTGGCGGCACTGCTCCGCTGGAGGAGTAAAGCTCAGGGTAGCGGGAAAAGGGGGCTGGCCCCGCCAAACCTCGCACGTCCACCCCGGGAATCAGGCTTGGAGAAAGCCAGAACGCCCTCTCTGAACACGCTCGCCCATCAACCGGTCTCCCCCCCTCTCTTTGTCTGTCTGTCTGTCTGTCTCGAGAGAGAGAGAGAGAGAGAGAGAGAGAGAGAGAGTGTTTCTCTTGGAAAGCCCTGGCGAGCTTTCCTTGGGGCTCTTCGCTACTCCTTTTCTTCTTGGCAACTATTTGGAAATCCGGGCTGTCTGAGGAACAAGCGCGAGCTGCGGTGGAGGCTTCCCTTCGGCCGACCCTCCTCCTCTTGTGACCCCGGGAGGGTGCGCACAAGTGGGTAGACCCTCAAGCGGGTACCCGCCCTGCTTTTGCCGAGCCCGGCCACTGTGCTTTTGCCGAGCCCGGCCGCTCGCTTGAGGAGGGGTCTCCCCGCTCATGCGCACCCTCCCGACCCCGCCAGGAGGAGGACGGTCGCTTGTTCCTCAGCCAGCCTGGATTTCCAAAAAGTTGCCAAGAAGAAAGAAAAGGAGTAGTAAAGAGCCCCAAGGAGAGCTCGCCGTGGCTTTCTGAGAGAGAGAGAGAGAGAGAGAGGGAGGGAGGGAGGGAGGGAGGGGGGATGGAGAGAGAGACAGAAAGATACAGAGAGAGAGAGAGAGACATGCAGAGAGATACAGAGGGAGGGAGAGAGGGAAAGCTTGAGAGATACAGAGAGGGGGAGAGAGAGAGAGACATAGATACAGAGAGCGGGGGGGGGGGAGAGATGTCAAAAGGGTTTTGTGGTTTCCGGTGTTTTTTAACAACGGTTCTCTGCCGTAATGACCGGTTTCGGTAGGTGTGACTAGGGGGGGTCATGTGACTGGGTGGGAGTGAGTGACGAGTTCGTCACACCCACTCAGGTTTTGGGCTCTCATGTTTTCTGTGGGAATAGGATCCAAATGGCTCTTTTTTAAGGTTGCAGATCTCAAGGCAGTAAACATAAGTAATACTCCTGTCTCTCCACAACAGCAATCCTGTGAGATATGATGGGCTGAGAGAGAATAACTGATTCAAAGTCACCCAATGGTTTTCATATCTAAGAGAACATAGAAATCACAGTCTCCTGATTTCTAGCCCAGTACCTTGCCCACTACACCAAGCTGCCTTTTTTCATTTAAATCAATAATAAATGGACTTTGTTGTATGGCACATAATTTTTAACCATGATAATTTTTTTAATAATTTAACAGTTTACAATGCACTCTGACCTTGGCAAAATTGTTCAAAGTATACTTGATGAATTTTGGAAAAATCCTCCAGTTTTGGCTCCCAATGCAACAACATTCCCATAGTAAGTAAACACATTAAAATATAGGTAATATCGTAATTTCAAGCATCACTAGTGTATGTGTATACTTATGGGGCAAACTCAGATCAAACATAATTAAATCAGGATGTGGCTGTCAACCTTATATAGCAATTTGGTTTCCTTCCTTCATCTTATGCATTCAGTTATTGCATTAAAAAGTCAGATTTGAATAAAATTGTAAACTATTTTATTTTGGGTTGAGCTGTTCTCTGCTGGGCAAAAGGCTAATACTCATAGATAAAATTGAGTATTTTATATTACAGTATTGAAGGCCCTTATCTCTAAACATCTTTGTTTTCCTGATCCATCTCAACTTATGAGTACAAATGCTTATTTATAATTGGTCAAAGGAGATACAGAACTGAGGCAATTTGTGATACAAAAAGGGAGACTTTATAGCAAGTTATCAGCAAAGTACAAAAATCCTTTGGCCTAGGACCTAGGTGTAGTAGTATTAGATGCATCATTCCCTCACTTACAGGTTTGTTTTCTAAATTTCAGTATCTAGATATTAAGTGCATGTCTTATACTTTGGATTATATTAGCACTGAAAAGACTCATTAGTTCTGACATAACTGATTCATAATAAAGCATTGCTGAAGTTTTAGTCAGCCCCTCAATTTTAATTGCTTGGATTAAAAGAACCGTCATGTCTAGATACCTCAGGAAATGGTGAATCATTGCTATGTGATCACTCTGGCATTGATAAGATTAACAGGATGGCTTGTCATGCGTTCAGTTAGAATTAATTACAACTATTGTCAACTGTGTTTAACCAGAAACCTATTTAATGCTTAATACAATTTCATTTTGAGAAGAAAAACCTGAAAATGCTATAAAATAATTTGCTGATAATAGATTGTTTTTTCCCTTAGCCTTTACAGCAAGCCAACTGGAATTCCTACATATGCTCAGAATTTTCAATTTCTTTCTGCATATCTGCCACAAGAAACAAATAGGTCTGTAGCATCTGTGCCCCTTGCAGAATCACTTTCTTCATGTTATAGTACAGATAGACCTGCAGCTCCTTCCTTTGGCATGATAACTGACTTGCCGTTACCTGTTCCAACAACAGAAACATTATCACAGGTACGTATTGGTAGTGTACCTTACAAAACAAGCTGTTCATTTCCCAAAAGATACCATTCAAATATCAAATATTAACATTTAGAGAACTTGAATTTGCCAGCAATACTTGAACTTTTAAGAAGATGATATTCTGAGCTCCAAAATCTTTAGAGATTTTATAGAACTTGAGTATAGGAAAAACTACTGTCGTTTAGCTTAGTATTCTGTGATACAGATATCATGCAAGCTGGATTGTTATTTAAAGACATATATATTGTTTAATCTTTTTAGGGAAACCAAAATGGATTTGGCTACAAAATGCCTGATGTTCCAGATGTATTTCCAGAACTATCAGAACTAAGGTAAAAAGATTTAAAAGTGTGTGTGTGTGTGTGTATTCTAAATATGGGTAAAAGTTGTTCCTCAATATTGAAAACCATCGACTTGCCTTTTATCTATATCTCAGTAAAGCCAGAATGTTCGTAATAGTATAAAATAAGTCATCAGCAAAATCTCTATTTAGCTAGATCAGAGTGGAAGGTGAAAACTTCAGTACTATACCAGTTTCACTTTTATTTTTGTAAATACACTGTGTGCACAATTATTAGGCAAGTGAGTATTTTTACTATATCATCATTTTAATGGATATTTTCCACCTCCAAGCTGTATAAACGTGAATGCTTAGTGCAGGGGTATTGAAGTTTAGGCCCGCGGGCTGGATGCGGCCGGTGTGGTGCTTAGATCTGGCCCGCAGGGCCAGTCTGGAAACAAAGCTCCAGCCCACGGTGGCTCTGCCAGTGAAAATGGAGCTTGGGAGGGCCGCACCTCTAGGCTCCGTTTTCGGCTGTGAGGTCCTCCTGCAGCCCTCTGCCAGCAAAAATGGAGCTTGAGGGGCCGCACTCAGCCCTCCCGAGCTCCATTTTCGCTGGCACAGGGCTGCAGGAGGACGTCACGGGTGAAAATGGGGCCTGGGGGGGGGGTTGTCACTCTTGTAATTTCTAATATATTGCAGCACTCTTGAAATTGCTAAGATATTGGGGCGTGACCACAGAACCATCACATGTTTTGTTGCAAAGAGTCAACAGGGTCGCAAGAAACATGTTGAGAAAAAAAGACTCACACATTAACTGCCAAAGATTTGAGAAGAATCAAACTTGAAGCTACCAGGAACCCATTATCCTCCAGTGCTGTCATATTCCAGAGCTGCAAACTCTGGAGTGCCCAGAAGCTGTTCAGTGCTCAGAGCCATGGCCAAGGTAAGGAAGGCTGAAACCTGACCACCACTGAACAAGACACATAAGTTGAAACGGCAAGACTGGGCCAAGAAATATCTGAAGACAGATTTTTCAAAGGTTTTATAGACTGATGAGATGAGAGTGACTCTTGACGGACCAGATGGATGGGCCCGTGGCTGGATCAGTAACAGGCACAGAACTCCACTTCGACTCTGACACCACCAAGGTGAAGGTTGGGTACTGGTATGGGCTGGTATTATTGAAGATGAGCTAGTTGGACCTTTTTGGGTTGAAGATGGACTCAAAATCAACTCCCAGATCCTACTGCCAGTTTTTAGAAGACACTGTCTTCAAGCAGTGGTACAGGAAAAAGTCTGCATATTTCAAGAAGACCATGATTTTTATGCAGGTCAATGCTCCATCGCAAGCATTGAAGTACTCCATTGCGTGGGAAGCCAGTAAAGGCCTTAAATTTGAAAGGATAATGACATGCCCCCCCCCTTTTCTCACCTCACCTAAACCCTATTGAGAACTTGTGGGCCCTTCTTAAATGGGAGATTTGTGGTGAAGGAAAACAGTACACCTCTCTGAACAGTGTCTGGGAGGCTGTGGTTGCTGCTGCACAAAAAGTTGATCGTCAACAGATCAAGAAACTGACAGACTCCATGAATGGACGGCTTATGACTGTTATTGAAAAGAAGGCTGGCTATATTGGTTACTGGTTTTTTTTTTAAATGTCACAAATGTTACTTGTACATTTTGAGTTGTTTATTGTTCTCACTTTAACAGATGCAAATAAATGAATGAGATGGGCAAATGTTCATTTTTCATTTAGTTGCATAATAATTCTGCACACTCATAGTTGCCCAATAATTGTGCACACATAGATATTCTCCTAAGAAAGCCAAAACCTCACTTTTACTTTCTTAAATATTCACGTTTGAGGTTTAACAACATTTTGGATTGACCGAGAGCACTGTTGCTATTCAATAATAAAATTAATCGTCCAAAATACAAGTTGCCTAATAACTGTGCACACAGTGTATTTGATTATGTTCCTGCTTTGTTCATTTGTTTAGTGTAGTAATTGCCATGAACTGTTTTTGCCTGAGCATTGGCAATTCTCAGGATTCATTGTCTAAAAGTTATGGCGTTCTCAGGAAAGAACAGTGAGTTCAAGTTTTGGAAATAATTAAGCATTAACCTTGCATATGTGTTCCTTTTTTTAATGAGATAAGGATTAGCATTATATGCACCAGAATGAAATGGCACATTATCAGGAAACTCAGTATCTACTGTATTTTTCAGAGTATAAGACGCACCGGAGTATAAGATGCACCTTAGTTTTGGGGGAGGAAAACAAGGAAAAAAGGCCTCTGCCTCCCAGCAATTTGGCAAACAGCAAACAGCAAACAGTACAGATGATATACACTGCTGTGTATTTCTGTGCATGTGTGCCTGACCCAGAGAAATGGCAAAGAATTGGAGAAATGTACATTTATGGCAGTATATTAATCCCAGAAAGTTTTCTTAAATGTAATCACACTAACTCCTCCCAATTATTTAAATAGATCTACTCCAAACATGACTAAGTCAGGGTTTCTCAGCTGCCTTCTTTTAATACTAGTACTTAATACTAATACTTAATACTAAAACAGGACATTTCAGATTATACTTTTACAGATCTTTAAAATTGAAGTGGCTTTCTGGAAGTATTCTCTGCTATTTAAAAGAAGATACAATAGCACTGGGCCTCTTCAGAGCAAGCATTTATTTTAAAAAGCTGCTTCATTTTGTTAAGTTGTCTAGAACAGTGGTTCCCAACCTTTTTGTGATCGAGTACCACTTGGAGGTCCCGTACAGTCGCCGCGTACCACCTGGTTCCAGAGAAACTAAATATGATCAGATATCACTTTATTTCCATAATTGTACCGTTCCTTTTTTGGCCCCGCGCATCCAGCAACTGGATTCTCAGGCCGCTGGGACCAGGTGGGTGGCGTGTGGCAACAGTTGTGTTAGGCAGTAAACATTTTTGTGAAGTAAAAAATAACTAACTAAAAATCGTTCATGACCCCGAAAGTGTTCGCGTACCACGTGGAAGGCCCTCGCGTACCACTAGTGGTACACGTACCACAGGTTGGGAACCACTGGTCTAGAACAATAATAAAGCAGTCTTTAAAAAATAAGTCTAATAATTTGAACACTCTACAAACATTTAACAAAATAACATATTAACAGAATCTGCCTCTACCTAGGATAGAACTCACAACCTCCTGATTGTGAGGCATGAGCTCTAGCTCTTAGCCATAGCAGCTATAGCTTGTGTTGTTGCAATTTCAGCAGTCTAATATTGCCAGCAGTTTATCTCCCAGCAATTTGTCACATTACAGCCACCGTAGTTAGTTTCATTTTACCATGTGGCTTGCAAGCCTCCGTCAGCTATAGGTCGGGAGGCAGTTTATCTCTTCTTGTGCTCTTCTTGTGCTTTGCCCTGTTTGCTGCAAAGAGATAAATTGCTGGCAGGCAGAGGCCAAAGGGTGGAAGTGGCTGGGTGGGGCTAACATTTGGTGTATAAGATGCACCCAAATTTTCACCCTCTTTTTGAGGGTAAAAAGGTGTGTCTTATGCTCCGAAAAATACAGTACATTTGTCAAAATAATACAGTATACATTTTGCCTGGTTGCTAAATACTGTTTTTATTTTTATTTTGCAATTCAGCATATCACAGCTGACAGACATGAATGAACAAGAAGATATACTGCTAGAACAATTTGTTAATCTACCCCAATTGAAGCATATCATTAATGATAAAGACGATTTAGTGAAAAGTATTGAAGAACTAGCAAGTAAGACTTCCAAATATTTCTAATTAGAATAACATTTTATAAAAAAAATGATATTCTTCTAAAATTCAACAGTGGGTTTACCTTGCAGAAAAAAATTTATTATTGGAACCAAGCTTGGAGACAAAAAGGCAAACAATACTAGATAAAGTAAGTACGAGGAAATATATTTTCTGCAATTTGGGAATTGATTTCCGACCCTGTTTAATAAAACCATATTTTCATTCTAGTATGAACAACTGATTCATTTGAAAACCACATTTGAAAAGAAAGTACAGAGGCAGCATGAACTTAGTGAGGTGAGCTTTTCCTTTTTGCAAGAGGAAACAAAGCATTATTCACTTACTTGTACAGAGGTTGTTAAGACAAGATTCTAGTTCCCATCCCATCCTGTTTTGGAGACTAACCTCTCTTAATTTTTTTCCTTTGGAGTTAAAAGTATGATTTATTTATCCTTTTTTAACTGCCCCAGTCTGACTGTTCTAAATACCGTGTTTCCCCGAAAATAAGACCCTGTCTTATATTTTTTTGAACCCTGAAATAAGCGCTTGGCCTTATTGCCATGCACTCAAACGCCCGATTGGGCTTATTATCAGGGGATGTCTTATTTTGGGGGGAAACAGGGTAGCATATAACAAAGCAAATGTTTAAATAGTAACTGATCAACCCATCCAAAGATGGACACCCATAGTAATTAATTAAGGTTAATGGCACAGTACAAGCTGTTGTAACTATTTTGTAAAATGCCAAGGGGTGGGGGAGGCTTGTGGACCTCCTGGGGAAATGAACTGAACATTTCCAAGTTACAAAACTCTTCTTTTCACAGAGTTGCAGTGCAAGTGCTCTGCAGGCAAGATTGAAAGTGGCCGCCCATGAAGCTGAAGAGGAGTCTGACACTATTGCAGAAGACTTTCTGGAAGGGAAAACAGAAATAGACTATTTTCTTAGTAGTTTCATGGAGAAAAGAACAGTATGTAGTTTTCAAAACCTAATTGTTTAAAATATTTGAAACCTTAAATGAAATTATAATTAATCCAATTGAAAGCTATCGAATGAGTAAAATTCAGGTTTATTTTGCTGTTTTAAAAATAGACACAATTGGCTGTATGGAGGCAAATTCTTGTATTTAGCAGAGAAATACCAATACTTAAGCCTTCCTACTTCAGAATGGTTTTTGTTTGCCAAATTGCCTAACATTTCTGGCAAGCTAAGTATGAATTTAAATTATTGCTTTGTGAAGCATGCACTAACTATAGGAATACAACTGTCCCATCACTTTCCTGCTATCTGCAATGCACAGTGTTATGCAAGGATAGAGAAATAATAACAGTGGTATAGTATGTTGTTTAAATTGCTTAAGTAGGTAGGATTAAAAACAAAAGTCAATATTACCCCATCCACCCTTATGGTACTGGGCTAAAGATCCAAAGAGTAAGAGGCCTGTTCCCCACTTCTGTATGAAAGAACACCCTAATGTGTCAAAAAAAATTCTTCCATTGGGGCACAGAATCCTTTTGAATTTTGTTCCATTGGAATAATTCGATTATGTATGTTTTATTTAGTAACTTCATTGTTAATGGCAAACTCCAAGGAGAATGTATCCAAGAAAGAATGTACCTTGATATTATTATTGATAGCTTTTGAATAATGTATATTGTAATGTGTGCTATTAACTAATTATTTAAACTGTTAGAAGAACATTTGCTCAGTCTTAAATCAGTAATTCCTTGTCCTAGCTTAAGTGTCCTTAGAATTGCATTCTAAGCATATGAATCACCTTCAACTATTGTACTCAAAGCCTGCACACAGAGCTTGCTAGCTGAGATGAACACAAATTTAGTCAAAGTTTGACTTCTTTATTTTGATTGTTTTAGAAGCATTATTTTCCACCAAAGTAAATTTAGAATATATGATGTTAAATTGTTCTTCCTTAGATTTGCCACTGTAGAAGAGCCAAAGAAGAAAAACTACAACAGGCAATAGCAATGCGTGGCCAATTTCATGCTCCATTATAGGTACGTTATAAATGAGGCAGATTCTAATTGTCCTGCCTGTCACACATTAATTTATCAGGATACATTCATATAAATAATGTCCACCAGTTCTGAATGTCTGATAGGACACGTTCCTATTATGTGTATTATGCAAGTATGTAATCATATAAATTATGTATGTCCAGACATAAGTGTTACATAATACCACAGAACAAAAACCACACATACAAGAACGTAAGCTTTTGATTATGTAATTGGGAAAGTTTTAACATTGCTTCATGTAAAAATGTCACAATTAGAAACAATGTCAACTGCTTGTGAAGAAATGCCCCCCCCCCCCAAAATGGAATTAGCCAAAGCTTACATGCTCATATTTCATTCTCCAGTAGTTCCCACAATCATCCAAAAAAGCTTTTCTGAGCATTTGGGACATGGACATGGAGAATCCTGGATATTGTGGATTACATCATGCAATCCTGCAAATGGGGTGGGAAAGGGCAGGGGGATTCTTTAAAGATTATTACTTTATGGCTATGATACAAACAACATGCAGTATGGCAACTTTCAATAATATATGCAGTTTTACTTTGTCTTTTGAGTTTAGCCTTTTATGAAAACAATCATTGCAATCAGGGATTAAAGGATATGTATCGGGTTTTTTGCCTTAAATTAATCTGAATTTAAGAAAACGTAAAGTTTTGTATGTGTGTATTGAGAACTTTGACTAATGGTAGATACTTTTTTCTATTCACAGATTTTTCCCCAGCTAATTAGAATTTTAAGACAACAAATCCAGCAAAGCACATTTTCATAGATCTATTATTTTGCAAATAAGCATTTCATTATGGTTGTATTTATAGAAAAAAACTGTATATAGAGCTGGGGGTGATTTTTTTGTACAAATTAGAGTGTCTTTCTATTCTTATTTTATTCAAAATGTACTTCTATTGCAATTTTTGCACTAATATTTCTTGTTATTGATTACCCTTATCATATTTAATGCTGCTGTCTCTACCACCTTTATAGATTAAATACTTAAACATGTAATTTTGACTAGATGTTTAAATTTTATACAGCATAATCCATAACTTTCTTATTAAATACTGGCTGGTTTGTTTGAGAGGCATAGAAATGTTGGTTGGTTGAAGTAAGTTACAAGTAAAATAAGGTAGATTTTTCATCTGGCTTTACCAGAATGCACCAGAATTCAATTTCTTGAAATCAGGTTTTCACACGTTTTTGTATCATGTCACTACATAGAGTTCAAGTACTTAAGTATACACTACTGCAATCAGACTTGAGTAGCTAAGAAACTGAAGAGCTAAAAGTTTTAAGCACCCCTTCAAACTTTTAGAGGAAATCAGTATGATTTTGTGTAGAATCCTTTCTTTTAATTTTGCCACTCATCGCTTTGGGAAGTATCCTACCTCAGGTCTCAAATGGAGATGGGCATAACTCTCTCCAATTCTTGCATCTTACTTTCTTATTTGTGTTGAAGCAAATGAATGGGTAGATTGTATAAGTTCTTGGTATTCCTACATTTGCTTTATTTCCTCATCTCTGTTCTCTTTTGCCCTAGTGTGTCCATGTGTTCGTATAAGCACTTTTGAAACCAAGAAGGAAAGAAGAACTTTATCTAGTATATATATTATCAACTATATTATTTAGATCCAATAGAATTCACTCAAACCCTCATCTCTCAGTCCCCTGCATCAGACATAAAATAAGCAAGTTTATTCATCTGTTCAGTATTATGTTGGCAAAATGTAGTGAAATAACCGCAGTCCTAAATCACTCTTCTACAGAGGTAAAATTGAGGTTATCCTACACTAAAAATACAACCAAAGAATTTTATTTTCATATAAACGTAGTTTAATTTTATGTCTTGCATGTTTATAAGAACTCAATGTTTTTCAGATAATTAAATCTTGGACTCTTTTTTTCTTTAGATAATTGGCAAAAATCTGTGATAATATTGGAGAAAACTAAGTCTAGGAGTATACATTCATGACTTGTTTTTTTTTTCTTTTTATTGCTTTGTTAAGGAATAAATTTCCTATTCTTGAACGATTTATAGGGCTTCTCTCCAAAAAGGTTCAGTATTGATATTTGCATTTTTAAAGCAGAATATTTAATTCTGCATGTCGAAAAGTAACTACCGTAGAGTTCAGCTTTATATACTTTGGGATGTACGGATAACTTTTGAGACTTAAACTGGAAATAAATAAGTTTGGTGGAATAAATACTATTGCTACGTGTCATTTATGTTATTTTATCAGTTCTGGTGCTTACTGTTCTCTTCAGGAATTCTTGTTTCCTGATCTCGGCTTCTCTCCCTCTGGCAGTCTTTAGATTTAAATTAACAATATGTGTTTAAAAGTTACCGTATTTTTCAGAGTATAAGATGCACCTTCCTCCCCCCCTAAAAGAGGGTGGAAATGTTGGTGCGTCTTATACACCGAATACAGCCATTTTTGGCCTCCCAAAGCCCAGCCCCCGCGCTCCATTTTTGCAAAAAATGGGCCCATTTTTTGTAAAAATGGGGTGCTCAGAGGGTTTGGCAGGTCTGCAGAGTGCTCCTGGAGGCTGGGGGAAGGCAAAAAAAGCCCATTTTCACGAAAAACGGGCCATTTTTTGTAAAAACAGGTCATTTTTGCCTTTGCCCAGCTCCCAGAAGCACTCTGCAGGCCTCCCAAACCCTCTGCGTGCCCTGTTTTTTGCAAAAAAAACTGGCCTGTTTTTGCAAAAGGGTGCACAGAAGGTTTGGGAGACCTGCAGAGTGCTCCTGGGAGCCGGGGAGGACAAAAACTTTTTTTTCTTACTTACCTCTTCGAAATCTTTGTGTGTCTTATACTCCGGTGCGTCTTATAGTCCGAAAAATACGGTATTTAATTGTACATATCTCTTACTAGTCTTTTTATGTAAATGGAAAGAGTCTAGTTATGACTTTACGGTCATACTTTTTTGTTGTTGTAAATGTCAAGCTTGAATCATTTCTCCTTCACTTAGAAATGTTGAGGAAAATTACTGGTTAGAAATTTAATTTAAAATGTAATTCAAGTTAAGCCACAACGTGTTTTGTTAATATTCAATGTGAATTCAACTATTGTGGCTAATGAATCAGTGTTTATGATAGCCGCATTACATGAACCCAACCAAGTATGATTTATAAAGACACTGTTCTTAATCTGGTACTTGAAAAGGTAGTGTTTCAAAATGCATCAAGCCTTCTTCCAAGTGAAGTGTGCTCATCAATGGATTGTGAGTTGTACACTCTTGCTTGTTGCTGTCAAGGTCTTCTTGAATTAGCATGGGTTTATATGAATAGTGAAAAAAGCGGTGTTGTCTGTACAATTCCTACATTTCAAGCCCGTTCCTTCTTTCCATACAGGAATAGTGCCTTGATGTGTGCACTTGTATTGACTCTTTATCCTGAAATGCTTTGCATGGATTGGGATAACTGAGGAATTAGAAATTCTCTTTCTCTTATATTAATTGCTGATTAGAAATTCTCTTTCTCTTATATTAATTGCTGATTATATAGTTATAAAAACTCTGCATCATATCGCAGTATTTATAACAATACTCCAACACAGTAATGATGGAATCAACGAAGAGAAAATCAGGGAAGCAAGCACAAACCCAGTATTTGAATAGGTCTTCAGGTTCAATTTGATTTTGTTTATCAATGGTAAGAAAAATATAATCAAAGGGAGACATTTACTAACCTATTATTTGGAGGCCTCTGTACAATGGAGATCCCAAAGAGGGAAAATAGTGGATGCTCAGTCCTGAGAAATCATTATATGATGAATACCAAGACAAATGGCACTAAAAGCCAGTGGAAAGTTAGGAGGTTATCAACATGCGTGAATGAACTGTGGGGCTGTTTTTTAAAGGATAAGGACTGCAAGTCACCTTCCTTTCTGAAAACACAAATGTAGCTCAATATGGATTTATTTTCTAACCATTAGCAGAAGTGGACATGTGTATGATTTGAAAAATAAACTAGAAATCTAAAGTAGCTGGCTGAAACCAATGACCAAAAGCTTTCATTCTAAGGATAAAAATCTCCTAAACATTTTGTTGCCACTCCTTTTTTGCAACATACACATTGGATTCTCACATCATGCTTATTCATGAGATAGATACTTTGCTTTTGGCTCACCATGAGACTGCAAATAGTATTTATTACAGCACTCCCATTTAATCATCTAAAGCTTATTGTGATGTGCCACTTCAGCCGCAAACAGAATAGTTATAAAATTCAGTAATTTTGTTTTCAATTGAGAAGATAAACTTTTACAATAGTAGTTTTCAAGAGCTCACTATGGATGTTTTTGCCATATTGTAAATACCACTTTGAATTAAGATTCTAGAGTGTAACAGTAAATAAAAAAGACTTAATTGGATAACCAAACATTACTGTTTATAACGTTCTAAATTATACTCCTAATGCCCAATAGTGTACAGTGCATACTATATCTTTAGTTTTGCAATAATTTTAATAATAATAATAATGCAGCATTGGAACTATACAAGACAACCTATTAACTGAAAGATCTCTGGGCTCCAAATAAAACCAGGAGCTGAGTAGGAATAGCTGCAGGTGTAAAATACAGTACCCAAAATTTCTAGAAGAGACAATACGGTATATAGCAATAGTAATAGCACTTAGAGTTATATACCGCTTCGCAGTGCTTTACAGCCCTCTCTAAGCGGTTTACAGAGTCAGCATATTGCCCCCAACAATCTGGGTCCTCATTTTATCCACCTAGGAAGGATGGAAGGCTGAGTCAACCTTGAGCCTGATGAGATTTGAACTGCCAAATTGCAGGCAGTCAGCAGAAGTAGCCTGCAGTACTGCACTCTAACCACTGCGCCACCGTGGCTCATTCTACAGTATTTCCATAATGCAGATTTTTATGGCAGATTTGATCCTCATCAATTCATACTTTATAGAGTAGCCATTTTACAGTAGAGTACTTCTGTTTTCAAGTTCAGCACTACCTGTTGAGTACATCACAGCGTGTGTTCAAAGTAAGATAGATACTAAAATCTGGTTATGAATGTATAAAAACGCAACATTTTAAAAAAATTAACCACTTTATTACATGCGAAACAACTATCTCATGGTGGGACTTCAGTGATGCATTGCACCAAATTCCCTAGGATTTGGGCCACTGGAGAAATGCTCTGCCTCCAAAGGATCCCACTTTATTTCACCAAAAGAGCAAACGGTTGTTATTACATTTGCCTGATTTGGACAGTCTGGTGAGGTGCAATTGAATTGCTGTCTGCTCTGTTTATCAAATTTTGGAGGAGTGAGATAAGTCATTAAACCAGGTAGACATGATAGCTTTTATCTTCCCTAGATATATCTAGTTTCTTTTTAAAAGCATTAATGTCCATATAAGAGCCGAGGTGGCGCAGTGGTTAAAAGCAGCACTGCAACTACTTCAGTGACTGCTAGTTCAGCTGTTCAAATCTCACCAGGCTCAAGGTTGACTCAGCCTTCCATCCTTCTGAGGTCGATAAAATGAGGACCCAGATTGTTGGGGGCAATATGCTGAACTCTGTAAACCGCTTAGAGAGGGCTGTAAAGCACTATGAAGCGGTATATAAGTCTAAGTGCTATTGCTATTGCTACCATGTCTAATACAAATCTCATAATTTTCAGTATGTCTTCTACAAAGAACACTTCCTTTTACTGGCCAGCTTGGTTAAATATGTAACTGGCGAGTAAATCAGTTACATTTAATTTTGGTTGGAGAAAGCTGTTCAATGTTTAAAAAACCCTACAGGTGGTATAAGTTACAAAAGTGCTAAAAAAACAACTTAATAGTGATCAGTATCCATATTTATGACCTTCACAGCACCTCTCTGCTATTATTCTCACTTGCTTATTTACCTCATATCAAAATAACCTCAAAGAGAAAGGGAAAAAAACCCAGGTCAGTTGAAGGAAGTAGCCAAAACAAAGGAAAACTGACGTAAAATTATAAACGTTATTGTGGCTGTATAATTTTCATTTAATGAGTGTTTCATTCAACCACCAGGTTGCCCATCCCAATTGTGGTCAATAAACAAGGACTATATTTGTGAAAGGACCAGTGATTTATTGCAAGCTGATGAGGATGAATATAAAAGAATTTGGAAAGATATTTTTTTTTCTCTAGAATTTCCTAGCTTTCCTTGAATGGCATATAGATTAAAGTATTTTAAACTACTAAATGCCCTAGTCACATCTTCCAATAGTCCACTCCCAAAAATGTACATGGGAATAAGTGTGCCCATGTCCACCCTCCTTTGTCATGATCCCTATCCTATTCCACAATTCAGAAGATGAAAAGTATACAGTCCCCACTACATTAACCTGAACTTACAAAGGGGACGAAGGGCATAATTTAAGTATGGGTAGAGCTAATCTTTTGCTGACCCTCCTTCTGTCCTATAACAGCCAAATGTGAAAAGGCAATGTAGTCAGATCTGATTAATATTTTGGGGGGGAGTCCCCATAATAATCCAGGATTGGGGAAGAGAGGGAGGAAATCCTGGGAGAAGACTGGTAGACCACTGTCAGGAAAACATGAATGTATCCATATAGTCACCAGGAACTGTTCAATTGAAAACAGATTACTTGAAGAGAAAAATGGGGAAAACAGCATTTGCAGAGGTACCAACAGAAACAGTGTTATTACTACCAATCAAGTTATAGAACTAATCTAGGAAAATTTATCTGGTAATTTCAATCTTAATTTTCCAAATTTCTTCAGCAATGGCCTTTAATAAGCAGACATCTCTGACAATATTTTAAGTCCATACATGGCCATCTTCTTCAACATAATTTTTTTTCAAGATTGTAAAAAAGAAACAAAACAAAAGAGATCTATTTGCTTTTTTCATTTGAGTATTTGTTGGTGTCAAGATAACTACTGTATTTTTTGGAGTATAAGACACACCTTTTTACCCCAAACAAAGAGGGTGAAAACTTGGGTGCGACTTATACACCGAATATAGCCCCACCCAGCCACACCTTTGGTCTCTGCCTCCCAGCAATTTACCTCCTTGCAGCAAACTGCATAGAGCCTGATTAGCACAAGCAACTGATTATCGGCCTCTCGACCGACAGCTGATTGAGGCTGCAGGCAGGCCACGTGCTAAAACTGAAAGTGAAACTAGCTGCAAGGAGGCAAATTGCTGGGAGGGAGAGGGAGAGGCAGAATTTTATTTTCTTGTGCTAATCAGACTGCTGAAACTGGATGCAAGGAGGTAAGTCAATCACTATAAATGTCTATAGAATGTTCAAATTATTAGACTTATTTTTTAAAGACTGCTTTATTATTATTCTAGATAACTTAACAAAATGAAGAAGCTTTTTAAAATAAATGCTTGATCTGAAGAGGCCCAGTGCTATTGTATCTTCTTTTAAATAGCAGAGAATAATGTATACTTCCAGAAAGCCACATAAATTTAACAGCATCTGTACAAGTATAATCTGAAATGTAAGAGTGTCCTGTTTTAGTATTAAGATAAGGCATCTGAGTTAAACCCTGACTTGGTCATGTTTGGAGTAGATCTATTTAAATAATTGGGAGGAGTTAGTGTGACTACATTTAAGAAAACTTTCTGGCATTAATATACTGCCATAATGTACATTTCTCCAATTTGCTATTTCTATGGGTCAGGCACACATGCACAGAAATACACAGCAAACAGTGTATATCATTTGTACTGTTTGCTGTTTGCTGGGAGGCAAATTGCTGGGAGGCAGAGGCAGATTTTTTTCCCCTTTGTTTTCCTTTCCCAAAACTAAGGTGCATCTTATACTCCAGTGCGTCTTATACTCCAAAAAATACGGTATGGATTGGTTTGGATTGGATTGGATTGACTTTGGCATTGCTTAAACATTTCTTGTCATTTCTTTGGAGTGGTCTTACTGTACAGTTATCCTATTGATAATAGTTATGTAAAACAAAATGTTCGTTCTATATGGCTCTGTAAATGGATAACGGAAGATAATAAATGCAAAAACATTATAGCTTATTACTTTGTCACATATGGACTCTTTAAGTGCATAAATCCCTTTCTTTGGAACTTCTGATAGGCAGTCTTTCATAATCTACTAAGTTATCACTCAGAGAGTGAGAAAAACAGCTTCATCTGAATCATGGTCTCTAATGCTATCTTCACTGGGTAAGCCTCCTCCACCTGGGGACCGACAACTCATATCTTCCACACCAGATTCCTGATCGCTGTTGGCTGACAGATCGGGATCAGAGCTTTTCAGGTTGTCCTGTGTAAGGATGAGTGCTGAGTCTTCTTCATCTCCCTGTGAAGGACTCCGGGAAGGGAATGATTTCAGATTGGAGGTGTAATCTTGGAGTGATTTGACCATGCAGTCACTGGAGCTTCCATTTTCCTTTTTTATCTTTGCTTCATTATTTAATTGCCCGTTTGTAAGTTTTGCCAGTCTCTGCAAGACAAGAAACAAGAATCCATTGGCCTGTTAAAATATATCCAAACTATCAATGTGAAGCTGGGGCCTTCCAGGTATTTCTGAATGATAGGTCCATCAATCCCAGCCTACTAACCAATAGTGAGGGATGAATTAATAGAAGATTACAAAATCTAGTATGGATTGGATTGGACTAATAAGTGAAAAAGGCTAGACTTTCTTGGGACTCCGTACTTTATTACCAGAAGTATGTAAGCTGCGTAAAGTTACCGCTAGGAGAGGTACACTAGTGGCACACTAGTCGATGTAAATGATAAGTGAGTGAATAAAGCAAGCAAGCCTAGGATTTACATACTTGCAGTTTTATAAACTGCAAAACTCTTTGACATGAAAGGTTATTCTTGATTTCTTTAGGGGAGAAATTGTAGGTGGGAGATTATAGAACGGGAAGAAAGCAAGTTTCTAGGCATTTTTCCATGTTCATGGAGCATTTTGTGCCATTTATTACCTGACTACTCAACAAAATCGCACAATAATGAAGAGAAGTAGAAACAGGAAAGACAAAAGATGAACAAGAATGCAACCCTGTGGCTAGTAGGAAATTAAAGACAACTGGAAGGTTTTGTAAAAAAAAACAACAACCTAGAAAATAATTATCCCCTAAATATGTATGTACAGAAAACATGGGACTGGTTCTCATTCAGTCCTAGATGATCAAATGCAACAGAATCATCCACTACATCTAGCATAGATACCTGACAGAGAGGCATGTGGCAGTCAGCTCTAGCCTTCTGAGTTAAGAAGGAATATTCAGGGAATAGAAAAGGACATTTTAGCAACCCAAAGGCTGACAAAAAAAAGGAAGAGGCTATATATAGACTGAATATTGATTACCTAGAAATCTAAGGGTGGGCTGAATTCAGTGGTTCTATTGCAAAATACTAAAACTTTTCCTTCCAGCATGTTTTATGAAATACCTGTTTCATTAAAAGGAGAAAAGCATTTGCTCTAATAATCTCTGAACAGTTAAAGCATAATTAGATCTAAGCTTTATTGGTAAGAATCCCAGCAACAAGTAAGTTGCCTACTAGAAAATAGCCAGAGTAAGCTTGAGGTGACCAGTAAGAAAACAAGGTAAGAAATAATTGCTTTGAAAATAGCTCACCCAATTAAGGCCCAAATTTTACTGTAATATGAAAGACTAGCAATGTAGAGAAATCAGGAATTAATTAGAAATTGAGTGTAATTCTGGAATTCCTGTTGCTCATTTTAACTAAGGAAGTCTTCCATAGATTGTAAACCATAGACGGGAAAATACAGGATTCACAAGAAAATTGATTTTGAAATTGTACCAGAAGTAGGAAATTCACTCATTAGCAGCTGTTATCATGGTAAAAGAAATAAATACCTGATTCAAAAATATACTGTAGAGCAGTGTTTCTCAACCTTGGCAATTTTAAGATGTGAGGACTTCAACTTCTAGAATTCCTCAGCCAGCAAGCCTCACTGGGGAATTCTGGGAGTTGAAGTACACATATCTTAAAATTGCCAAGGTTGAGAAATACTGCTGGGGTGGAAAAAATATAACCCTCTACTCAATGCTTCAGCTAGAAAACCTTCAAAAATTACATCTACCTGTGAATAATACCCTGATCAATTGCATTGATCGGGGCCACGGGGGAGGGCCTTCTCTGTGGCGGCCCTGACTCTTTGGAACCAACTACCGCCGGAAATCCGTACCATCCCCACCTTGTTGGCCTTCTGGAGATCCATTAAGACCTGGCTCTTCCAACAGGCTTGGGGATAGGGACCTTATAGTATGAATTTAAAAAGGTCGCCCCTTGTTTGCTATGATCGACTGAAGTGTTTTTAATTTTTAAATGTATGTTTTAAAAATGTGTGTTTCGATATTTTTTTATATACTGATTTGTTTATATTCTGTTGTTAGCTGCCCAAAGTCCTCCGGGAGTTGGGCGGCATATAAATATGAACAAACAAACAAACAAATAAATAAATAAATTGATGTTGAAATATACTTGAATTGATGCATATGGCAATGGCCAATCACATGCTCAAAAGATGGGGTGAAACAGAGCAATATATAAATTTTATAGTTCTAGAAAACCAATTATACATACCTCTTCTAATACCACCAGCTCCTCCTCCAGCTGTTGTGTTTCTTCTTTCACGGCCATCAGATATTCTGTAACAGATTGCCTTGGATGGAGTCCCTTTTCAAAACGGTTGTACATTCCACTCCAAAACCTGGAAAATAAAGAAGATTCAAAAACCTATAGAAGTCTATACAAAAGTCAGTCTCATTTCATTCAACCCACAGCACATGGTCCTAGAGAAGTTAACAGAATTGCACTGCGCAGTGTAAAACAAATTAACACAAGCCTGTGCGCCAGGGAAACATTTAATGGGAAAAGAATTCTCTCAGCTTTTAAAATTATCACATAAAAATTGCTCAGATTCTCATATAGACCACTTTACAGCACACAGAAGTGTGAAAACAGATCTTTATTTCTCAGAATATTCGGACTCGAAAAGAGATTTTTCACTTTGGCAAAGTGAATCACATCATGTTCAGATTTTGAAAAATGAAGATAGTGCAATTTTGTAGGATTAAAGTGTCAAATGCCATCTCTGTAACCTTAAATAACATTAAATGTAATCTCACTTTACTGAAGTCTGATGAGCATGAGAACTCCGATAAACAGAAAGTCACTCTGAATGCAAGAGTCACACCAATTATTGAAATGAGAAAACCCAGTGGATTGGCATTTCCCCATAACTGATATAACACCTGTACTCAGAATGACTTTGAGTCCTTGTGGAGGGGTCAGTAGAAATCCTGCATAAAAATTAATAAAATAGCCAGCGCCTATCTTATTCGCTTTCTGATACAAATATTTGGTTGAAGGATTAAATCTTTCCAAGAAATACACATGTGAAGCATTTCTTCCTGAACTTCCAGCATTAAGTAATCCAGCTTGCCAAATATTTTAAGTGCAGCTTTATTGCTGTAATCAACTTTAGGAAGCAAATTCTCATTCCGTTGTTCAGGATGTGAAACTGCCAAATGTTTTTTATGTTAGTGTCATGGATATCATTTCTAATAGACACTTTATAGGCCACAAGTTCATTTCAAAATGCCAGCAAGTCATCAACAGTCCTTGGCTGATGAACTTCAGATAATGCTTACACTATAGCAAACATATGGAAATAAATTTGCAAGAATTTATTCACATCAATGTATATTTTACCTAAAAGAGTCAAAAGACCATGTTAGAAATGGGTTGCATATTTCAGAATATTTTCAACAACACAATAAAACAGGGGTCTTCAAACTTGGCAACTTTAAGACTTGTGGAGTTCAACTCCCAGAATTCTCCAGCCAGCATAGCTGGCTGGAGAATTCTGGAAGTTGAACTCCACAAGTCTTAAAGTTGCCAAGTTTGAGGACCCCTGCATTAAAAACAACCCACATTAATTTCCTAAGAAGCAGACAATTTGAACTGGGCTTTGTTATTCAAGGTTTTGAAAGATACGGATTTTAGAAAATGTTATAATATGGGGAAGATTGATTCACACTTCGCAGAAAACACAAATAATTGTTAATTGAAATCTAAACAAAACCTTTTGAGATATTTAAAGAAGGAACAAAACAAGAATGCCACTGTTCCCTCTTCTGGTTTTTTTGGTTCTTGAAATACTTATAGGACAATTTGAAACAGGAGAACAAGTGAAGGAACATATGATAAAGAGGCTAAAAATTGGTTATAATATACAGATGGAACAACAGGAAAATATGTGCTTCAAAAGATTGAAATTTACAATTATTATAATCTTAACAAGGACTTTTCTAAGATTCTGAGAGTTCTCACCAGAGAAATTGTCTAGAATGGGAATGTATACTAAAAGTTTATGTTGGAAATGAGAATTTTGTCTTTTTTCTTTTTTTTTAAGAATATTTTTTCCTTTCTTGAACTTTTAACTTTCTCTTTGATTTTTTTTCTTCTTTTCTTTTTCTTACTTTATACTACTTTATAGTAGCTTTAATCTTCCTTTTAATTTTTTTCATAACATTATATTTTAAAAAGTCTTTTGAAAGTCTAGCAACTCTTGGAGAAGAAGCTATATTGCAACAGACATGTTATGGGCAACCTAAGTGAGGCTGAGCTATCATGTTACCTAATTCCTCTGAATATTCTTAGACTAAATCATTATAAGTAGATCAGTGGCAGGGTTAACTAGAAGTCACACTTGGATAAACAGCCAAGCTGTCTGCAAAAGAGTGAGAAACTATTTTAAGAGGCTCTGTAACACTGTAAGGTCTAATGATAATGCCAAACCTACCGTACTCCAGTTTCATTCTTAAAAAGATATGGATGGCTTGATGTTAATTTTAAAAAGCAGGTTTGTTTCCGCGAGTTACAAAGAAATAAAAATCACAATATCTTGCAAAAGTATTTCTAACCTCTTTTTTTATTTAGTTAGCAGAATCCCAGCTTCCACATTAATGATAATATACATCACTAATTCTGAGCTAAGAAGGATACCAATATACCAATCTTGAAGATCTAATGCTTTTGTCTGGACATTATTTGAAATTTATAAATCACTTTTCAAGGATGGATTGGCTTCAAAAGGTCGTTTACAAAATTCCACAGCAAATGTGACAGAAAGTGAACAAATGAAAAATTTTACAACACCCTATCCCAATTTAAAGTATCTATCTTATATATTAATATAATTATCTTTTATTCTACACAGCAATGTGTTACCCTTTCACAGCAAAGAAGGAGGAATTGGGAAAGGTTCGTGACAGTTACCATCAATCTCACAGCTATTTGCAATATATCTGCACATTCTTGAAGTCAGGGACAATTGTTAGCTCATTTAGTCAAATATTTTATAAAACAATTCAGATGCAACTTACTTGTAGATAAAATGGGAGGGTGCTGATTGTGGATGAAGGGTCCTGTTGTGGTCTTCCCGATACAGAGGGTTGAGATAATCAGCACGATTCTTCCATAAGTGAGCCCAAAGTGAATAAGTCCGTTCCTGAATTCTGAGGGACAATTTATAATAAGATTCTATGAACTGCATTTGCTATTTCCCTCATCCTCATATTGGAAGACTTCAGGAGCATGTCAAAAGAATAGATACACATTTAGGAAGGGTAAAATTCAACTATTTGGAATTAGGTAATAAAAAAGGCTAAGCTCTCCAGATGTTTTAGAACCACAACCCCAGTGGATACGGCCAGTGGTTAAAGAATTTAGGGCCAATCTCGGAACTAAATTTCCTAATAATGCATAGAAACTATGGCATCCTATGCACACGTGGCCTGAATAATTTTTTGCTTTGTTTTGTTTTAACCTATCTTACAATATTTGGGATCATCCACCAAGAATAATTGTGAAGAGATTCAGAATTAATAAAAAGAAGCATTTTGTTGTGTGACACAAGAAAACTAAGGAATGGGAATTATTTTACTACCATAAGATATGATGCTGGTCAGAGTGCTTGTGCTCTGATCTGGGTAGGTGTAATATTAATACATCTCATTCTGTAACTGATTCTGTGAATTAAATAGCCAAAGAACCACAGTCTACTATTCTTTGTAAACCAATAGGTGGTAGTGTTGGGTTATTCTGGGCAATAGCAGGGGAGCCATGGTCAGCAGACTTGCTAAGGAACTAACCAACATTCTTGGCTTTTATCCTTGTAACATTCTGGGAAGTATATTTCTTTTATGATAACTTTCTGACAATAGCAACTGAGATTTCATTTAATTAATTTAAAAGACAACCAAGATCCCTCTCCTACTGTACCCATTTGTATGTACTCATTTTATGTGTTTATGGCTATGTTTTGCTTCTTTATATCCATTTATTTGTGTCATTTTTTCATGTGTCCCGTTTCTTTGCACTTGTTGACAATAAATAAATAAATAAATAAATAAATAAATAAATAAATAAATAAATAAATAAATAAATAAATAAATAAATAAATAAGATGGAAAAATTAGAAACCCTCATGGAAAAACCCTGAGCCTATTATCAGACAATCAAGCTATCCAACTGAGACTGTTTTCTCGGGCTCTCTCTAGTTATATTTTATATTTATCTAAAAGGAAGGGTCAATTCTCCAATCTTTCAATTTACTTTTAAAATGAGAATATCACCTTACATTCATGAGAATTCAGGAGATTGATGATGTTTCAGACAACTTCCTTTCAAGTAAAGCAGTTTTTGGATAATTCTTTTGGCCGCAATGAGTATTCAAGGAGATGGATCTTTTATTCTTTAGTAGTATTTTTTTACTGATTTTATTTTATTATTATATTGGGGCTTTAATATATAACCAGTTTGAAAGGATTGAACAATTTTCTCTTATGTATTGGTTAAGATTCCACATTGAAGTGTCATGTTTATCAGAATAAAGGGTCATTCTAGTGTACTGTGCACACATATTTTAAAAAGTGTCTTACTTGAGCTCCTGTCTTTCCTTCTGATTGTTACACAAGAAGTTTCCAAACTGGCAGGAATATATATGATGCTGTATGTGGATCAAGAATCTTTCGTTGAATTCAAAGGCACAAGGAAACTGTTCCATAAGTTGCCAAACACACTCAATAAATTGATCGATAACTGGTGATATCTCCTTTGGGTCTCCATCTAAATTGCCATACCTACATCAATGCCAGGGGAAAATATTAATTCACAACTGTTATCTTTCTGAAATTCTGGATGCTGGCACAACATCTTCCATCCTAATTGTCAGTTCTATTATTTGCTTCATTTGCGGAATATAATTTGCCGGAGTATAAATATCCATGTCAGTTAGAAGGTAACCACAAATATGTCAAAATGACGTATGCTATATGATATCATCATGCAACTGCTACAACTGCATACGTGTGCCCTGATGAGTGATGAAAGTACCAAATCTTGGCCCTTATGTGATACCATATGTCATTTCCCTCCTTTGCCTGCCCCCTCCCCCCCCAGAGGTCCCCATAGCCAACTAAAGCCTGAATAGCTAAATGGATTTTACTCATAGATTAGTCCAATAAGAAAGAAGATTGGGCTCATATATCACCACAAGTGGCATAATGTGATTTGTGTGGTTTTCACATAGGCTAATGTATGAACCTGGCCACTGTACTTTATAAGCCACAGTTTATGCTTAGAGTTATGTGTGGACCAGACTGATATGGCTTTTTAAACAAACAGTAATTAAAAACTTGATTTAGTGCGGTGTATAAACCCCGCCAATAAACCTAGGAAGACTTTTCAAAAGTTAAATAATCAAAGGAAAGGTGATTAAGAAAGGGCCAGTTATACTCAATTGAATTTGGACCTGCTTAAAAATGAGCCTTTACATTTCATATCATTTCTAATTACATTTCACTATACTCATGATGAGATACGGAACTTAAGTTGGTCTAATGATTAAGGCACAGGAATGGAATGGGAAGACCCAAGTTCTAATCCTCCTTTACACCCAACACCCAAAAATATTGGTAACTTTGGGTCAATCATTATCTCTCAGTCTTAGATAAGTGGCACTGGACAACCACTTCCAAAATGTCACTAAGAAAACTGCATAAGCCTGTCCATGTAGTTATAAGTCAAGAATGACTCAAGTGACCACAAACAAGAACATGATGCCATCAGAAATGTTTCATGGTCAATACTCAATATTCAGATGTTCATCTGATGTTCTCTGGCAGCAAAGTACCTGGTTGCCACTTCACAGAACCCACACTAAAGAACCATGCTTACCTGTGATTAAATTTATGACCAAATGAAACCCAATCTTTATCAATTAATACCTGAAACAAAAAAAGTAGCATCAAAGGAGATTATTGAGGTTTTATAGAGAAGCAGAAAATTATGTTTCTTATTCTAATTAATTGGATTATTAAAAATAATCCTGAAATTTCACAATCAGAAAAAGCAGAATGGGGGACAACTCACTGTGGCAAGCTCACCACGGCCAACTCGCCACTTCCAAGTCACTGCAGGACAACTCCACATGACCAACTCGAGCTGACCATGGTGAGTTGGCCACAGTGAGCTGTCCTAAACCCCAGAAAAAGGGTAAGTTTTATCAGGGACAGTAATCATACTGTTATGAATTTTAGAAACTGATTGGTAGCCTACTTATATGGCAACGTACAATTTTGTTATGCTGGAAATTTGCTATCCGTTTATAGAATAATTCTTAACACCCTGAGGTTCACATTATAATGTTATATGATTTTTTGCTCTATGCTTAATACTACAAGGTTAACATTAATTGGCTATAAATCAATTTATAACATGTTTCTTAATGTTATCTCCCTGTGCCACACTGACAGAACACATGAACAATGACAGAGAATCTAAGTTTGATGGATTTGAGTCATCATAGCCTTTTAAGAGAAGCCAGTTGTTCATGCCAGCTGCATGGGAATATGTCTGGGAAATGTATACCCATATTCCCAACCCAGGTTCTCAGAGGAAAGTGATAATTTATGTTTTATATTAGAAAAAGAGAAAAGATGCTTCCCGCTTTTATTGGAAAAAGAATTATGGGTTAGAGGAGAAAATAGGAAAACACATCAAAACAGGCAAGAAATTTAGTAAGATAATACTAATCTTCTTTGGATGAGTTCAGATTGACAGGACCAGATGGTTTACATCCCAGGGCTCTAAAGGAACTGGCATATGTGATCTCAGAACCACTAAACAAATCTTTCGGAGCTCCTGGAGCAAGGGGGAAGTGCCAGCGCACTGGAAAAGAACTCATCTGGTTCCAATGTTAGAAAAATGGGGGGGAAAAGTGGAATCAGGAAAATACAGACCAATCAGCCTGACATCAATACCTGGTAAATCCTAGAAAAGATAATTACACCATGGATTTAGGAGCACCTAGAAATGAACAATATGATTAATAAAAGTCAGCATGGGTTTATTAAAAACCTTCATTGATAAAGTAACTAAATTAGTGGACCAGGAAAAAGTTGTGGATATAGTATACTTGGATTTCAGGAAGGCATTCGATAAAATAGACCACAGCCTACTTCTTGATAAGATAAAGCAATGTGAGACAGACCACCAGATGGATTTGCAATTGACTGACCAACTGCACTCAGAGTTCAGCCTCAATAGATCTACATCTACATGGAGAGATGCATGCGGTGGGGTACCTCAAGATTCTGTCTTCAGCACAGTGCTCTTGAACATCTTCATAAATTATCTAAATGAAGGGATAGAAGTGGAGCTCATCCAGTTTGCAGATGACTCCTAGCTGAGGGGGAATTGCTAACACTCTGAAAGATAGACTCAAGATTCAAAAGGATTTTGTCAGACTAGAGCAGGGGTAGGCAAAGTTGGCTCTTCTATGACTCGTGGACTTCAACTCCCAGAATTCCTAAGCTAGCATGATTGGCTCAGAAATTCTGGGAGTTGAAGTCCATGAGTCATAGAAGAGCCAACTTTGCCTACCCCTGGACTAGAGCAATGAGCCCTATCCAATAAGATATAGTTCAGTGGTGAGAAAAATAAGGTCCTGCACTTAGGCAGGTAAAACCAAATGCACGGGTATAGAACAGACAGTACCTGTCTCACTGGTAACTGTGAGAGAGATCTAGGCGTCTTAGTGGACCACCACTTAAGTATGAGTCAGCAGTGTTCTGCAGCTGCCAAAAAAGCCAATGCAGTCCTAGGCTGCATCAACAGAGGGTTAGCATCAAAATCATGAGAAGTGATAGTACCGCTCTATCTTCCACGAGTGAGACCACACTTGGAATACTCCAATTCCAGTTGTCATGATACAAAAAAGATGTGGAGATCCTAGAAAGTGTATGAAGAACACCAACAAAGATTATAAGAGGCTATACTAGATGATGAATAACTAAGGGAACTAGGTATGTCTAGCCTAATGAAAAAAAGGATTGGGGTAACATGACAGCTTGCCTCCCGAAGTTGTAGGTGCTTCATTGCTGGAGTTTTTTAAGAAAATGGACATTCATTTGTCAAGGATCGTATAAAGGTTTCTGCTTTGGGCAGGGGAGGTGGACTAGAAGACCTTCAAGGTCCCCCCTAGCCCTATAATTCTAATATTCGAAATACATCCCAGTCTTTTGCATCCACTTTGGCCTTACTATAGAAAACTCAAAGTTAAACTTAAATTGCAGATTAAATTAAAATTTGCAAGCTTCAGAGCTTGCAAACGGAACAGCAACTAACTGGTCTCTGTCTCTTCAATGCAGTTCCTTCCTATCTATTTCATACTAAGGCTAGCATCCAAGTTTCCCATTCAAGATTTATAAAAGAATGCAGAATGTTTTGAAACTCCAAGATCTCTTCATAAAACAAGATAAAGGAAGGGGGGAAATTATGATTACTATTTAAGATGCATTTACTACACTATACTGTAATGTTATAAGAAATATGATAGAAATGGGGGGGGGAATGATAGTCCATCCAATTATGATAGTAAGTTACGCCAAGTGCACAAATGTCAGTCTCTCATTTTTGAAAATACGTATCCCATCTATTGAAGCTAAACCTGCATCCATTCTTGGACCAGATTTTTTTTTCTTGCAGTCCACAAAGCTGCTCTTGCTTTTGATCTGTTCACCATAAATTTGTGTATTCCAAGACAGTGAACTGGTTCCACTTCCTTGCCTTTCACCAGAGCTTAAGCAAGAGTGCCAAGAAGTGCTTTTATGTAGGGACAACAATGAGAGGCACAACTGCTAGCTACACAGTGATTGCTGAACTGAGTCTACAGTTGAAGATGGCCCTCAAATATGGACTTCCAAAAATGTGGTGCATCATCTCCCAAAATGTGGAAGATAAAACCTCTGAAAATTCACTAAATAGTTTGATGTTATTAAAAATTTATTTCACTTTAATTCCATTAAAAATGAACTCACAACTTATCCCTTTTTCTGCTAGTTAAAGCTGTCTCGCTTACCATAAATCCTTTTATAGTTCTGTAATATGGATCTAATAGAAGGCTTGCTACAGAGCAAACCTGAGCAGTCCGGTCCCATCCATCTGAACAGTGAACAAGAACACTGACTCCCTCTTCAGCAACAGCCTAAAACAGAAAGAAAGAAAGAAAGAAAGGAGGAATGTATCTTTGATTCCTATAGAAAGGAAAATGATAGAGAAGGCGGCACAATCTTAAGTAGGTGGAATGTCAACTCTTAGCATCTCAAGGTAGAGCTGGAAATACCTCTGCTAGAAACCTTGGGTAGCCATTGTCTGTCAAATATGAACAATACTCAACTGGATAGATCAGTGATGGCGAACCTTTTTTCCCTCGGGTGCCAAAAGTGCATGCGCGCGTGCTATCATACATGCGTGAGTGCCCACACCCATAATTCACTGCCTGGGGAGGGCGAAAACGGCCTCCCCGCCCCCCCGGACGCCCTCTGGAGGGCAGAAATGGCCCATTTCTCAACTTCTGGTGGGCCCGGTAGGCCCATTTTTCACCCTCCCCAGGCTCCAGAGGCTTCCCTGAAGCCTGGGGAGGGCAAAAACGCCCTCTCCCGTCCCCCCGGAGACCCTCTGGAAGCTGAAAACGCCCTCGCAGAGCCTCCATGCGAGCCAAAAATCAGCTGGCCAGCGCACACATGCGCACTGGAGCTGAGCTAGGCAACGGCTCGCGTGCCGGCAGATATAGCTCCGCGTGCCACCTGTGGCACACGTGCCATAGGTTCGCCATCACTGGGATAGATCAATGGTATGAGTCAGCAGGAAGCTCTATCCCCGATGTTGCAGCCAATATAATACACTGTGTGAAAGGCTTTTGTACATAGTGAATAATCGTATTTTGCTGGGTGGAAATATACCATGAAATCTTTTCCTTTCATCATCTCTGTCCTTGGAGAAGCTGCCAATGGGTCACTATATCCCACTGATATTCTCTACTATTTCTCTGCACTTTGGTCTTGAGCTTCTTTTAATTATGAATGTGTTTCATTTCCAGTTGCAGCATTTCATTCTGACAGTGCAATGCACACTTATCCAAGCATACGTGTGACATTTAAGAAAGAATCACAAATATCAGGAAATTGGCATCACCATTTATGCTAGACAAAAATAGGTTCAATGGGCTCATGCCACAATTTGGGCAACACTTCTCTGTGCGGTATCTAGCATCACGTCCAGCACTGTGTTATTCTCTAGCCCAGAGAGGCATAGATCTGGACCATATAAATTTTATTCCACAGCACATCCCTGCAAGTGGAAGAAAATCAAAGATTTTTCCATTACCTGAAATGGCACATCCCGAGTTTCATTTACAAAGCATATATTGTACCTTTGTGATAAAGATGCCCGCATCCATAATGGCTTTGATGTGCTTCAACCAGCCTGAATTCTCTAGCCCCCACAGGAAATCACTCATTGAAGGAGATGTCAGCTCACAGACTGCAAAATAAGCCCATTTCAGCAGACTAGAATTTTTAAAGTTGCTAATTTTACATGATAAGTCTAGCTTAAAAAGGGTGGGAGGGTTGATTTTCACATACATGTTGGTCACTTGCTTGCTGCATGACTGATTTGCAAACATGACCAGCCATTATATACCAGTTTGATTTCTTGCATTGCTGCAAACCATATGCTCTTAAATTCTGGGGAAAACATGCATAACGAAGTCCCCAAAATGAAAAGGCTATGTCATCAGATACTGAATTAAGGACTGCTGTAATCAAGGTCTCTTCATATTTTAACCCAGTAGGTGTTTTTGTCCTCAAAATAGCAGGACTATCTTCTGCAGGGCTTCAGTTCACTCATATCTTTTTTTTTTAAGAAAGCAACTAAAAGACCAATGTTGGAAGAAAAGGTTCAATTAAACCTTTGCCACTGCCTTCTTCAAAAATCACAGTCTCTTAAACTGGCATTTCATCTTAAAAATGGAAGACAAAAAGGAACTGTACAGTTGTGTACGCTTGGCCATTCCCCAGCTGCTGACATGAATAGAAAAAAATATTTCTTGGCACATAGGAGGAATATAGCCATCAAATGCTCTTTCACGTCAAGCAGGATGCTGATCCAATTCAAATTGGTGAGAAATTCCCTACATACAGATCTGAAGGTGTGGCAGATCCCTTTCCTATAGGCTGCAGAAGGGTTCCAATACCCAACCTTTATTTCGAGATCTGGTAACCTTAGATTAAGCCAATCCAGATATGCCAAACCTGAATGTCCGACATATATGCCAAGCTGTACTTATCCCCTGTGGGTTGGAAAATTAGGAGTGTTGGCGCTCCAACACATCTGGAGGGCATCAGCCTAGGACAGTGATGGCGAACCTTTTTTTATCGGGGGCCAAAGCGCGCGCCAATGCGCTATCGCACGCGTGTGCGTGCCCACACCCATAATTCAATGCCCCTGCTCCCCACCCACACACATGCGCGCGTGACACCCCCACACTGCCCCGCCCCCTGTGCATGACGCACCCTGCTCCCGTTTCCTGACTTCCAATGGGCCTGGTAGACCGTTTTTCACCCTCCCCAGGCGCCAGAGGCTTTCTTGGAGCCTGGGGAGGGCAAAAACGGCCTCCCCCGCCCCCCTTGGAGGCCAAAATTACCCTCCCAGAGCCTCAGCGCAAGCAAAAAAATCAGCTGGAGCTGAACTAGGGAAACGGCTCGCGTGCCAGCAGATATGGCTCCGCGTGCCACCTGTGGCACGTGTGCCATAGGTTCGCCATCAAGGGCCTAGGGGGACCAATCTTATCATTCAGTGAAAAGAGTGATTCTTTGCACTGGATCACAAAAGGTATGTTCAAAACAGCATCTCAGAGAACCCTCATGATAGTGGACTGCTGACAGCAAGAAGCCTGTCAAATGATTAATGCATCTACGCAGATGGGAACACAAGCCATTAGCAGCTGGATTTACTCTGAGACTGCTTACCTCCTGTTTGCAAAGCCTAAATAGAGTCAAAATAGAGGTTTGTTCCCATATCAGAGTTAATATTTGCTTTCCACTTGACTGAGCAAAGACCACAAAGTCCTAAACTGCAGTCCTAAACGTCAGATCTAAATCAGCCAGGTCTGATAGCAGTAGCTGACCTGGAGTTCAAAAGTGAACTAATTTAGTGAGGAATTCAGTTACTAAGCAATGTCTCCATTAAAAGCCATTGGCCTTGCAATTCTTATTTCCCGAAATTTCCATAAGGAGGCATAAGATGTCCTAGACTTGAAATGATAATATTATAATGTTCTTTCCACTTACATTGAATTGCTTTTTTATTCAATTTCTATTTTATTCTTGTTTTATATTGTTTTACTGTATCTTTAGTTAATTTTTATGTGGTTTTTAAGTCTTCATTTTTAGGTTTTATATGATTATTTCATTGTCTTTGTTGTAGTTGGTCATTGTCCCTGTGTTTTTAACTCTGGTAATAAAATAAATTGGAAAAATACATTTGATTTGACACATTGCCTTTCTAGATCTGTCTTTCACCATTAATTGTACAAAAAGGATTGGCAGAAATGAGAATGTGGGCTGATTAGAGAACAAGCACAGTAAACAATATGTCAGAAGTGGAGGAAATAAACCAAACCTTCTGTAAGCTAAGCTACATACCATATAACTTTATTTCTTTTTCCAAAGTAGGATGAGAAGGGTAAAAGAAAAGGGTAATGCATATATAATAGGTTAGCAGAAACTGACCATCAGAGTAATTATTAGAACGGTATGTAAATATTCTGCATTAAGGTAACATACTTTTAAAATTATGGAAGAGTTGTTTCCAGATGCAAGCCCAGAACTGCTTAAATGCAGTTATGTCTTTTTTCAGGATTCCAAGCATATATAAAAACAGATGCAGACTCATTAGAGAGTTGCATTAAAGCCACATCTGCTTTAATAAGTCAGATCGCCACACTTGGTTCAACGAATCAGATCTTTAAAACAGCTACTAATTTTCCAAACTCATGAGGAACATTTCTTCTGAAGTGTTTTTTCGGTGAGACTGGTCTATCAGGGCAACCTGGTCTACCCAAATGTGGGATGGTGCATACTGCTTCCACTTAAAACACTTAATCTCTCCCCTGGTATAGACGACAATGTGAGGAGAGTCCATGGCTTAGAGGTTAATACAGGGGTCCCCAAACTGGGCAACTTTAAGACTTCTGGACTTCAACTCCAGCTATGCTGGCTGGAGAATTCTGGGAGTTGAAGTCCACAAGTCTTAAAGTTGCCAAGTTTGAAGACATCTGGGTTGCATATCTACCTAATATGCAAGTAACCCGGATTCGAATCTCAGAAGGGTATGGCTAGCTAATGAGAACTAAATAGCTTGAAATAGATCTATACAAGTCTCCCTTTATTTCTTTGTCGGTAAAATGTAAGTTTAACACAAAAATTTCTTCTGAAGCATTTTCAAAACGTACAGAGCCAATTATATAGAAGTTTCTCTAATGTCACAAGAGGAAGGATTCATAAGATGAATCACCTATTGAAGAGATCCCCTATTAAGTTGCTAAACTCTCCAACTCAACAACATCAGACAGCAAGGTTGGAAAAATATCTACAGGCAAAGCTCTAATAGCCATCAAAGCAGAGGGTCAATTTAAGGCAACGTCTTCACTTTAGAAAATTTTGTTTCATATTAATGGGCTTAAATGCTAAAACTGCAACGCTCTTTGCAATATTAATGAAGCAAAATCCCTCATTTCAATTTTGGTACTAATATACATTCAGCTCAGATCCTTGAAAAGACAGATGAATCTCAAGCTGCCCCCAGCATCTACAAAGATAAGATGTTACCTTCAAGCATTTTTTGGAGACTGCTTCGCATAACATGGATGTTCTCAATACCTATGAATTGAAACTTGATGTTGGAATAATTGTCTTCATTTTCGTACCCTTTCCCAACTGCTCGGTTTGCCATTGCATTGAGCTGCAAAGATCAAAGAAAAAAGAATACCCTTCAGACCTCTGACATAATGTTCTTTCCTTTATAATGAAGAAGAAATAAAAACGTTACCATTTCCAAAAGAAAGAAAGGGGAGGAAAGAACCCTCCACAATATAGGGTTGTGAGTTTTATTAGTGAAACTACTGCATTCTTTATTTTTTTAAAAAGCCATGAAATAAAAATAAGATCTGCTGTCACCTTTGCCTTCGACTACTTTGGAGCTTTCAACAGTGATTTCAATTGTACAATTCATCCAGAAGATGGCAACCTCTTGTCAAAGCCACAGAATACAGAACTGACCCAATCTGTTCTAAGATGCCAAATTATTGTTGACCTTAGCTGACTTGCTAGAAGAACTATTGAGTTAACAATGGGTGCTTTTTAAAGGAGGGAGAATAGGAAATGCTATTATGCTCTAGACCAGTGTTTCCCAACCTTGGCAACTTGAAGATGTCTGGACTTCAACTCCCAGAATTCCCCAGCCAGCATTCGCTGGCTGGGGAATTCTGGGAATTGAAGTCCAGACATCTTCAAGTTGCCAAGGTTGGGAAACACTGCTCTAGACACAGAACTCACTTTACCTGTGTGCATATGATTGTGTGTGTGTGTACCTTCAAGTCTGTGTCGAGACTAGTCCCTGCAGTTTTTTGGCAATATTTCAGAAGTGGTTTCAGAAGCAGAAGATTGTCTGCTTCCGCCAGTTGAGAGAAAGTGACTGGCCCAAAGTCACCCAGCTTTGTGTCCAAGGCAGGACGTGGGTTCAAGGTCTCCCAGTTTCTAGCCTATGGCCTTAACCACTACACCAGACTCTCTCTCTCACCTTACCTACTAACAATGTAATCAAATATATCTCTGAAGCATAAAGACCCTTTTGGATGCTGTTGCACTCAATAAAAAGGCAAAGGTCAACAAGTTGTTGTATGGCCTGTAGTACGGGTCTGTTGGATTGAATATGCATTTCCTAGAATCTAGCAAATCCTGTTAACGGTTCTGGAAAAGTTTTCTTGACAAGCCACGCTGTGCTTGCACAAAGGCTATCTGCCCAATAGGGAATGATGACCATATTACAAGTAGGCCTTGGGACATATGCTCTACTCTCGTAAAGCTGGAGAGCCCTCTACTGCTTGTCACAAAATACAAATAAAGTTATATTTATTATTACTTTATGACTGCAAAAGGAAAATATCCTAATAATAAAAATTATTCTACAATGGAGGAGGCAGCCTTGGGGAGAAGCAGACTCTCCTTTTTTGGAGGCATTTAGGTAGATACAGGGTGGCCATCTGTTAGACATGATAGAATAATTGATTTTGGCATTAGAGAGAGGACTATGACCTCCAAGATGTTTCCAAATCTTACGTTATGTGTTTCTCTATTTATAGTGAGGCTATTATAGCAATTGTCTGCACAGTGTTCCATAATTAAATCAGAATCTTTGTTAACTGCTCTGCAATTTCGAGAAATGGTGCTTATGCAAGCTATGGTTAATAGTGGAATTCTGCAAATTTCTACTCTTCATTAGCAGAGGAGATCTGTTGTCTGCTAGAAGTTCTAGTCTCAAACCAACCTACTTTAAAGGGTAGTTGTTATTTGGATAAAATGAAAAATGAAACAAAACTAAGCTCAGCCTTGAAGTTCAGTCTCACGTTTTTCAAATAGTTGATAAATACCTTCTCTCCATCTTTTCAAGTGAGTAATCAGTAACTTCAACTCTTTCAGTTCAAGCCCCTCCCCATTCAGTAATACATTTGCGCTCTCTCTCTCTCTCTCTCTCTCTCTCTCTTCCTTTTTTCCTTTTTATAATTTTATTTATGGGTTTTTCTTTAACATCCATAAATGCTTGGTGAACAGTGTATTGTCTGGGTCAATATATTTTAAACACAGTACTAATAATAATAATACTATTTAGATATACATAATTATAGTCTTTCAACTTCTAACATTTGTGTATACATGGTAATTATAATGTGTTCTATTATATATCAGTATACATAATATTATTTTCCCAGTTTTCACTTTCTACCTCTTTTTTTAACTCTTAATAAGATAGCCACCCTATTAAGAAGTTATCCTATCTCTATCCATCAACTCTTGCCCTTTTTAGAATTTTAACTCTTATTGACTTTTTGGAGTATCTTTCATGCTTCTTCCTTGGGAAGAAGATCTTGTAACTCCTTACATCACATTTATTTAATCTAAGTATTTCATCTACCACAACACCTATCTCTTGCTGTTGGATCTCTAGGTACCCTGCATAGTTCTTTCCTCGTTTTTAAGAGAACTTTCTCTTTCTTCTCTTCTATGTTTTGAACTCTTAGAGGATAATCTGTCTGTATTATTATTATTATTATTATTATTATTATTATTATTATTATTATTATTATTATTATTATTATTATTATTATTATTATTATTATTATTATTATTATTATTATTATTATTAACTATCTCTTCCATATCTTTATCCGTTTGTATCATTTTGGGATTTATCTCCTCTATTCTTTCCTCAGCTCCTTCTGATTTCTTCTCTATTTTCTGAATTTTTTGTTCATCTTTTATTATCATTTGCTGGGGGTTTTCTAGTCTCACATCTGTATCCTGCATAAATTCCATCTCCCTATGATTCCTTGTCCTATCTTCCTGAATACATTGAAACATCCATAATATTTCTTTATAAATCATATTTGTTTTCCCCTCTTGAAACATTTTGTAGTAATTTAATGGGCTAATAGTTGCTCAATATTCCACCAAAATTCCAATATCCCAATTGCCCAAAAACACCAAAAACACCAATATTAATAAAATTTACACAGTCCCGAAACTGTTCCTCAAAATCCCCTAAAATTTATAGTCCTTAAAATTTTCCAATTTGCACCTTCTAAATTTTTCAAATTTTTAAGTCTTGTTTGATTTTTCTTCTCTCTTCTTTCCCTTTTGCCTCATAGAGTGTTCTATCAAATAGTCTTAAAATCCAAATCTTCCCAAATGTCCATAATCCACAGAATCAAATGTTCAATTTCAAGGATGTTTCTTGTTAATTGTAATCCACCTTGCATTAAAAGTCTTCAAAAGGCTCACTCAATACTTCCAAGCCGCCCCAAAAAACCAATAGATATGGAACCAAAATAAAAAGGTCTTCCAGGTGTTGTTTGGCTTTCACTATTTCCTTTGTTCTCCTCTTTTTTTTTCTTGTGTTGAAAGTCATCTCACCCAGTTTCAATCCTCTGTCCGTGAACCGCTCCAGCTCATAATCTTCTTGTCCCAGTTGTCACAGCTTCGGTCTTGCCAAAATGGCCATCGTCTCTGCTGCCGATCGAGAGGGTTTCTTTGGATCAAGTGAGGAAATTGCTGTTTTCTCACGCTCTACAAAGAATCCCTCCTTTCTTCACCACCCCTCCAGGCTGGCTTTGACCCCGTAGGGTCTCCTGGCAAGCATGTTTCGGCTGGGTTTTGCGGTGCTCTACGGAGCACCACTATCCCATATCCGTCGCTGCGACGCCAAAAGTCAATCTCACACAATTTCCATTTCTATGCAATCATCCAGACCAAAGCATATGTTGCTAGTGACCTAATAAAATAATATTTCTATTTGCTGAGATTTACAAACAGAGCTTCCCTTCAGTGCAATTAAAAACAGTTTGACTCACTTTAATGAGCTTCAACTTTTTCTTTTTTTGGCAATTCTAGAATTTCTGGGACATTTCAGCCAACACTCGGGATAAAAAAACAACAACAGAATTTGAAGCCTCTTACTTTGGGGCGTGTATCAACAACATAGATAAAATCACTTCCGGGATTTGCCTTTCGGATCAACTGTAGCATTTGTTCATCTTCCAGGCATCGAGCGCTGAAGCCTGCTAGAGGTTGGCTACTACGACATATGGAAGCCTAGGAGATAACAAGAAAGACAGACAAGAGCAACCATATGCTTTATTGTGAAAATATTTAGTACACTCAAGCTTGGTTATAACACTCTGGTTGTGGTTAGTTCCTTTTGTTGACTTTTATGACTTATTTGTCACAAGCTACCATTTTGAATTTTCCAGATGATACGATGCCAATCAAATGCATTTCCTGAATCACATAGAAAAGATTAAAATAAGATTAATGTAATTAACATCTGATCAATTAATCAATGTAAAAATCTCTGATAATTTGGCCAGAAAATTTATGAATTTTTCTTATCTATAACAGGACTATAGTAACCTCCATCTTTAAAAAGAAGTTAAGCCAGATAAGGTATGTCCCATCCTTTGACTGGGGGATATTTTTGTAATCTTGCTTGACACAAATGCTTTCAAAATTCTTTCAATTTATCAGGATATATTGAATAAATTATTAAAAAATTTAATTTCATGCTTACATTATTCTGCTTGTAGTAATAGGAAAGTGCCGGAAAACGCCTCCTACTACGAAATTTAGAGCTTCCCACAATGATATGAGCAGTGGCTGATTTGGGTACGTAGATGTCAGTAGGATATGAATCACATACCTGTCCCAGAATAAAAGAAAGCAAAACTGAAGATTTTTTACTAGTTTGTTCAAGCAGTCTATACTGTATACTGTATACACATTGTCCTCATGTGATGTATCATGATTTTTTTTCCTTCCCTAAACCGGGGGTGGGCATGGCCAGCGCTTGACACATCCGGGCCACGGGCTGCGAGTTTGACACTTCTGCTGTATAACAGTGTTCTCAACCCTGCCAATTTTAAGATGTGTGGACTTCAGTTCCCAGAATTCTTCAGCCAGTCATGCTGGCTGGACAATTCTGATAGCTGACAAAGTTGAGAAATACTGTTGTATATATTTATTTTTTCAAACAGTCGGCAATGAATTATTCCAAACTGCTTCACAGATAATTATTTTATACACTTGCAGTGAACAAGAAGAATGAATGACAATTCTGAGAAAATGTTAAAAAGCGCAAACTTTCTTGCACTCCTATATATTGCCATAATCAATATTCAAATAATCTAAACAGTATGACACACCGTTTATAACTAGAGGCCTATTGGGAAATTCTGACAGGTTTAGACTTTGTCTATCTGAAGTTTATCAACAGAAAAACTGCAAAAGGTTATTTCATTTTTTTTTGCAAAAATGACCAGATTACAGGACTTTTTTCTCTGCAACACCTCTGAGCAATATTGTGTTTAAAGATGAAACATAATATCATGAAACATGATATTAATGAACACTGTATTCCTCAAAAATGGTTCAGATGTTGGATGTAATTTCTGGAACCTATAGTCCAACACAAGATAAAACCACTAGATAACCAATCACATAAGGGAGTACAGAGAAAAAATAAAGAAAGAAAGAAAAACATAATGAAGTAGAGAGTGATGGAAAGGATGGAAATCCCAGTTACCAAGTAGGAGCTATAAGAAACATACTCAAGACCCATAAAAGGAATCAAATGCCTGTACATTAAAGCTCAAAGTTTAGGGAACAAACATGGTGAACTTGAAGTATTAGTACATGAAGGCAGATGTGATATAGTTGCCATTGCTGAAACTTGGTGGGATAAAACTCACGACTGGAATGTACTGATAGAAGGATACAAACTATTCAAAAGAAACAGATCTAATAAAAGAGGAGGTGGAGTTGCATTATATATCACTACATCTCTACAGAAATATACAAAACCCAGGATTAAAACCTCCTAGAATCCATATGGGTCAATATAAAAGGAAAAACAATGACATTGCTATAGGCATATATACTACAGGCCACCCAACCAAGCAGAAGAAATAGATGAACTCTTTGCTAATCAGTTAACAAATGTATGTAGGATACATGCCAGAGTAGTAATGGGAGACTTTAACTACCCTGATATCAATTGGGAGACAAACTCTGCAGCAAGTGGGAGATCGAAGAGATTCCTAACCAACTTAGCTGACAACTTTATCATCCAAAAGGTAGAGGAGGGAACAAGAGGAAAAACTATACTGGACCTAATTCTTACTAATAGAGAAGAAGTAATAGAGGAAGTTGAAGTTGCCGGAAACTTGGGCGAGAGTGACCAAGTCATACTGGAATTCAATGTAATGCAAACACAAGCAATAGAATGTAATCCAACCAGTGCCTTAAATTTTAAAAGAGCTGATTTTAACAAACTCAGAGAGCCTAAGCAAAATTTCATAGATAAAAATCCTAAAGGAGAAAACAATTCAAGAAGTGTGGGAAAACCTGAAAGATATGATCATAAAAGCCCAGTCCAACACAATGCTACTGAAAAAGAAAAACAAGAAATCCAAGAAGAAACCAGCATGGTTGCACAAAGATCTGTCTGATAAACTGAAAGACAAAAAGGATAAGTACAAAAAATGGAAAGAGGGACACATAAGTAAGGCAGAATATCAGCAGATATCCTGAATCTGCAAAGATGAAGTCAGGAAAGCAAAGGCTCAGAATGAACAAAGACTTGCAACAAAAGTCAAAGATAATTTTTAAAAAGTTGCTTTCAATATATAAATAACAAGAAAAAAAGTCAAGGAAACAGTTGGTCCACTAAAGAGAGAAGATGGCAAGGAAGTAACAGAGAGTAGAGGGAAAGCAGAGCTGCTTAACTCATTCTTTGCATCACCCTTCACACAAAAAGAAACTATAGCCCAACCTATCAGAAACATAACTGTAAAAGACAGACTAGAAATAAAAATTAAAATAAGAAAATGGTAAGAGAACACCTGTCTGATCTCAATGAATATAAATCACCTGGACCTGATGGATTACATCCCAGAGTTCTGAAGGAGCTGGCAGATGTTATCTCAGATCCATTGTATCACAACTTTAAAAAAAATCTTGGAGCACCAGGGAACTACCAGAGGATTGGAAAAGAGCTGATGTGGTTCCCTTCTTCAAAAAAAGGGGGAAAATATGGACTCAGAAAACTACAGACCAATCAGCCTAACAGCCTAACCTGGGAAGATACCGGAAAAAATAATTTAAAAAACAGATCTGTGAAAATCTATGGTAGAAACAAATAAGTTATAACTAGTAGCCAGCATGGGTTTGTTAAAAACAGATCATGTCAAACCAATCTTATTTCATTCTTTGACAAAGTAACTAAATTAGTAGACCAGCGAAATTCTGTGGACATAGTATATTTAGACTTCAGCAAGGCATTTGACAAAATAGACCACAACTTACATACTTCTTGGTAAGCTAGAAAAATGTGAGATAGAAAGTATCACCACCAGATGGATTTGTAACTGGCTGACAAACCGTACTCAACGAGTAGTCCTTAACGATACTACATTGACATGGAGGGAAGTAAGCAGTAGGGAACCACAAGGTTCTGTTTTAGGCCCAGTACTCTTCAATATCAGTATTAATGCCACTTTATAAATCTTTAGTAAGGCAACACCTGGAATACTGCATCCAGCTTTGGTCACCACATTACAAAAATGATGTTTAGACTTTGGAAAAAGTGCAAAGAAGAGTACTTCATCAACTAAGATGATTAAAGGCCTGGAGACTAAAACATATGAAGAACGGTTGCAGGATTTGGATTTGGCTAGTCTAGAGAAAAGAAGGACTGGGGGGGGGGTGAACATAATAGCAGTATTCCAGTATTTGAAAGGTTTGCTCAAAGGGGGGGGGGTAAATTTATTTTCCAAAGCACCAGCGGACAGAACAAGAAACAATGGATGAAAACTAATCAAGGAGAGAAGTAACCTGGAATTAAGGAGAAACTTCCTAACAGTGAGGACAATTAACCAGTGGAAGAGCATGCCTTCATAAGTTGAGGGTGCTTCATCACTGGAGGCTTTTAAGAAGAGACTGAATAGTCACTTGTCTGAAATCAACGCGTAGTGCTCAATGGAACTGCATCTACATGGAGGGAAGTATGCAGTGGAGTACCCCAAGGCTCTGTTTTAGGCCCAGTACTCTTCAACATCTTCATGAATGACTTGGACAAGGGGATAGATGGGGAACTCATCAAATTTGCAGATGACACCAAACTGGCAGGAATAGCCAACTCTCCAGAAGATAGGCTCAAGATACAGAAGGATCTTGACAGACTTGAACTTTGGGTTCTATCTAACAAAATGAAATTCAGTGGTGAAAAAAGTAAGGTTCTACATTTAGGCAAGAAAAGCAAAATGCACAGGTACAGTATATGTGGTACCTTGCTCAACAGTAGTAACTGTGAGAGGGACCTTGGAGTCCTAGTGGACAACCATTTAAATATGAGCCAGCAGTGTGCAGCAGCTGCCAAAAAAGCCAACACAGTTCTAGGCTGCATAAACAGAGGGATAGAATCTAGATCACGTGAAGTGTTAATACCATTTTATAATGCCTTGGTAAGGCCACAATTGGAATACTGCATTCAGTTTTGGTCGCCACGATGTAAAAAAGATGTTGAGACTCTGGAAACAGTGCAGAGAAGAGCAACGAAGATGATTAGGGGACTGGAGGCTAAAACATATGAAGAACGGTTGCAGGAGCTGGATATGTCTAGTTTAATGAAAAGAAGGACCAGGGGAGACATGATAGTAGTGTTCCAATATCTCAGGGGTTGCCACAAAGAAGAGGGAGTCAAACTATTCTCCAAGGCACCTGAGGGTAGAACAAGAAGCAATGGGTGGAAACTAAACAAGGAGAGAAATAACTTAGAACTAAGGAGAAATTTCCTGACAGTTAGAACAATTAATCAGTGGAACAGCTTGCCTCCAGAAGTTGTGAATGCTCCAACACTGCAAGTTTTTAAGAAGATGTTGGATAACCATTTGTCTGAAGTGGTGTAGGGTTTCCTGCCTGGGCAGGGGGTTGGACTAGAAGACTTCCAAGGTCCCTTCCAACTCTGTTATTCTATTCTATTCTAAATGGTATAGGGTCTCCTGCTTGAGCAGGGGGCTAGACTAGAAGAGTTCCAAGGTCCCTTCCAGCTCTATTCTGATACTTCTGGAAGATACCAAGTTGGAAACTCTACTTTATCAATCCAGGAATACATAAAATACTACAAGTGTCTTCCTTCCTTTACACTCCCTTTCCAGAAATTGATTTAACAGTTACCAATTATCCATGATTTATTTGCCAGGAAATTGTATTTATGAATGCAAGGCAGTTTCTGAATCTAATTTCAGAAGCTGATTGTGTTTAAAATCACAATTTCTCAGGTCGGATTTCAGAGAAACACCAATTTTATAAATCTGAAATAAACAACGAAGCAAGTTTTATACAGAAGACTACGAAAGTACATATCTTAATATTTACTGGTTCAAGTATTTCATAATGAATTGAGCCACTGAGTTATTTGGAAGGTGGTAGAAATAGAAGTCTTTCACACACTAGTATTTTGAATCACAATATTTAGACCACAGATCATTTGTTTTCATGAGCAGCAACTCACACGATAATCTCTATTGACGTCACTAATCTGCCAGTAATTATTTGGAATTCCCATACGATTGTATTCTTCCATTAAGTTTGTCAGATTCCAGCCTTGCTCTCGTTCTTCTTTGTTTAATTTCGGATTGAAAGAAAAACAGTACAGTTCTTCGTATTTCACTGAAAACAAGAAAACAAGGCAGCTGCTATTTCTTCACTAGAATTACTATTGTTGTTATTATTAATGCAAAATGGCAAACACCAACATTCATTTGCTTGATTTATTTGCTTAATTGTTCCAACTGTTCATTTTTTAACTCCAGGGGATAAAGCCAACTTCTTTAGAAAGTTATAATTGCAGAAATGCCAAACAACAATTGTAGAGTGGATTTCAGGTCAGTTCTGCATTTTCCTTGTCTGGACACTTTTAAGATAACATTTGGGAGACAGCCAATACAGTATTCTCCTTGAGATTATTTGGTACTTTAATTTATACCAGGTAGACAAAGCAGATGAACAAAGCAGAAACATTATTTTCCTCTCTGTGTTTTTTTTAAATTTTCTATATTAGATGGGATTTGATTCACGCTTACATTATCTAGTGTAATCAATGCTGGAAACAGTCACTTTAATGTAGTTGAAATTATTTTTCACATTCTGACATAACATGGATTGAGCCTTTAGACAATTAGAAATTCTTGGAGGCAATGAAGGGGCAAATGATGGCACAGAAATGGATGCCATATTGATTACAGCCATTGGCAAAGCATATAGTCGAAGGCGAAGAAACATCGGTTTATGCCAGTCATAGTTTATTTTTAAATAATGCTTCCATGGACTCCATAGGCCCAAAAGATAGTTAGAAATATAAATTATACTTGAGGTTGGCACTTTGCTTCAGAACAAAACTATCTTCTCAATCATTTTTATAAATAAATGAATCTAATAAATTAGTAAGGCTTGGGAACTTACGGGGGCAGTGCCAACAAATATATCATCCATGTAAAATCACCCCAGGGAATTATATTGGAGACACAGTTTCTACAATGAAAGGACATTTCCATAAAACATTCTTGTCCCATGTCAGAGATTAATACTGAAAATGACAGAGAGAGAAAATAAAATTCCAAACATAAAAGACAGATGAATCTGGATGGAATTAGCTAAAAAATAAATGGAGATTCTGAATTGTTTGGTACCAGAGCAGAAAAGAACAGCCTTTAAGGAAAAGACCAAGAAAAAAAACCAGAGAACTAACTAAAGGAATAAGAAGAACATGAGCATGAGTAGTTAAAGAAAATGCAACTGAATACAACAACCAACCATATCAAATGCAGAAAACAAATTTATGAATTGCCTTTTCATGACTATACATTCAGCTCAATGGAACATTTTGTTGAAATAGAATCCAAACAACTCAACCCTCCTAATAGTGAGATTTATAAACAAAACAGAGGAGTCACCCATGCCTACAAGAAAGTAATTTTACTCAGGCCAACTGCCAGCACAGATGCATGGGTACCTCCTGAACTTCCATGCTATACCTGGGCGTGCCAGACGTATCAGAGAAATGTAAACATCATGGCAGTCTCTTTCCTGAGACAGGATGAACTGAATGTTCTGGAAGTTCTTACAACGAATCAGCATTGGGCAACCAGAAGCTGATGTAGCAAGTTTCTCAATTGAAGAGATCTGGCTGTGAAGAATCTGATAAAGAAAAAAAAAGTCAATCTAAAGAGAAGCTAAATATATTCCATTTTATAAATCAACACAATCAAAACTGTATGATGTGCCTTAAACAACATAATGCTCAGTGTAGCATGTTGAACAAAGTTTCAGCACTATACAAGATCACAGAGAGCAAGAGCAACTGAACCTTGAATCAGTAAGGGGAGCAGAAGATCACTTAGTAAAGTAGGACATCACTTAGCTACATCTGCTAGAAAGAATGCATACAAACCAAAGCTCTCAAAGAGTGAGGAAATTAAGTTGTTAACTGAGATCCAAAAATAACTATATTTTATAGTTCGTATTCTACTAACAGCTTGAGCCAATATAAATGGGAATTTCCCCACAAAAACAACTTTGCAAGGTATGATAGGCTGAGGAGAAAAATAGCTCCAAGTGAATTAACAAAAATGTCTAAGTTTTAATGTTTCATTTTATGAAATGGGTTGAATGTCTTTTTTTAAAAAAAAATAGCGTTTACTTTCAATATCTGTTTTTAATTAGAACAATCACAGAATGTGTTTCACATATGCCTGACACCCTGAAATGCAAGTATTATTAGAGGTTGTGAATTTTGCCTTTGTTTAAAAATCAAGGAGACTTTCAAAGAGAAAAGATTATAAATCCAGAACTTTGGTTTCAGGTTCTTTAAAGGGTTTTGAAATGCTAACTGTGGTCACTTGAAACTACCAACTTAGAAAATCCACGATGAAAACAGAGCTTTCAGCATGGTAGAATGCTACAAGGAAGAGATTAGAGCAATGATTTCAAAACTGACATATGCAGGGAATCTAAATGTGAAGAGCATTCAAAAGGTGGGGATAATCCATTGGTGGGTTCCTACCGGTGCGGTCCATTCTATAGCACCGGTAGCGGTCCGCTGGTGACATCACAGTACCGGTGCGGTCAATTGCCAGTGCCTGGGTGCCGCCATTTTTTTTAAAAAAAAATTCTTCTGCGCATGCCCAGAAGCCGAGCTTCCGGCACTGCGCATGCGCTGCCTTCCTACCCCACAGTGAGACCAAGCAGGGGAGGATGGCTGAGGGAACGCGTGAGACCCTGAAAGAACGGGCGGCAGGAGCTATCCCCATTCCCCTCCCTTCAGCAGTCCGAGAAGCCACAAACGTGCGGTGATGATCCTAGGCATTTTCGCACATTCGAGGCTTCTTGAGCTGCTGAGGGGAGGGGGAACGGGTGGCAGGAGCCTAGGATCATCGAATGGGGAGAAGCATTCAGGCCAGACGGAGCCTCCTAGAGGAACCGCTGCTGCGGTCTTGCTGCTCCCGCTGCGGGGGGCTGCGTTGCGGGTGGGCAATGTCTCCCTGCTTCTCTGGCTGCTGCCAAGCTCCCGAGGCCCATGCCCACCCGGTCACATGGATGGCAAGCCACACTCACAAAATAAGCCACGCCCACAGAGTGGTAGTAAAAAAATTAGGAACCCACCTCTGGGATAATCAATGGGTAGAAAAAAAAAGAGAGAGCTTTATCCCTTCCATAACCAAGAGTCCCAGTATTCTGTTCTTACTGGCTAAAAGTTTTAGGAATGATACTCTCAATGATGGACATCAGTTGGAGAATGCTGCCCCAGGCCCAGTGAAATTACTGGAATTCACCTCACAGCTCTAATTTCCACCTCATCTTCTTCACCTTATTTTCTGCCTGAGCAGAACTTGCTATGCATCTTTGTGAGGAAAGTGAGAGAATGCCATTTGCTTTGTGATATCTGGAAGCAAAATATTTTGAACTGGCCCTGCCCTTGAAGAACCTAAGTAATGAGGTTGCTTTTTGGAATTTCAAGAGCAGGCAGGTTTTCTATTCAATAAGATGCATCTGCCCCTTGGATAGAAGGACTATTCTTCTGACTATGAAAGGCCATGACCTGTTGTTATAGAAATAAAAAAAAATATTTTGCCCTCCAGATATTTTTGAATTCTAATTGCACTCTGGACAATGCTCAAGACTAATAGCATCAGAACTTCCAGGTGACATTGCGGCGGGATCGGAGTGGGTTGAGCGTGGGTCCCCACGCTTCCGTGCAGAGTTCTTCCCATTGGTGGGCTCAGAAAGGAGCCAAAGCTGCCCTGTAGGGGCGGTGAAACAAAGAGGGGTGCCCTGTGAGGTCACGGAGAGTCACAGCTCTCCTGTCTGAACCGGGGCTCTTTTTCCCTCTCAGCCATGGCGAGGAGAAGAGACAGCCTAAAGATGGCTGCTATGAAGCTGGGACAACCGAGGAACAACTAAGACTGGTGCTGGAGCGAAGTAGGTGAAGAGTGATTGGAACTGGGGGAGAGGATTTCTTTTTGCTTAAAACCTAACCCCAAGGAATAATTTAGAACTATTTTCTCAGAACTATTTGTTAAAGCGGCGATTAAGCATTCTGAGGAAAATACTAGACCGGAAGGAAGTGAAGCAAAGAGATAAAAATAATAAATTTTTAAATATACAGAAAATTGGACTCTTAAACTGGGAAGGCGTGGTAATGGGAAGGTATTTTAAAATGCTGAAATCATTTACTTACAAAATGTATCCTGCTTCTATAATTGAACTACAACTAAAATAACAATTGACTAGTGGCAACACTGAAATTTAAGTCCTGCTGACGAAAGGAAAATATACAAGTCTGGGAATATGAAGGACTGTGAAAATATTTACTGAATTATACCTAACTACCCCATGACTACTGGAGGGACCTCTGAATGCTATGCTAGAAGATTGAATCTGTAAAGGGAACGTAAAGAGGCTTTTGATAACCTCTGGGACTATTTAAATAGAACTGATTGTTTACTTATGGGATATAAAGAACTGTGATTAGTGTACTCCTTGAAGGACTTTAGGACTGAATAAACAAAATAAGATGTTTTATAAGGAAGAAAGGAGTGGAACCTTGAAGGAGATAGCGTTGCTTTTTCAAAACACAAAGGACATCATGGAGAAAGGATTTAAGGAGACTATGGAAAAAATGGAAAATGCTATACAAGGGATGATGAGTAAAGACCAAGACGCTCAGGAAAGGGAGGAGCCAACAGAAGAAATGGAGGAAAAGATTGAACTGGAGAACCAGCGAACAAAAGAAGAAGACAAGGAGGAGATAATAACTATGATTAATTCTACTAGTTTTATTTGTATTAGAATGTATGACACCCAGGTGCCACACTGTTCACGCATTGATATATATATATGTAAAACAAAATAAAAAACTTGGGGGGGGGGAAGACTGATAGCATAAGTAATTCTGCAGATTAAGAACAGTTGGTTACTGTGTTTGGAAGACTTAAGAATTACTGAAGTTCTTTCATACCTACTTGCTCTTTCAATGATTTAAACTTCTTTGCTTACTTAGAACATGTTCAAGCAGAAATTAGACCTCTGAATACCATGAGCTGCTACTGTGTGGATGCTGGCACTGACTGAAGGGTTGGACTTGGTGGCGTAAATGGCCTCTCCACTGTGAGTCAAGGATCCAGAAGGTCCTTGAGGGCTAGGAATTTTTATGACTACAGATACAGATAGAAGTCTCCAAATACTCACAAAGTGTTTTAATAGACCTAATTGCCTTCGTGTTTGTAGAACATTTTATGGTTCTAAATGTATGTCACAGCCTGTGCAGGTCATATATATAATGGTAACTTGTCATACCCATGTCTCCTTACGATTGTCTGGCTCATTTTCTACAAAGATTACATGAGTGGCTGTTAGATACAGAGTCCCTAATGCAGTTCTTTTGGAAGATATTCCATCAATGAAGCGCACATTTTCCACCTACAAAGAGAGAAAGGCACAAAATCATCAACACAATACTTCTTAGAAAGAGTTTTAGAGCCATATTTTTTCTTTTAAAAATGTGTTATATTCTGTAATGCTTTGGTATTGTGCTAAAAGATGCAACACTATTTTACCAATGTCACCCCTCTTCAGTGTTTACATTGCAAAGTGATGAGTTGCCATCTGATTATGTAAAAACTATGATTCTAATTCAGCAAATGCTGTGAATCAATCTGACAATAATGAATACTGCTCATAGCACTGCTCACAGGCATTTCCTTTTAAAATAAATATGCTTTATGAATCCAATAAATCTATTGCTAGCAAACCTCCCTATCTTATCTGAGAGATCTGATGATTGGAGTTAGACAAAAGAGAAAAAACAACAACCCAGGATATACCTAGAACACTTATAATTGCATTCAAATCCATTGTTATAAAAAACAATAATAGCAATAGCAATAGCAATAGCACTTAGACTTATATACTGCTTCATAGTGCTTTACAGCCCTCTCTAAGCGGTTTACAGAGTTCAGCATATTGCCCCCAACAATCTGGGTCCTCATTTTACCCACCTCGGAAGGATGGAAGGCTGAGTCAACCTTGAGCCGGTGAGATTTGAACAGCTGAACTGCTGAACTAGCAGTAGCCTGCAGTGCTGCATTTAACCACTGCACCAACTCGGCTCAATAAACCAACTGAGAAGTCAAAATTTACTCATCTCTTGCCCATAATGACAGTTGAATTATCAACATTTTTTTCCTATGGTTAAAGGTACTAAGGATGGCAACCTTTATTACCTTAATCAGAATTAGCATATTTCTGTGTGATCTGAGACTTTTCTAAACCAAATTCTCATGGTCTATATTTAGATTCATTGCTACTTTCCATTATGTCCTCTGAGAATTTAGTTTGGTAAAAGAAATTTAAGACTAAAATTCCAGAACTTAAAACATTAGTTGAAAAAAATGGATTATGAGTCACTGATTTTTTGGCTGGATCTTACATGACTGTATCTTGGCTACTTTTTAAATGACCTATGTCAAAAGCTGGTCACATCAGCCGAAAGCCAAACCACTTTCATGGCACATTCTTCTAGAAAACAGATCCATTGGGAACTATTTTTGTGCATCTCACATTTTTCCCAGTGGATAAATGAACTTTGTTATATTAAATCTAAATTTAGGCAGTTTATAGCCAGATCAAAGTACTTAGGCCCATAAAAAACCTCAGTGAAAAGATGGGTTAGTTTGTAGAACCCGCCGTATTTCTGAGAATGGAAGACAACCCTGCAACTGATACAATCCCCTTTTGGTAAAATAAATATAAGATGCAAGGAAAACCCTAGATAGAAATGCCAAACCCCTGAACTTCTCCCTTTCCTCACTCTGATAAATGTATGAATGAGTTGGACTTCTGTGCATACATGAACATGTGTATATATGATTGCAGCTGAAACTGGTAAAGCAAGCAACCCCAGTCTAGAAAATACCCATTATGTAAAGATCTGCTTTTCAATCCCATGAAGGAAATGGCCAACTCTGTGTGTCTGTACACACATATACACACAAACAACTTCCTTGCACTGCAGTGGGACATATCATCCCAAGGTTTCATTCCTATCTGCAGTAAAGAATCCTGTCTAGATATGTCTGCAAATCTTCTGCCAAGATAAGCCTAGTGCTGAATAAGGAGTGTTGTAATTTATTGTGAGGCCAGGTGTAAAATCTGGCAATATACCTGCCAGAAGCCACATTCTTCCACCCTCCCAAAAGGAAGAACTGGGCCAAAAAGAAATCAAAGTTAACATAAAATGTACAGTATCGTTATTAAATGTCGTTATTGATAAAACAAGGTATCCTGTTTATGACATTGATCCCCTATCTATAAATACCGTATAAACATTGTTTATGAAGAACACACAAGTACAAACAAGAATGCACATACCCTGCCTCTCTTTCCAACAGAAGAAGGAAGAAAAAAGTGACAGAAATGGGGAAGGGATCCCTGCACTGGGAAGGGAAACAAAAGCCAAGAGAAAGCAGAGAACCAAAAAAAAGTGAGAAGAGGAAATTGGACAGAAAAGAAAGAAAAGGGGAGAAGCAGCCGTGTTTAGGTGTTGTTTAATACACTGTTAATTAAATTCATCAGACAAGCATGCAACTCAACTAATGAAACTGTGTTCTTCCTCATTTAAAAAATACTTTACTAATTAATTACAATAATCTGATTAAGCCTGCCAGGGAGCAAGCCACTTACCAGGGAACAGGCCCTATTAAATTCAGTAGAAAGTATTAATGCACAAGGATAAGGTTTCACTATAAACATGGAAATCGTCAAAAGAAGGAAGGAGGGGGCAATTGTGTCATGACATTTCATCACGTTGATGTTATCGTGATAGGAAAGTGCCACCCCATCAAGAGAGACCCCTGGAACAGACAAAGCAACCAGATGGAAAAATAGTGATTCCTTTTACTGGGACTCAGTTTTAAGCTTGTTCTCTCCCACCCAAAATCTCAAAGTCTCCAAGCATCTGGACAGGACATTGACAGCATCATTCGACTGATTTAGACGAGTGAGGTAAAAACTGGGTAACATCAGCATATTGATGGTACCTCAGATCTTTACTGTCCCCTAAAATGTGGAAGACATTTGTTTCTTAAACAAAAGATGATCTCCTTCAAACCCAGTCAAAAATTGTAGGCTCAGGAATCTACAGCAGAGTTTAGATAAAAAGCGATAAGAATTAGAAACATTTTATATATTATAAGAGCCAAAAAAATGCTATCTGGGAAATCAATTTGTTATAATTTGTTGAAAAACAAAAACTGTGATCTTATACATTTGAATGGTATATACGGTATGTATTCGGAGAAAACCTTATTTTGTCTAATTATTTGTTAGTACCAGATATAAAATAACATAGTTATGTCCAGGCTTGCCCACATACATTATTTGGATTTAAAATATTTATTTCAAACCATGTCTGTCCACTAGGATCTTTTTCCCTTATGACCTTGATTTTTGTACAGGAAAGGGACAAACGGTGTTATAAAGAAAACCATCAAGAGGGCTATATATGATAGCAACTGCAATTTCTTGTGTGGTATAAATAAAGGAAGACAAAAATACCATTTTTGACACAACACGTCTTACAGAGCAAGAGGAGAGATGGTAAAAAATAGATACTGAAGGGAATGTAAATGGCAAACAGATGTCAGGGACTTTCAGAGAAGAAATATGAACATTGATCTCAGCAAGATTACTGGGAAGCCGTTCAAGAAAAAGGATGCTACACAGGGGAAAATTTTTTATTCAGGCTGACTTTAGAAGAAAGGATAGACAAATGCTGTATAGCTATATAGCAACATTTGCATTGGATTTATCCTAAGGCACAATTTGCCTTGGACAGTATAAGAGTAGATTTGAATGAACCAGCCTAATTTAAAAATTCTATTGGCCAAATTTTATAAGACTTTCGATATGAACCAATAAGAACAAGATACTCTTAGATAAATCTGAAATGTATTTGAATGTGGATAGAAACGTAGCAAGTGATGAAAAGGATACCAAAAAGGATGGACTGAACTTTCAAATGAAATTGAATGATGTAGGCTTATTCAACCAAGGTTAAGATAGAGAATTACAGGTAGTCCTCAACTTACAACAGTTACAACTTACAAGAGTTAATTTAATGACCATTCAAAGTTACAATAGCATTTGAAAAAAGTGACTTTTGACCGATTTTCACATTTACGATCATTGTAGCATCCTACGGTCACGTGATCAAAATTCAGTTGCTTGGCAACTGACTCATATTTATTAGGGTTGCAGTGTCCTGGGGTCATACGATCATCCTTTATGACCTTCTGATAAGCAAAATCAATGGAAAAGCAGGATTCACTTAAGAACTTGTTACTAACTTAACAACTGAGTGATTCATGCACCAACTGTTGCAAGAAAGGTTGTAAAATGGGGCAAAATTCATTTAACAACTATCTTGCTTAGCAACAGAAATTTTGGGCTCAATTGTCATAAGTTGAGGATTACCCGTAGTTATATCTGACAACTCTTACTGGACTTTTGCTGATAAGGAATGAATGGTAAGTATTTTCCATTTTGATTTTTAGCTAAGAGATATGGCAGTGATGGCGAACCTTTTTTCCCTCGGGTGCCGAAAGCGCGTGCGCGTGCGCTATCATGCACGTGCAAATGCCTACACCCATAATTCAATGCCTGGGGAGGGCGAAAACGGCCTCCCACGCCCCCGCAGAGGTCCTCTGGAGGCCGGAAACAGCCCATTTCCCGACTTCCGGTGGGTCCAGTAGGCCCGTTTTTCGCCCTCCCCAGGCTCCAGAGGCTTCCCTGTAGCCTGGGGAGGGCGAAAATGCCCCCCGGAGGCCCTCCGGAAGCCTAAAATGCCCTCCTAGAACCTCCGCGTGAGCCAAAAAGTCAGCTGGCCGACCCACACATGCACACTGGAGCTGAGCTAGGGCAATGGCTCGCGTGCTGGCAGATATGTCTCCGCGTGCCACCTGTGGCATGCGTGCCATAGGTTCGCCATCACTGAGATATGGGATGAAAAGAATATATGTTGTACAGTAGCTTAAGAGATGGCAATAAATTTAAATAAATGTGGGTATTTGTTGGAATGAAGGGAGAAGTCCCTTTTTTCTTTTTCACACTATTTTTGTCTTTTCTTTTTCATTTTTGTAGTTTGCTTAATTTTTATTCTTTTCTATTGTAATTTCTAATACAATTTTAAAAAAATTAGAATGTCCAGCCATCAATCCATTTTTAGCCTATTGCAATGTAAAATTAAGATAAAAAAAATTACAAGTTTTTAAACTTGGATCGGCTGGATTTATATGGCTTGAGGTTTCCAGTTTGTAATAGCTGTTTTACTTTATTGTTAGTAGTTTGTCTAGTATCTCTCATAGCCCTATTATCAAGAGCTGGATCCTTGAAACTTTATGTTCAAGTCTTCTAGTCGCAGGGGTCTCCAACCTTGGCAACTTTAAGACTTGTGGACTTCAACTCCTAAAATTCCTCAGCCAGCAAAGCTGGCTGAGGAATTCTGGGAGTTGAAGTCCACAAGTCTTAAAGTTGCCAAGGTTGGAGGCCCCTGTACTTAGTGAACGAAGCCTCACAGTCACCTAAAGCAGAATTCCAGATGAATATTCATCCAACCCCTTTCCCTAGACATAAACAAAGTCCCCTTCAAACATAATAAATTGGTAAGTTCATGGATGTGTTTATGTAAGGTTGTTGGGTTTGTTTTTTGTTTGTTTTGTGAAACAACAGTACAAAAGTGGTTTGACAATGCCTTCTTTTGTCTTTTATAAAACTATTTTCTCCAATCTATCATCTATATACAAAGTGGCATTTTGTAAGCCCAAGGCATATGAGGGGAATCAGATTGAAGGAACCTATCATGCATGGTGCTGGTTAGAATGCACAACCTAAAAGTAATCACAAAGCACCGATGCTTCTCTCTTTTTACTTTACTTTCTCTTTGGAGTAAACTATGAGCAATCAGAGGCTGCCAAAACTTTTGACTTCCTATGATTTTCCTCTACAAGAGAAAGAAGCATCATTTTTATGCCCACCTTTCATTCTCCAAAATTGTCCCTGAAAGATGATCTTCAGAAACATTTACATGAAACCGTTGTGGGAGATCATTTGTCGACATGGGGTGAGATTTCAACAGTACGCTGATGACACCCAGCTGTACATCTCCACCCCGTCGCAATTCAGGGAGGCAGTGGATGTGATGTGCCGTTGCCTGGACGATGTTAGGCTCTGGATGGGAAGGAACAGGCTCAAGCTCAACCCTGACAAGACTGAGTGGCTGTGGATACTGCCTCCTAAGGATTATACCAATTGTCCCTCCTTGGTCTTCGGGAGAGATAAATTATCTCCCTCGGACTGGGCTCGCAATTTGGGGGTACTCCTAGATCCACAGCTAAAATTAGACCAACATCTTATGGCTGTGGCTAGGGGTGCCTTTGCACAGGTTCGCCTGGTGCATCAGTTGCGACCTTATTTGGAGAAGGAGGCTTTACTCACAATCACTCTTGCCCTTGTGACCCCTCGATTGGACTACTGTAACGCGCTCTACATGGGGCTACCCTTGAAAAGTATTTGGAGACTGCAACTGGTGCAAAATGCGGCTGCGCGAGCTGTGGTGGGTGTCTCAAGATACACCCACGTAACTCCCATACTCCGCCAGCTGCACTGGTTGCCCATTGGTCTCCGGGTGCAATTCAAGGTGTTGATTATCATCTTTAAAGCCCTACATGGCTTAGGACCAGGTTATCTTCGGGACCGCATCCTATCTCATACATCCCTACGACTAGTTAGGTCCCACAGAGTCGGTCTCCTCCAGGTTCCTTCAACCAAACAATGTCGGTTTGTGGGTCCTAGGGGGAGAGCCTTCTCTGTGGGAGCTCCGGCTCTTTGGAACCAACTATCCCCAGAGATCTGAAGCATTCCCACCTTGCTGGCCTCCCGGAAAGCCATTAAGACATGGATCTTCCTGCAGGCGGGGTGATTGAGATGTCGAATATCTTGATCTCCCCCATGTATGCATGGCTGGTGTTGTTTTTATTCTTTTAATTGCTATTTTATTGTTGTTGTTTTTCTATTGTATTATAGCTGTTCTTGTACATGTTGTACGCCACCCTGAGTCCCCAGGGAGTAGGGCGGCATATAAGAATCACTAAATAAAATAAATAAATAAATAAATTACAATTATGAACTTCCCTATTACAGTTTCCCACAAATATTTTGAAAAGGCAACTTGGTCAATTCTAAATGCTCTAAAATCATATTTCATGAAGTGGGTCAGATTGACTGACCCACTTCCCCTTATTTTGGGAAAGGCATTCCAATTTTCTTCACCACTATAGATGTAAATATTTATGGTGCTCTATATACTTTTCCCAAAGTCTTCCCATTGTGGTACTTATTAAATATTCAGGATTCCATTTACAATCTAAATTATTCCCACCATCTGGAAATAACTAAGATGAGGAAGATATTTACTGACCTAAATATCTAGTAAGAAATAGGAAGGGGTAGGGAGAAAACTTGGAACTGTATGAACCTGACCACACAGGATGGAATATTAAATAAACAGATACAACAAATAAACTCTTAATGTTAATATTGCTACACTCTACAACAGCGGTTCTTAACCTTTTTAGTGGTCCGCACCCCCTTGAATCTGAAAATAAGCTCTTGCACCCCCTTAAAAAATTGTGTATATTTTTTATTTAAGAAAAAACATTTATTGCATAAACAAATGCCGTGTTTATTTACAATATATATTACTATATAACATTATAATATATGCATATATTATATTATTATATATATTATATTACTATATAACATAAAAACACGGTTGCTTCGTTCGTTTTTTTTTTTAATTGAAATTTTTCTCGCACCCCTGGAAATGCTCTCTCACACCCTCAGGGGTGCATGCACCCCAAGTTAAGAACCACTGCTGTACAACTTACTAGAGGCATTTAGACTGCTTTGTAGAAATCATGTTAAATAGCTGTGTCATCAGGTATGTCCAAACTGGATGGAACAGCCATTTTAGGTGGTTTTCTCCAGACCAAAATATGTAGACCACATGTGTTTGGTCCAGGCATAGACACAAAACATAAATATGCCAACCCTAAATGATTAAGAATGTGCAGAACAGAATAAAAGACAACACTATTGGTGGCAATGTGTGCTGATAGCAACTAAGGAGAGAGAAAAAGGAATGTGACAGGTAGAAAGGAGATGGTTAGAGACGAGAGGGCGGGAGAGATAGCTATGCCATGCCAGATTTCATAGTGACTGAGGTGCTGGGAAGGTCAATAGACCAAGTAAGGACCTGCCCTCAACAGTTCAGTTGAACTTCAAAGTCACAGTATTCCTCAATTGGAAACAAATTATAGGCTTCATCTCAGGCACAGCCATAGGGCAGATATTCTGTACAATTTCTTATTTGTTCCTCAATTTTGCTGTCATTTAAAGGTAAGCTACCATGGGGTTTATCATACTGGGGCTACCAGAATGAACGAGTGAGTTAGTTTCCTGTGCCACTTTGCTGTTATTTAGTGCTGAGTCTTTCAAATTATGTTCCACAAAATCCTACCATTCTGCAGGAACTTGATGAAGTTCCATGAAAGACTTAAGGACAACAAAAATCATTCAAAGAAAGCCAATTTTCTATCACTAGAGCTTTTCCTTTTCATCATTGGTTCTATATTTTGTTTTTAAAAAGTTTTGCAGCTAAAAAAGAAAAGAAAACCATGATCTACAGATCATTTGGATTTTCGCAGTCCAGGTACTGCTAGTGGTTGATTACATCTATCAATAGTTTTTTCAGTATTTTGCTGTTGCTCCGAGGGCTTTTACCTTCTAAATTATTTTAGTTCAAAATCAATTAAATCTATATTTGTTTCTTTACATTATATTAAATCTCATAAATAACCTAAGCCTATAGCATGGAAGCAGGACAGGCCATAGCAAAAAGGACAGTAGTCAATAGAAGATGGATGCTTTGCTTCTAAAATCTTGTACTTTCAATTCATTTATTCATTTAAAACATTGATATATCCACCCATCTTAAAAAGAGCCCTTTTTTTGGCTTACAACCAATAAAACAATAGAGAATAGAGAATAGAAGAGAATTCTTTATTGGCCAAGTGTGATTGGACACACAAGGAATTTAAACAGTAGGTCTCAGAAAGATCCTAAGTACAGTAAGTGTTCCTAAATTAGTGTTCCAATTTTAAGAAATGCTTGATTTTTATTAAGCCAAAATATTTTCTATGCTACTTCTTGGGGTGGGGATTGTCTTTTATTTGTTACTGGGTTTATTCAAATGGAACATAATCATAGAAAAGAATGAGTTTAAAATTATGCCTTTTTGGCATAAGCTACAGAGAGAAAAATTGTCAAGATGATGCCTTTAAATTCAAACCACTATATAATTCTTCTATGTTCAAATCACATTTCATGTGTAGAAGCCAGAGGCCTAGTGTCATAACCCCTAAGACAAGAAACCATTATTCAAACCTATGTCCCACTACGACTTATCATATAAGTTGTAAAACAAGATTTTAAAATCCTAGACTTTAAAACACTTCATCAATGCACAGCCCAATTTAATCAAATGTCACAAAAATAAACTCTATCGCTCCTCAGATTCAGGGATACTCTTCCAGGGATCCATTTTTATTCTATTGACCTAGAATCAGGACCCACTTTGAAATCTCATAATATAATTCCATTTTCACCTATTATTTCTTCCTGAAAAGCAGGGGAGAAAGGGAGGGGGTTTTGCAATCTGAATTCCAAATAAGAGTGAGATCAAAGGAGGGGAAATCATTTCCCGGCTTGCAGGCTGATACTGCATATTATAGGCAAGGGATGAGTAAGCGCAATTCTGTTTCCAAATGTGTGCAGAATATGATCTGATTGGAATGGACCTCCGAGTTAAAAGGCCCTTCTCCTGAGCAGCAGTCTCACCTGAGGGGGGGGGGGATGAATTCTTTAAACATGCAACTTTCCACCATTCTTCGTTTCATAGATGAGGATTAATTCACCCCCATCCTAGAATCCCACGCGCAGGGGGAGGGGTAATTGATCCCCCCCCCGTTTCTCTCGCCCACCAACCCACCAGATCCTGAAGCCCCAGACCCCGCAGCTTCTTCAAGACGGGCCTCCATCCCTTCCGCTCCGTCTTTCCGGCACCGTACTAACCTTGGGCATTCTGATGTACTCCATGGCGACCAGATCTCGGTGCGTGGGATCCTCGTGCACCTTACACAACCAAGGGAGAGCGATGCACCATCAAATGCCCGTGCACCAGAAGACAGAGGCAAAGGGAGGCAGGGGCGGGAGTGTTAAGAGAATCGGAAAAAAGTAAATAGGAGTTGGAAAATCTTCAGTTCTCAGATCGGATGGGAGGGGGGTGTTTGTTGTGATGCTCGCAGGTCAGGGCCGGGCTCCGCCTTCTGCAGCGGCTGCCATGCTGCTCTTTTCAGGTTCGGGCATCAGTCAGAGCCGCCGGCCGCCCGGTTCGAAGACCTCCAGGCCCTAAAGACTGACGTGTTTCAGCGCAAATGCTGCGCGGGAGCTGCTTTTTATGCCAGCATCATTTGCCATCTTGGTTCCCAAGTTGCTCATTCCTTACTGCCTCAAGCTGATAGATCTAATATTCCTTTTTTTGTCTGTCTCTCTCTCTCTCACCTGGAGAAATGCAACCAGAATTTTACCTGGCCTGCATTTCAGGCTAGCGTGTTGGGAGAAGCCAGACTTTTAGGGGGCAATTCAGCAGGTGGAATGCATGCGGAAAATAGGCCTAATTAATAAGCCATCATTAGGTGAACGAAGCTCTGCACTGCATGTCAAACTAGCCAACTTTGTGTTTTTATAGTTCCAAAGAAAACAAAAGATGTCTTCTAAAAATAGAAGACAGCGGGATATTTTAAACACAATCTAACATAATAGACAATAGACAAAATATACAATTGTTTGTGGTATACTATACAAAATATAATAATACAACTATAATTGATCGATCAGTGTTGACTCCTAGGGACCATATAGATACAATTTTCTCTATGATGATGTCCTTAGCCTGGTCTTGCTGCTGGTTGTGCTCTTCTTCTCTTTCCTTCCACCTTTCCCGGCATTACAGCCTTCTCCAAAAAAAACTGTCTTCACATAATGCATCTGAAACAAGTACAAAAGAATTATTATTAAAAAAATCAATTACAGCAATAGCAATATAACAATATATTTGTCTCTCAAAAAACTGCTGCAAGGCCATTTTTAAATAATAGGTTGAAATTTGATATATGGAATCATATTGTCCAGGCTAAGCATCGACAAAGTCCACCAGACGTTACTGTCAAAAAAAGTAAAGATAGTGGCTGCATGACTGAAACTCCACCCCTTTTTATATGAGCCGCGATGCATGTAAAAAGAATCAGGATTTTATATATTTGTGGCCATCAACTGGATTTTTCTTTTATCCCGTTACCTATGCCAATAAAGGCCATACAGTAGTTGACACATTTTGTCCAGTTGTCTTTTGCTGTCTGGTACTTAGAGTATTTCTGGGGAACACATAAAGCCTTTGGGGCAACAACCCCATGATAAATTCAACATTCTTCAGAAATACACTGATTCCAAATTTATACAATATAATTTAACAACACATTAACATTCTTAAAACTGAACTTCTTTCCAAGAATTAGGTTCACCACAGTGAGTCTATTCAAATAATAAGAAGCTATGAAAAGGATAGTTAAAATACATTTATGGCATCTCTAACATAAAGGTAGAAAATTTAATTTTTAAAAAGAACCATTGTTTTAAAATCATAAGAAATATAAAACTTTTAAAATGTGAGAACACTAATATTTTAATGTAGGAAACTCTAGTTCTCTATTACAAATTCTTGTATATTGTCCATATTTATTTTAGTAACTTTTTCAATTGTCATTAAAATTTAATTGTTGCTTTAGCCTCAAAAATCAACATTCAAAACCATAGGAGTTTGCAAGGCAGCCAATGTATCTGGTTCATCCCAAAGAAAAGACAAAGGTTTCGGCTGAATGTATTGCCATTTAGTTGTTTTTGGCAAATTATATTCTTTTTGTAACCTTTCAAAAGTTTATAAATCACTAGTGATTAGCTGATTAAGAGTAACTATCTCATTTTCAACCCATAATTTCCAAGAAAAGATTTTATTTGCCATTTTAAAATAAAAATTATTTTAAAGGTTCAATTTCTTATGGCAACAGAATCATTTTTAATTTCTTATCCAATATCATTCAAATATGTCTGCCTTCCATATAACCAGATTGCTACTATACCTAGAAATTGCCAGAATTTCTTTTTTAAAAATAATTTTTACTGAAAATTTTTAAGTTAAAAACAAACACAGAAATTTATGCAATTGCCTTCTTTTCAAAAATTTTGCGTTGCTAGACATTTAAAATTTTACAATTTTTTCCTCTTCAATTTTTTATTTCATTTTATACATATATTTCACAATTCTATTTGTATACATCATATAATAGTGTACTCTATTTCTACTTTATTCTCTATTTCCCTTCTACTTATTTATATTTATGAAATGACGCAGGAACTATGTTTAAAGGACGCATGGAGGGAAACAAATATGGAAAAGAAACAATATACCTTTTATTCAAATCCTCACCAGTCTTGGTCGAGGATTGATATGGTATGGATGACACCAGAGCTTAGAAAAGAGACGGAAGAAATAGAGATAATGATGAACACTTGGGACAGACCATAATCCAATAAGGGTGATTTGGAAAGGGGAAAATAAAAGAAAGAGATGGATGATGAATAAAGAAATATTGAAAGAGAAAGAATATATACAATTGATTGAAAAAGAAATGAATATATATTTTAGAATAAATGAAACATCACTTCAAAACTTATGGGACACTGCAAAAGCGTATATAAGGGGACTTACAATAGCGTATACAGCAAAAAGAAATAAAAAGAGAAAACAAGGAGAAGATAATTGGCAGGAAGAAATTAAAAGATTAGAATTAGATTTACAAGAAGACCCCCAAAACAATAAAATTAAAGAAAAAAGGTACATAATAATACATAAGTTAAATTTGGCAACGCAGATTGATATGGCACAGAAAATTAAAATGGCAAAACAATTTTTTTAAAATGCAAACAAACCGGGGCGGTGTCTAGCATATAAATTAAAAAAAGAAAAAGAGAAAAAATAATACATCAATTACAAGATGAACAGGGAAAGATACATTATAGAAGAGGGGAAGTAAAAAATATAGCACAAAGTTTTTTTCAGAATTTATATGCCCAAGAAAATATATTAGAAGAAGATATTAAACATTATTTGAATAAGATGAATCTAACAAAATTAGAAGAGGCACAAAGAGAGATATTAAATGGAGTAATTACTAAAACAGAACTAATAGAGGCGAGAAAAAAATAAAAAAATAATAAAACACCAGGCCCAGACGGACTTCCGGTAGAATTATATAAGACATTTCAAGAACCATTAGATGAAACCTTGTTAGAAATTTTTAATGAGGCACTAATGGAAGCAAAAATACCAAACTCTTGGACAGAAGCTTTGTAGCAATAGCACTTTTCTTATATACCGCTTCATAGTGCTTTACAGCACTCTCTAAGCGGTTTACAGAGTTCATCATATTGCCCCCAACAATCTGGGTCCTCATTTTACCGACCTCGGAAGGATGGAAGGCTGAGTCAACCTTGAGCCTAGTGAGATTTGAACAGCTGAACTGTTGAACTAACAGTCAGCCTGCAATGGCTGCATTTAACCACTGCACCACTTCAGCTCTCTCTCTTTGATTACTCTTATCCCAAAAGAAGATTCAGACCCACAACAAATTAAGAACTATAGGCCAATTTCATTATTGAATACAGATTATAAATTAGATTCAAAAATGTGATAAATAAGTATATTCATTCAGATCAAAATGGGTTTTTCCCAAAAAGGCAAATAAAGAATAATTTGAGGACAATAATAGACATATTAGAATATTATGAGGCACGCCCGGATAAACAAGCAGCATTAATATTTTTAGACACCCAAAAGGCTTTTGATAATCTGAATTGGAAATTTATTATATTACAGTTGAAACAAATGGAATTTGGAGAGAAATTTGTAAAGATGATAGGAAAAATATACTCAACACAAACGGCGAAAATATTAATAAACAGAGATACTACTGAAAAATTTGAGATGGCAAAAGGAGTGAAGCAAGGATGTCCTTTATCTCCCTTATTGTTTATACTAACATTAGAAATACTGTTAGATAAAATTAGAAGTGAAAAGGAAATAAAAGGTCTGAAAATAAAACAAGAAGAGTACAAAGTCCAAGCGTTTGCAGACGATCTGGTATTTATATTAGAGCAACCAACACAAACAGGGTCTAAATTAATATATGAAATAGAAGAATATGGAAAAGTAGCAGGTTTAAAAAATAATAAACTAAAAACAAAGACATTAATGAAAAACCTTACCAAAAAACATTGAATTGGAAAAAATATTGGGCAAATTTTTTTTTTAGGAATTTGGTTAACACCCAAGTGTTTGTCGATCAAAGAAGATAATTATAATAAATTAATAGTACAAATAAAGATCTAGAAAATTGGAAAAAAATACAACTGTCCTTTTTAGGAAGAATATCAACGATAAAAATGAATATCTTACCACGGATATTGTTTCTCTTCCAAGTAATTCCAGTAAAACTAAGAATTTTTTTTTTACGAACTTAAATAAAATGATACTAAATTATATCTGGCAAGGGAAGAAATCTAGAATTAAATTAAAAGCACTACAAGATAGCAGAGTTAGAGGAGGATTTGGACTCCCGGATTGGGAGTTATATTACCAGGCATCAATACTAATTTGGATAAAGGATTGGATAGAATTAAAGAATAAAAGAACCTTAATATTAGAGGGGCATGACCTCCAAATAGGGTGGCATGCCTTTCTATGGGACAAAAAACATAAACAACATAGTTATTTTCGGAGACACTTAATTAGAGATGCCATATTATAAACATGGTTAACAAAAAAGAATAATCATTATAGAAAAATCCCAGAATGGTTATCACCCATGGAGGCACAAATATATCCAAATACATTGAATATTGATAAAATCAAGAGATACAAATATTTATTAGACGGTCAAGGGAAACTGAAAACAAGACAAGAGCTCAAAGAACAGGATACAGACATTGATTGGTGATCATACATGCAAATACAGTCTAGATATAAAATGGATTTGGAAAAATATGGATTTCAAAGAGAAAAATAGGAATTAGATAAAATTTTACAAGGTACAGAAGATAAATTGATAACCAAGATTTATAATTATATATTGAGATACAAATTGGAAGAGGAAGTAGTTAAAGAAAATATGATAATTTGGGCCAAAAATTTCGGTTATAATATAGATGTAGATAAATGGGAGAAATTATGGAATAAAAATTATAAACTAACAATGTCTGCAGCCTATAAGGAAAACATGTACAAAATGTTTTACAGGTGGCATCTTCCACCTGCACGGTTGGCTAAGATGTTCCCAAACACAATGTCAAGTTGTTGGAAATGCAATTAAAGCCAAGGAACATATTACCACATGTGGTGGATCTGCCCAAAAGCAAAACAATATTGGAATAAAATTAAAATACAATTAGAAGAGATCACCAAAGAACAATTAGAGATGAAAGCTGAAATATTTTTATTGGGAATATTGCCAGAAACCTATAAAAAAGAAATACAATACCTAATAATACATGTGATAACAGCTACAAGAATAATATATGCTCAAAACTGGAAAAATAAATATACACCATCAGAAGAAAATTTAATTAGAAAGGTTTTAGAGTGTGCCAAAATGGATAAACTTACAAAGGAACTACAAGAAAAAGAGGAAACAGAATATTACAAAGTATGGGAAAAGTGGTATGAGTGGTTAGAGAAGAGGGTCAAAGGATAAGAGAATAACGCATGAAAGAGGATAATGGAGTTAACAGGTGGTATTAAATATAAATAAGTAGAAGGGAAATTGCCAGAATTTCAAAGCTATCATTTAATAGTTCCCATGATCCATGATGGTAAACAAGTAATAGAATGAGGGACCTTCAGAGGATGGCACGATGTAAAGGATATTAGATTTTGTCTATGGAGATTCTCAGTCATTCAGGTCATGGTTGTCCCAAAAGTGCTTTTTCAAGAGGCAACTGGACTTTCTGGTTTTTCTTTGGAGATGTTTCGCTTCTCATCCAAGAGCTGAAGAAGCTTCTTGGATGAGAAGCGAAACGTCTTCAAAGAAAAACCAGAAAGTTGCCTCTTGAAAAATCAGCTTTGGGACGATATTAAGTTTTGGTTCTTTTCAAAACCCCAAAGAAATATCCTGGAAAATTCAATGGAAAAATAAATGTGAAATAAAGCGTTTGTAGTGTTAGTTGTGTGGCTAGGGAAATCAGCCTTCCCACAGCCCCATTTGGGAATTGGACCTATTTAGGTCCAAATAAGAGAGACAAATAAAATCAAACTTCATCTTTTTTTCCTTTTTTTTTTAAAGGGAAGGGAAAAATCTAAATTTTTCACTCTGGTTTCAAGTTCTCCTAAGTAAAACATTCATTAGTGAGAGAGATAAATTGTTCAAATCTTAGTAACAATTTGAAACAGATGTCGAATCAAAAAATGCAAAAATGAGGGCCTCAATTTATTAAAAGTTGATGCGGTCTATTCCTATTTTAAAGGCAGCTCCTGTTGCAGAAAACTTCCCAATTGCATAAAATACGCCATTTACTAAGCATGCACTAAAAGTACCAGAGAAAATACATTGGGCTGAAAAAAACACACAGAGACAAAAGAGAAAATAATTATACATAGTATTTCTAGTAAATATTTTATTTAGTAGTCCAAATGCAGCTGTTGTTTCTGAACCAGATTTCATTCTGTTCCAATTATTCTTGGGTCCCTTCCCAAATCTCTGAGGATTCAAGACAGTTTGGCTGTTGGGGAGATGAAACAAACATTTTTCCTCTTCTCAGCCTCAATTCTCAACATCTCTTTTCTTTAAAAAGACAAATGACCTTTTTCCTCTAGCAAAAAAGGAATGGTAACTTCCTTACATAAATGTACATAATGCTCCAATCAGCTCAAATGTGCATTGAAATGTATTGAAATACAATGATATTGGCTTGCAACAAGGGCTTGTTTGTCCATTCATTAGTTCAGTATAGTAGAGTTGGCTAGATTAGCCAGTCATTTTCAAAGGTTTAAGAGCTGCTATACAGTGTTTCCCAACCTTGACAACTTGAAGATGTCTGGACTTCAACTCCCAGAATTCCCCAGCCAGCATTCGCTGGCTGGGGAATTCTGGGAGTTGAAGTCCAGACATCTTCAAGTTGCCAAGGCTGGGAAACACTATGCTATAGCAAACCTCAGCAAAGCAAAAAGATGTTCCCTTGATGGTACTAGTAAGGGCCAAAAGAAAGCTTCTTTGGCTTTTTGCAACTGTTTACAGGTGTCTCTTTTTTCCTTCTATAGTTCAGTCTGTATTAGCACAAGGGGTCCAAGGAGCTGGTTATTTTCCAACTACTGATTTGACTGTCTTTTGCAATACCTTGTAAACCTTCCAAGTCTTCCAGAGAATTGCAAAGCAATATGTCAAAGGTTCAGAAGGACATTGTGCAACATGGCTTGCCACTTTGATTTCCTTGTTATAAGATTAGCTGTAAAACTATTACTAAAACTTCAAAAGAAAAAGAAAGGGCATGTTTCTGATGTAATAAACCTCCTGAAGATAAACAAGTCTGAATCAAGTGACAGGGTCCCCATGACACAGTGCCCTAGAAAGTGTTGGCACAACACACGAAGGCAAATGATGGGGGAAGGGTTTAGGGCATTGTCAGAAAACATTGTAGTTTGAAGATTAAGCTTTAGGAGCTAGTAAATCATCAAATCAAAATCCTTTACCAGATGTAGGCATATTTCAGCCAGAATATTACAAGGAGAAAGGGGAGTGGGATACAAGTAAGTGTGCAAATTGCACAAAAGAGAGGGGAAAGAGGAGGAAAAGCTGGTAAGATCTGTAAATCATGATTGAGCAAACCACAGCTTAATATCTGGCCTATAACACATTTAATAATTGGCCTATAAGACAACCCACTCTAGTTGGTTAATATGAATACACACCATTGCTTAACATTTGTCCTACCATCACAGGTAGTGCTGCATGTGCAGTTTACCATGTTATACAAATACAGAATAATTTCCGGTACCAGGTAATGCTAACTATGTTAATCTAAAATGATGGTTGCTATGCATTCCCTTAGATTTAGCTATAGAAGAGTCATGTGTATATGTATTTCTAGAGCAGCTCCTTCTCTATCACATTTATCTGTAGTTCTTAAAGATGGTTCACACAATTAACCAAACAAATTAAATCATAAGTGCATTATATGGAACAAATTCATACAACATACTTTTATAAATGGTGATTAATTGGCTTGAAGTTCAGTGTCAGCCAGTCATTTTATTTATTTTGCTATTAATTTTCTTGGCACCTTTGCTACTTGAATAAATACTAGAATTTTTTTTTCTTGTAGGAAATCTTGTAGGTCACATTTTTATTATTATTATTATGAGATGTACTTCATGTGAACTTTTCCCTAGTTGGGTCCATCTAAGAAAAAGATAAGATGTTAATCCCGTGATTCAGTTTTAGGAACATCTAACCTTTAACACTATTCACTGTTGTGTAGCTTAACTTTTAACACATTTTAAGAATTATTTATTGATGATTTCATTGTAGGTCAAAAAGCAAAAATAAAGGAAATACTGACACACAGAAATGAAATGGTCTTCAACAGGTTTCTCCAAGTTAATATAAATGAAATCTGTCATTCTGGAACAAGTAGGATTTTATGGTAATTATTGATGAAAGCAACTATTGTCACTGATCATATGATTTGGCAAGTAAATGGGTGACAGCAATAATGTTCAGTATTAAATAACCAATTTGTAATACACAAAGCATCTGATACAATTTTACATTTCAAAAAGTTCTCTCTCAACATTATTTCCAATGAATATGGAAATTGGTGGAAAATATCTATGCCGTGATGATTGGAAGAGGATTTATACACTGAGCTTTCTGGAATTAGAACAAAACTTCTCTGCTGACAATATTACCTTCGATCTTTCCATTAGATAATAAAAGTAAGGCCATCTAGGCTAGGAGCACCTGCCAAAAGCTGTGTATTTCAAAAAGTCAACATGGCTGTAATCAGAACTGCTGGTTACATGATAATGTGTTATTGCAAATGGTGTCTATTATGCATATGGAGAAAACTTTGAAAAAATAGTGACAGTGGAAACTTAATTGATTCGGTACATTAATCTGCAGCTACCTCTGGTAAGGTTCTATAACTGAAAACTCAAAGAAGCAAGCCAAGTCAATAACTCAAGGTATTAATTTAGTAAAGGGAGCATACTGTATATAAATCATATTTAGAGAGACTTAAATACAGAAAACAGTGCACAACTGAAATATAGAATGTATAGTCAACATAAAAAAGAAACCTTTACTTTAGCTTAACCAAAAGACCACAAGAAGTCATATTTGCATGCAAATGGTGTTCCTTTAGATATGCGTTTTTCACTCTTGGCTTCTTTAAGATGTATGGATTTCAGCTCCCGGAATTCCGCAGTTAGCAGGATATACTGCTTAAAATCACAAATGGGTTTATGCAACCCACTAAGTCATAAAGTGTACTTCCCAAACTATGAATGCTGAGTTCATACATTAATATTAAACAAAATCAACATAATCCTGGGTCAGTTATAAAGCAGAAAGCTTATTTATGTGGTGGTGGTGGTGACGACGACGATCATGATGACAAACTTTGGAGTATGAATCCATCAAAACTGGAAAGTTTTCCAAGAACAAGGATTTTATGGGACTTGGGGGAAGGGGGAAAGATAAATAAATTCTTCAGCCTTAGATTAAGGTAATGGTAGATTATGGTTGTGTTTTTATGTGTTTTTGTATTAAGTAGTTGGATTCTATCTTGTCTATTCTGTATTGTGAGCCATCCAGACGCAGCTGTGAGCTGAAAATGATAATAATAATAATAATAATAATAATAATAATAATAATAATAATAATAATAATAATAATAATAATAATAATAATAATAATAATAACAATAACAATAACAACAACAACAACAACTACAAAATACAAAATACAAAAGGGTAGCAAACAGAAGTAGAACAACTATGGCAGAAGAAAACAATACCTTTAACAACATCAAGCAGTAACATCTGCTTATCTCAGGTCTAGAGAAGGACTTGAAAGGTGGACAAAAATGCCAAATCCAGTCTAAATATTTGGCTGACTGTACAAATAATCATAATAATACTATGAAATGTTTAAACTTTTGCAATGCCAGCTTTGTTACAAAGCTCTGCTTATTTGGAATCCAAAATCTACATACTGTAGGTCAGTGGCAGAGGTGGGTTCCTCCCGGTTCGCCCAAACCAGTAGCAAACCGCTGGTGATGTCATGGAGCTGATTCTGTCGGTGCCGGTCCATGGACGCCGCCATCTTTTTTGGGGAAATTTTTTGAGGGAATTTTTTGCTGATTGTTTTTTCTGCGTATGCACAGAAGCCGAGTTTCCGGCACTGCGCATGTGCTGCCATCTTGTTTTTGGCTTTTTGGGGGGGAATCTTTTTGGAATTTTTGGCACTGTGCATGCACGAGCGCGCGCAAAACACTCACGCACCCACAAGGCACGGCCACTCGACGCGGGAGGAAGCGAACTGGTGGCAAGGTAAGTTAGAACCCACCCCTGGTCAGTGGTGTCAAACTGGTGACCCATGGGCCGGATGTGTCACGTGCAGGCCACGCCCACCCCAGCTCTGTGAAGGGGGAAAACGTGATACGTCACGTGATGGCAATGTGACACTGTGAGTTTGACACCCGTGTTGTAGGTGATTTTTACTAGGCCAGTTTACATTGAACAAGATCATTGCAAGATTTTGAGTTCATACCAGTGGTGGGTTCCTACCGGTGTGGCCCACTCTATCGCATTGGTAGCAACTGGCTGGTGACATCATGGTCAGTTACAGGTCCCTGGGCGCCGCCATCTTTTATTTTTATTTTTATTTTTTTTGAATTTTTTTTCTTTTCTTCTGAGCATGTGCAGAAGCCGAGCTTCCGCCCCTGTGCATGCGGTCGCTATCTTGTTTTTGGCTTTCTTTTATTTCTTTTATTTTTTTGAATTTATTTTCTTTTCTTTTTTATTTTTCTTCTGAGCATGTGCAGAAGCCGAGCTTCCGGCCCTGTGCATGCAGTCGCCATCTGGAGGAAGACAGCCAGCAGAGAGGTAAGTTAGAACCCACTCTGCTTGGGTCCCCTCAACTTTTCAGCCCCAGAAAATGCCTTTCTCTAATTTACAGCTAGGCACCATTTCCCTTGCAAACAGAGGCAAATATAAACGGAGATATTTGGCTTTTCTGAAAGCAAAAGGAAGTGAGGGGGGAGGGGAGAAGAAGGGAGCCCTTTTAAACAACGGAGCTTGCCTGCAATCAGACTCTGTGTGTGAGAGAGAGAGGGGGGAGGAAGGAAGGAAGGTAAAATAAGGAGGGAGAGAGGAAGGAGTAAGGATGTGAAGGGGGTTCAACTTCTGTGGAAAATGGGTCCAAATGGCTCTAATTGCAGGGGTCTCCAACCTTGGCAACTTTAAGACTTGTGGACTTCAACTCCTAGAATTCCTCAGCCAGCTTTTCAGGAATCCTTGTAGGATCGTGACCACTTAACCACACCCGCCCAGTCACATGACCATGAAGCCATGCCCGGCCAGTCACATGACCACGAAGCCACACCCACCATCACATGACCATCAAGCCACTCCCACCCGGTCGCATGACCATCAAGCCACACCCACAAAATTAAGCAACGCCCACAAAATTAAGCAACGCCCACAAAGTGGTAGTAAAAAATTTAGGAACCTGCCCCTGGTTCATTCATTTTAATTAGACAAGACAGTTAAGGAAAAAAGGAAAGAAAAATGTGGCTAATCTTTGAATGATGTCTGGGAGGGATGCTATTCCAAAGGGCAGGAGCAGTAACAGAGAGGACATGCTTACTTGGTTTCACGTGATGACTATATTTAATTAAGACCTGGACCACACCCATTCTGCCTGAACATGTGTAACTGCAAAGCAGTGAGTTAAGGTTCACTGGTTGCACTCAGTCTGTTCTGTTCCCTTTGTTGAGGCTTTGAAGTCAAAGATCTCTTCACAGTCCAAAATTAACAAAGATAAGTTGCTTGCCAGATGAACAGGGCAACCTCTAGTATTACTTGGCTTGAAGCAGTTCTAAGAAAGAAAGCATTGGATTAAGGGAAGAGAACTGTGATGAAAACCCTCTATTTAAAAAGAACAAAAAGCATACAATATTGCTATCCTTGATTGTCTCAAATCTTGTTATTTTGTTTCAAGTGACCCTTTCAAGTGTCGGAAAAATAAAGAGAGAAGGGTAAGAAATGCCAAATGTGTCAGGTCAGGGGTTCGTACCGTTTGCTTAGCATTGCTTGTAAACCATCCTCCAGGAATTACATTCAACTGTTAACCAGGATTATTTCAGGTTTTAGTTCCAGTACACTACAGCTCAGGCTAGCTGAGTCTGCCTACTAACATATTCAGGTAAGCAGGAGTAATGTTATAAATGCATTGAAAGTATATTGAGGTGAAAAGTATACAGAAATAGAACAACTATGGCAAAAAAAGCCAAGAACTTTTAATTAGATGTCAGATGTTCAAACACCCTCATCTCAATCAGATATTTTTTAAAAAGAGTGCATTGAGGATACAATAGCAATGGTTCAGACTCATCCCCTCTGACCTCTTTTGATGGAATAAATTCCAAAAATAAAAGTTTCTGATTGTCATTGTGCTAAATCAACATCATTATAGTTGCATTTTAGACCTTCCTTGTCAATCCAAATTTGTCATAGGGGATATATATTTCTTTTTTCCCCTTAAAGGCTGAATCTATTTACTATAAATTACTATGTTATGGTCATTTTTAAATATAATGGTCAAATATTTTAGTGCTCAAATGTTTACCATGTTCTTATTTTCAGAGTACAAAATGTTTTTTATATTTTTTAAACTAGGAAGGTTGCGGTAGTGAGATCCCTCCTTAAGAAGCCTTCCCTGGATCCGGCGGATTTGAAGAACTTTTGTCCGGTCTCCAACCTTTTATAGGTAAGGTTGTTGAGAAGGTGGTAGCTTTTCAGCTTCTTCGGTTATTGGAGGAAACTGATCATCTAGATTCCTTTCAGTCGGGTTTCAGGCGAGGCTACAATACAAAAACTGCCTTGGTCGCCCTGATGGATGATCTCTGATGAGCACGGGATAGGGGTCATTCCTCCATCCTGGTGCTACTTGACCTCTCAGCGGCTTTTGATACCATCGACCATGGTATCCTTCTGCATCGTCTCGGCAAGTTGGGAGTGGGAGGCACCGTTTTACAGTGGTTCTCCTCTTACCTCGCCGATAGGATGCAGTCGGTGTAAACAAGAGGACAGAGGTCGTCTCCTAGGCCCCTGACTTGTGGGATGCCTCAGGGTTCGGTCCTCTCGCCCATCCTGTTCAACATTTAAATGAAACCACTGGGGGAGATCATCCGTCAACACGGGGTGAGTTTTCAACAGTACGCTGATGACACCCAGCTGTACATTTCCACCCCGTTTCAATTCAGGGAGGCAGTGGATGTAATGTGCCGATGCCTGGACGATGTCAGGATCTGGATGGGGAGGAGTAGGTTCAAGCTTAACCCCGACAAGACTGAGTGGCTCTGGATATTGCCCCCTAAGGACCATGTCAACTGTCCCTCCTTGGTTCTTGGGGGAGAAAAACTAACTCCCTCGGAACGGGTTCGCAATTTGGGAGTTCTCCTAGATCCACAACTAAAATTAGACCAACATCTTACAGCTGTGACTAGGGAAGCCTTTGTACAGGTCCGCCTGGTGCACCAATTGCGACCATACTTGGAAAAGGAGGCTCTACTCATGGTCACTCATGCCCTTGTCACCTCTCGATTGGACTACTGTAATGCGCTCTACATGGGGCTGCCCTTGAAGAGTATCCGGAGACTTCAACTGGTGCAAAATGCAGCTGCGCGTACTGTGGTGGGTGTCTCAAGATACACCCACGTAACACCCATACTCCGCCAACTGCATTGGTTGTCCATTGGTGTCTGGGTGCAATTCAAGGTGTTGATTATCATCTTTAAAGCCCTACATGGCTTAGGACCAGATTACCTCCAGGACCACAACCTACCTCATACTTCCCTTCGACCGGTCAGGTCTCACAGAGTGGGTCTCCTCCAGGTCCCGTCAACCAAACAATGTCGGCTGGCGGGGCCTAGGGAGAGGGCCTTCTCTGTGGGGGCCCCTGTTCTCTGGAACCAACTACCCCCAGAGATCCTAATTATCCCCATCTTGCTGGTCTTCCAAAAAGCCATTAAGACATGGCTCTTCCTGCAGGCGGGGTTTTGAGACAATTTCACATCTTAGGTCTCCCCCACGTATGTATGGTTTTGTATGTTTTTGTTTTTTAAATTCTTTTTTAAATTCTTTTTAAACTTTTATATTGTTTAGTTGTTCTTGACATCTTGTACGTCGCCCTGAGTCCCCAGGGAGTAGGGCGGCATATAAGAACACTAAAATAAATAAATAAATAAATAAATAAATAAATAAATAAATAAATAAATAAATAAATAAATAAATAAATAAATAAATAAATAAATAAATAAATAAACGAACAGCAGCACTGTTACCACAAGTATAAATTAGAGGAGCATAGATTGGCCCTGATCCAATTTAAATGATTGATTTGAATAGCATCATCAATATGATCTAACTAGACTTTTTTAAAAAATTTCTTCCTTTGATCAAAAACATTAAAGCCTCAGATTGGATTGATTCAGTTGAATTTTTAGAATCATTGAAAAAAATTCAGAGCAAAGACATCCAATTTAGTAATTAAATTCCGGAAATTTATTTCATTGAAGGATTTTAGAAACTCCTTCAAATGGAGCTCCAAACCAAAGATTTACATAGCCACTTTTTGAAAAAAAGAGATGATGCTTGGTAAGGAAGTATTCAATTAATTACCACATGGGTGACCTTATTGCAGTAAAAGAAAAAATCAGAAAGGGAAGAAAATGTCAAATTAACTTGTCATAAAGTTATCAGGACATTTTATTTCTTAGACCAGGGGTCAGCAACCTTAAACACTCGAAGAGCCATTTGGACCTGTTTCCCACAGAAAACAAAGCACCAGAAGCTGCAAAACCTGCGCGGGTGTGGCCAACTCGATGTCACTCACTCCCACCCACCAAGTCACATGACCCCCCCAGCTACGCCTACCCAGGTTTTATGGCTCTCTATGTTTTCTTTTCTATGGGAAACAGGTATGTCTCTCTCTCTCTTTCTTCCCCTCTCTTTCTCCCTCTCTCTCTCCCTCTCCCCATCTTATTCTGCCCCAGCTATGGCCCACAAAGAACGCAGCACAAACAAATTCTGTCCAAACCTTCATTTACAAAATTAAAGACTGCTAATGAGCTTTCTTAGTTGTCGGCAAACACAAAAACAGTTTAAAGCAGTCTTTGCAGAACACTGGCTGTTAATTCAATTTCATTAACAGCCAGCACGAGTCCATGAAATAATAAATCAAGTCTGAACAAACAGTCTTGGAGATATCAGGAAGCTTACAATAGTTGGCAAAATGCCCAGAAGCAATTTGTAGGAAGAATGCCAAGCGAGAGAACAAGAGCTGAGCAGATGTTTCTGAATTCAAGACACGAAGGCATATGAACAAACGTTGTTTCCTGCAAAGTGCTGCCTGCGTCGTCATCCCTTAAATAGGCTAGGGCCAATTAGCACCAAGCCTACTCTCGAGGAGACCTCCTCCTGAGGAATAATTCCTGCCTTTTGGCAGCTCTGTGTGCCCATGCATTAAGAATAGGCTCCTCCTCTTCTTCCTCGTCACTGATGGGAGTTTCTGGAGGTTCTGAAGGCCCTGGCTGAATCTCTGCCTCTGGCACCGAGTCCTCTCCAGCCTCCTCACTGTCCGACTCGGGTGCCAACTGTACAGGCCACTGGCGCATCACCACATTGGCCTCTTCTCTGACAGGATCCGCTACCAGCTGCACAGGCAGCTGGTGGGCCACAACATATCTTTCTCCCTCTTTCCCTCTCCCATCTCTCTTTCTCCCTTGCCCCCTTCCATCTCTTTCTCTTTCTTTCTCTCCCTCTCCCTCTCCGCCCTCTCTCTCCCTCTCCCCATCTCTTTTTCTCCCTCTCTATCGTCCTCTCTCCCTTCCTCCCCCCTCATCTCTTTCTCTCTCCCTCTCCCCCATCTCTCTTTCTCCCTCTCTCTCCTCTTCTCTCTCCCCTTCACTCTCTCTCTCTCTGTTGAGGAACGATAGCCATAAGTGGTGGAGGCTTCCCTTCAGGTGAACCTCCTCCCCCTTTCCTGACCCCTGGCCAGCTTTGGGGGGTGCACCCACATGGGGAGACCCTCAAGCAAGTGCCAAAGCACAGCAAAGGCATGCGGGGTGGGAGGCTGCTTGCTTAAGGAGGGTCTTAACAGGATGCAAAAGAACACGGCTTCTCTCCTGCACAAAGGCTCCAGCCATCGCCTTGCCGTGTCACACACAGCCCCCCGACAGCTCTTCGGCTGAGTGCGGAAGGCGCGAGCTCCAGCCCGAAATGGCAGGAAGTGAAGTCTGCCTTACGTGCAAATGTGCCACGAAGGTAGGTACAGGGCCGCTTCTGGTTCCAGCCATCGCCTTGCCATGTCCCATCCCCCCCGCATGAGAGAAGGAGGGGGAGGGTCACCAGAGCCTTAGTGCAGGAGCGAAGCAGCCCTGTACCTGCCTTCGTGTTACATTTGTGCGTAAGGCAGACTTCCTGCTGATTCGGGCTGGAGTTCACGCCGTCTGCGCTCGGCCGAAGAGCTGCTCGGGGGTGGGACATGGCAAGGTGATGGCCGGAGCCTTCATGCAGGAGAGAAGCCACATCCTTTTGCGTCCTGTTAAGACCCTCCTTAAGTGAGCTGTGCTTTGGCACTCGCTTGAGGGTCTCCCCATGCAGGTGCACCCTCCCGGCCCCACCAAAGCCAGCCAGGGGGTCGTGGCTGGGTGCTGCTGGGCCATCCCTCTTTCCGACATCCCTTCCTCCTGGATCCCATTCCCACCCCGCCAGCCCTTGTGTTAGTGAGGCCGGCATTGTGTCTCTGGGCGGAGAGCAGGTTGCGCGTCTCCCCAAGTGACCAAGGCACGTCCAGCACCAACAAGGGCTGGAAGAAGCTCCACAAGAGTGAGGCGCCGGAGAATCAGCCCCAGCCACTTCTCCATCCCCCACCGTCGCCCTTACCTTCTCAGGCCAGGCGAGGGAGGGGAGGGCGAGGGGCGGGGCAGCAAGTGATAGTTCAGGGAGTCGTGGCAGAGGTCCCAAAGAACCGTGGGTTGCCAATCCCTGTCCTAGACAATACAGTTCCATGAGATTATTAGACTGTGCAATTAGGACACTACATTGCAATTGTGGGATGGCTTGAGGAGGGATTGTAATATATTCGCTCACACAAGAATCTATTGTAATGTGGATGGATGTGCTGGATTGCAAGACAACTGCCAGATCAGCAGTTGGGGGAAACTGAATTGTGCAGTTTTTGAAGAAAGTGCCACGCTTTGCCACTTCAATATTATGGACATCAGTAATGTGGGAGCTATGATTATGAAGATTACAGTAGTTATTCAGGGCCAAGAACCTTCACTCTCAATCTCTCAGGATGAACATCATCATAAGAGAAAAACAACCTTACCCATCATTCCCTATGTAGTGGATAATACAATTTTAGACATTTTATAAATACTTATAAAATACTTAGCAATAACAGCCCAAAATAAATAAATAAAAACCACAATTCTGATCTGTCTAAATTAATTTATTGTTGGTCAGCATAAACAAGCAGAGATCTAACATTTGTGTAACTCCTCTGAAATTCTTTTTCCATAAGTATTCCAAGGGAAGGAGGGCAAATCCAAACTGGGAGTTGACTATGAGTTAAAATAAGACAAGCACGTTCTGTAACACTAGGGATTTGCTATTTATATCTTGACTTTTTAGGAAGGGTTTTCTCATGTACTCTTAACCAGATTTTATGACATGGCACATTTTTCTCCCTTTGATATTCTATTTGGCTTGCCAACTTCTGTGACAAAAAAGCTTTTTTTAAAGTGAAGCTATTTTTTCCCCCTTGGGCATTCTTAATTTAAAAAAAAAAAAGACTAGATCATGACAGAAATCTTACTAGTCAACAGGAAAGTGGCACTACATCTGCAGATTGGTATTATTTGCAGTATTTTTTCAGATGTACCTGACAATTATTGTTCTCTGGGTCCTTAAGATTGTTTTAAATATTGCTAATTATCCCTGATTTATCATCAATTTTCTTCTTAGGTAGAAAATAGTTGGAATATAAGTTTTAAAAATAAGTCATGTTGTTTTTAACCTCTTGCTCTGTTTTTCTTAGAAAGAAGAAATTCACAATTTCATTTTATGTATATGTATGTGTATGTGTATGTGTATGTATGTGCATGTATATGTATGTGTGTATGTATGTATGTATATGCATATAGACACACAAACACACATACACATTGTAACTACTAATAAAAAAGGGAGAGAGCACTATTTGGACAAATGGAGACTTTGAATCTACATTCTTAACCATCACATTCTGATCAGATAAGCTACCTGGCCACACACACATGTAGACCATTCCCACAATTTATATTTATGGTCTGAAGCTCCTAGTTTTTAATGTCAAATGGGATGATGGCATGAAAACATTCATGCTAAGCTTTTGTCACCATTCCTAAAAGATGTTGTGGCTGCCTTGCCTGACTTCCAACACAGACTTCTACTCCTGTAGGATATTTTAATCCTATTGTTTAAGCACCATCTAGGCACAGAATCTAAAAGCATAACTTGGTTGTAAATTAACTGCTAAGTAGCTTGAATTTCTTGCACATTTGCAACACAGCAACTAGAAATAGATTTAGGCTTCAGGAAGTCCTGTTCCAGAAGCTCAGAATGTCAAAAATCACATCAGAGGGTCGTTCACCTGCTCATCTTACAACGTTATATATGTGTCTGTCAGCCCACAGTACACATTTGTCTGTCCGCAAAGAACAGACAAATGTTGTACCACAGAATAACAAGACAAGCATTTGACATCAGAAATGGTGAGATTAAAAATATTGGTTACAAAGCATTTTTAACTTCCCAGATGCTTCATTACTGGCCTAAATGGATTCATTCTTGAACAAAAGGTTCAAGATGAAACGGTTAATATCTTATTGACTAATAATTTAATTTTGTCATCTCTAATTTGAATCAAGATAATATTTTGTCCACTTATCGTATTTTTTGGAGTATAAGACGCACCTTTATACCCCCAAAAAGAGCGTAAAAACTTTGGTACGTCTTATACACCGAATGTATAAGACGTACCAGCCACCCCCACCCTTTGGCCTCTACCTCCCAACAATTTACCGCTTTGCAGCAAACAGCAGCAGAGCCTGATTAGCACAAGAAACTGATTATCAGCCTCCCGACCTACAGCTGAGAGGCTGCAGCCATGTGGTAAAATGAAACTAACTATGGTGGCTGCAAGAAGAGAAATTGCTGGGAAATGGACTGCAGGCAATGTTGGACTGCTAAAACTGATATGAGGTAACAGCTGCTGTGGCCTAGAGGTGGAACTCTTGCCTCACGAATCAGGAGGTTGTGAGTTCTATCCTAGGTAGAGGCAGATGTAGGGTCTCCTGCTTGGGCAGGGAGTTGGACTAGATGACCTGCAAGGTGCCTTCCAACTCTGTTAATATGTTAAAACTATAAATGTTTGTAGAGTGTTCAAATTATTAGACTTATTTTTTAAAGACTGCTCTATTATTGTTCTAGACAACTTAACAAAATGAAGAAGCTTTTTAAAATAAATGCTTGCTCTGAAGAGGCCCAGTGCTTTTGTATCTTCTTTTAAATAGCAGAGAATGTATACTTCCAGGAAGCCACATCAAATTTAAAGATCTGTAAAAGTATAATCAGTGTCCTGTTTAGTATTAAGATAAGGCAGCTGAGTTAAACCCTCACTTACTCATGTTTGGAGTAGATCTATTTAAATAATTGGGAGGAGTTAGTGTGATTACACTTAAGAAAACTGTCTGGCATTATGTACATTTCTCCAATTCTTTGCTGTTTCTATGGGTCAGACACACATGCACAGAAATACAAAGCAAACAGTGTATATCATCTGTACTGTTTGCTGTTTGCTGTTTGGCAAATTGCTGGGAGGCAGAGGCCTTTTTTCCTTGTTTTCCTCCCCCAAAACTAAGGTGCGTCTTATACTCTGGTGCGTCTTATACTCCGAAAAATATGGTACTTTTCTTGTACAATAAAGAGGGAAAAAACCAACCGATTTTCAATGTTGGTATTTTCAAACTGGAAAAAAATATGAAGTATAAATGACAGCTGTATCTATTTATAAACTTGTAATAATAACTTTCAAAATCTTCTAAGATTTACAAAATAGAAATATACATAACCAGAAAAATTGAACTTAAATTTGGTCCTAAATTGTGCAAAAAACAGCCTGAGGGCATCTGAATTTCCTTTTTGTTGCCTGCAGTTTGAAACTTGTGTGCTCTAATCTGTTCCGAACAGGTAGATATTAACTTGCAATCAGACATAAAATTATCTTTTAAAAAATGATCCTTGTTAATTTTTTCCCTCAGTGTATAAGTGTTTTTTTTTTTAATTAGGGCAACCTGATCTACCCAAATATGGGACAGAGCATACTGTTTCCGCTTTTGCCTTTCAGCCTCAATCCAGGAGCCTTCGCAGGTAGTCGCTTTCATGACAAACTATTTTTTGTGTCGAATTTATATTTACCGATAAAGAAATAAAGGGAGATTAGTATAGATCTATTTCAAGCTATTTAGCTCTCGTCAGCTAGCCATATTTGGGTAGACCAGGTCTTTGGGTTTCTGGCACGTGCATGCGCACCGGCCAGCTGGTCTTCGGGTTTTCGGTGCTCTGGTGCACGCATGCAAGTGTGCGGCGTGCAAATTCCAGTTTGGGCACTTGGTGCTGAAAAAGATGGCCATCACTGGCTTAGAGGTTAATACATCTACCTAATATGGTCTACCGAAATATGGGATGGAGCATACTGCTTCCGCTTTTGCCTTTCAGCCTCAATCCAGGAGCCTTCGCAGGTAGTCACTTTCATGACAAACTATTTTTTGTGTCGAATTTATATTTACCGATAAAGAAATAAAGGGAGATTAGTATAGATCTATTTCAAGCTATTTAGCTCTCGTCAGCTAGCCATATTTGGGTAGACCAGGTCTTTGGGTTTCTGGCACGTGCATGCGCACCGGCCAGCTGGTCTTCGGGTTTTCGGTGCTCTGGTGCACGCATGCAAGTGTGCGGCGTGCAAATTCCAGTTTGGGCACTTGGTGCTGAAAAAGATGGCCATCACTGGCTTAGAGGTTAATACAGCTACTTAATATGGTCTACCGAAATATGGGACGGAGCATACTGCTTCCGCTTTTGCCTTTCAGCCCCAATCCAGGAGCCACCTGGTCTTCGGGTTTGTGGCCCTCCAGTGCGTGCGCGCGCGCATTTGTGCACACACATTCCGGTTTCGATGCCAAAAAGGTTTGCCATCACCTGGTGTTCAGGTTTCCAGTGCGTACATGTATGCCAACCACCTGGTCTTCGCATGCACTGGAGCGCCGGAAACCTGAAGACCAGCTGGCCAGCACTTGTGCTGGAGCGCCGGAAACCTGGTCTTTGGGTTTCCGGCGCGCGCATGTGCACGGGCCAGCTGGTCTTTGGGTTTCTGGCACTCCAGCGCGTAGGAAGACCAGCTGGCCGGCACATATGCGCACGCCAGAAACTTGAAGACCAGGTATCCGGCGCGCGCATGCGCTCCAGCCAGCTGGTCGTTAGGTTTCTGGCGCTCCGGTGTGCACACTTGGTGCTGAAAAGGATCACCATCACTAGCTTAGAGGTTAATACATCTACCTAATATGTAAGTAGCCTGGGTTCGAATCCCAGAAAGATATGGATAGCTGACGAGAGCTAAATATCTTGAAGTAGAACTATACTAGTCTCCCTTTATTTCTTTGTCGGTAAATATAAAGTCAAAACTCCCTCAGTGTATATGATATAACAAAAAGGTTAAAGGATATACTGTGCCTGGAACGAATCTCATATTTATCTAACAGTTTATTTTTCAAACAACCCTGTAAAAAATTGCACATTGTCCTGCGAAATAAATGTGTTGCATACCCCAAAGGGCAATACTTTATCCAATGATGGCTAACCTTTCTGTGGTCGCGTGCCAAAAGTGGGGGGAGCGCAGGGGGTCATGAACATATGTGCCCACACCCATAATGTAATGTCCCCCATGCGCCCCTCACATGCGCACACACCATCCCCTGTGCATGCGCACATGACCCCCCGCTCCCACGCATGTGTGCCACACACCCCATGGCCTGTTTTGGGCCTGGCAGGCACCGCTCCCCTCCACCCCCGCGCATGCGTGCGACCCCCCGCGCATGTGCACGCCTCTCCCATATGCATCCTGCACCCTGTGGCAGAGACCCAAAAATCAGCTGGCCAGCGGGAGGCGCACGCACATGCGCAGTGGAGCTGACCTGGGCAACGCGTCGCGTGCATGCAGAGGGGGCTACACGTGCCACCTGTGGCACGTGTGCCATAGCTTCGCCATCACAGTTATAGGTTATCTCGTTTAATGGGCTATTCTATTCTGCACTGCAATAGCAACATACGGTAACTTACATTATTGCTATTTGGTACCTTTAAACACAAGGTCACCTTGTAAATTTAAATAAGGCTACACAATGTGGGCTTGCAAAGTTAATATTGGCCATTTGTTGGCAATAAAGAAATATGTAAAACTGACATCTGGAACTCATCTGGATTTCTGCATTCCAAATGGGGTAGCCCTAGTGGGCAAAAAGAAAATAAACGATCTTTCTAAATGAGTTTAATGACTAAGTGGAGTTTTTGCATGCTTCAGCAAGAATTATTTCTGAACTATCTTTTAGAAGTGCCAGTTCTGGTTCTCAGAATAGCATGCTGAAAAGAAATTTGGATAATGCTAGGTAACAGAGGGAAGGGAATGCTGTTTCAAAATGTTTTGTAGTAGCTAAGGTAGTCAGACAAAGCGTCTCTTTCCCATTGCATAAATCAGATGACATGCTGTTTTAATCCTTTGGACACAGAATTCAATAAGATTGGAAGCAAATGGAGTTGCTGGAGAACTGAAATGACAATTAAATAATAAATATGCAAGTATGCTTTCCTATTATCAGAGTTTACCAATTTAAGATTTCCAAAGTAGTATACACTTTTTCAACTTCATGATAAGATGGCCAAAACTCCCCCAAAGGAAACATTTCCGGCTTTTTTTTTTCCTGGAATGGTCACCAACCTGATCAATCATTTACTGTATTGGAAATTCAGATCACTTAACTATCAATTATTAAACTATTAATTCCCAACCATGGCAACTTCCAAATGAATGGACTTCAATTCCCAGAATTCCCCAGTACCAGAGAGAGGAAGTCTCTCAATCTGGAAATGACCAAAATTGGAACAACTTTATGGGAGCTATGTTGTATATATTCGAATATGAATTAAACGTTTATGTAGTTAGGGAGTTGTATGCCACTCAAAATCTGGTGAGTAGAGATGTCTGTAAGTCTTGTAAATAAACTAACAGCATCTAACACATTAATTAATAAAAATGTTTGGAGAATAGATATTGTTTCGCAAAACAGAATTCTGCAGGAATTTTTTTGCCCGGAACTGCACTTCTCAGGAATTGTTCTTGTTTTAAAACATATTTTGCAATAAAGAGGGGAAGGAAGATCTTTAAAAACTTGATCCCCCGACTATCTACCATTACTTACAAGGCAAAACTTACTCCTCCTTTAACACCGACATTTATTTCCCGGAGGAAGGAAAAAAAAACCTGAAGACACGTTAGAACCCTGTTCAAACAATTGGGTGTGTTAATATATGATTAAGCCACAAATCATTGTTATGTGTATATTGCTTTAAATGCATTGTGGATGATTACTATATAAGCAAGCAAGAGAGCATGCTCAGTGTGGTTGGTGGTTCAATGTGGTTTATGGTTGGTGGTTTATGGTTTAGCGTGGTGAGTGGTGTTTGACGGTGTGTTCCGGATTGAAGACTCTGCTGCTTTACTGATGAGTAGATTACTTTATGACTGTGTGGAATTGCTGTGAAGAGAAGAGTAGCTATCTGTGATAGTATAGAATTAAGTGATAGCTGTAATCTCTGTTTGTGAGTTAAAACAAAGATAGGCAAGAAGAAACTTCGCATTGACTGAATAACTGTGTATGACTTGGACTTCCTATTTAACTTTGCTACTATTTTGTACGTATTAAAGCAGGGGTGAAATCCAGCAGGTTCTAACAGGTTCTAGAGAACCGGTAGTGAAAATTTTGAGTAGTTTGGAGAACCGTTAGCGGAAATTTTGAGTAGTTCAGAGAACCGGCTGGCCCCAGAGTGGAGTAGGGATGGAGATTTTGCAATATGCTTTCCCCAGGAGTGGGGAGGGAATGGGGATTTTGCAGTATCTTTCCCCTGGAGTGGGGTGGGAATGGAGATTTTGCAGTATCCTTCCCCTGCCACGCCCACCAAGCCACACCACACCCACCAAGCCACGCCCACAGAACCGGTAGTAAAAAAATTTGGATTTCACCACTGTATTAAAGATATTCTGTTTATTGACTGAATAGCATTCATATCAAACTGCAACACCATTACTACAACACATTTCGCTGTGTATGTGCTTAACAGCACAATAACTCCTTAACAACACATATACTTCTTAAAGTAAGCATGCCTTCGAACAGAACTCGGGAATGCAAGCATGTTGTCACGCCACAACATACGTCCAGGTGCGTTCACAGCCCGAGGTTATCGTTAGTACCGTTACTACCGTATAGTTTAAACGCGTCATTACTTTCCATGAATAAATAGGCTATTAATTGGGGGAGAGAATTTGAGCCCGTAGGCTTGCCAATGAGCAGGAAGGGCCGCGATATGAAACTGGCAATGTTTGCAGGGCGCTGCTTTCCTTGACTCAAACCATCCCATTCCCCTTTCCAAGACAATTTGGGAGATCGTCCAATTCCTGCAGGCAGAAACTCCCGACAGCGCGCGAGGACCTGCCAGCCACTGCCTCGCCTCGCCATTGGCTAGAAAGGCTGGGCGGACTCCCCGCTTTCATCAGCTCTCCGGGCGTGGGAAGGCAAGGAGGCCTGCGAGTGGAATGTGGGGGCGGGGCCAGCGGGGCCCGGCCCGGGGCACGCGCCAAGAATTACCGAGCCCTGAGTTCTTTCTTCGGCCGGCTCGCTGTCGAGTGAGCAACACGCGCGGGACGGGCTCCCCTCTCGAAGCACCCGCAGCTCCGCGCCTCCGCTTGCCGCAAGTCCGCCTCTCCACCCGCCAGCACTTCAGACGGTTCCAGTGAGTGGAAGCATCTCTTCGCTCCCTCGTTCCTTCCCGCCCCCCCTCTTTCCCCTGCACACACACGTGCGCGCACAGACTCCTCTCTGCGGGCGCCTTGCCTAGAACTGCCGGGCGAAGCGAAGTTTCCCTCCTCTCCACTTTAATAAGGCTTCCCGCTGAGAGTTGGGGAGGGATTTAAAGAAAAAAAAAGCAGTATTCCGTGGAAAGTGTTTTTCTTTCCATGAGGCACGTGGGGACAGTTTATTTAGGCACGGGAGGTGGCGGGGAGAGCAAGGCAGTGAAAAAGGGCGCTCTTGGGAAAAGGAGAATGCGTGGCAGGGAAGCGGCGGTGTGGGGAGGGCGGTGACTGGAGAGGGAAAAAGACCGGGCGTTGCTGACCAAAAGGCTGTAAAGCGGTGTGTGTGTGTGTAAGGACAACTACCTAGGTGTGAATCGCTTGCTGGTCTCTGAACTTTCTCGTTTGTCGCGATCCTGAATGCCACCGCGTCTCGTCTTGTGCCAGTAATACCCGCGTTGCTGGCAGATGTTCAGCTGATGCAATTTTTCCTGTCAGCGACTTGTTTCCGCCAGGGAAATACCGCTGTTGAATCTGGGCTCTTATGTGGCTGATGTAAAAGAAAATGGGAACCCCACCCCCAGGAAAGGCTGGCTATCTTAGGATCCCATGCAAAAATCTCTTTGATTGCACTTTCTATTCTGCTGCGCTGTTCCAGAGCCCTATGAAAGGATTCTGTTGCAAGGTTACTTGTTCTAAAGTCAGTTCAGAGGAGGACTGAAATTTATGAGGCAGGCATGCTTGTCCAGATGAAGGGCATAAGATGGAAGGAATGTTAGCAGCTCAACCACCACCCCTTGTTTACTTCTGCTTTGCCTGATCTATACTGTGGGTGAGGTAAAGGACAGCTTGGGGTGATTTTGTCCTGTTTTCAGGGTTGAATTGGTTCAAGCTGGTTGCAAGGTATATTTATAGTTAAAACTTCATGACAGCATGTGCTGTTTACGCAAAGACAGGAATTCATTGGCTTGTCTGATTCAAAACAAAAGCTGTGATGCCCCTTGTAAGAATGAAATAAAATACCAGGGCATTTCACTTCAATGGTTAAGTGTGAGTTGGAGAAAAAAGAGGCCAGAAATATTCTAAGCAAAGTTCAAAATTGCCTGTCAAACTTATTTCATCCTAAAAGGTCCTTTGGTCTACCTCAGTGAAGATCTCACCTGGAAAATCAACATGACCCAGGTGGCCAGAAAGGCCCAACAGAGACTCCACTTCCTCAGGGTCTTGCGAAAAAACAAAGTGGAGCAACAACTGATGACCTCCTTTTACCGCTCCACAATAGAAAGCGTCCTCACTCATGGTATGCTGGCTTGACAGCCATGGATAGAAAGACATTACAGAGGGTGGTGAGCACAGCACAAAACGTTGTGGGCTGTCCCCTGATATCGCTAGATGACATCGCTAGGGCTCACTGCCTTAGAAGAGTGAGGAAAATCCTCAGGGACGACTCACACCTTGGTCAGCCCTTCTTTATTCTCCTGCCACGGGGAAGGAGGTATAGAAGCATAGGCAGCTGCACAAACAGGCTGAAGAACAGTTTTTATCCATGGGCTGTCAGACTTCTGAATGGAAAATAACTTTACAACAACATAGTTCAATTGACTTGCGGGGCTGGCACGTTGTGCAATAAGTTCACACGGAGCAGTAGGATTGTGTGTTATAGGATTCACTGAGTCAGGGATTTTTTTTGTCTTTCACTGTGAGTTGTATTGACAATAAAGGTTTGACTTTGAATTTAACTAGGGCTAAGTGATTGTATACATTGCTAAGAAGTATATCTGATCTGGGGAAAGCCTCTGGCTTTCTCTGGAATCTCTGTTGTCAGAGCAAGAACAGGATACAGATAAATCCTTTTCCTTGTTAGAACTGGCTTTGCTGGAGGAGATGAATTCTCCTCATTCTCTCTCTGAGGTACTAGGTCAGTTGGTCTTTGGGAAGCATAAGGCCAGCCCAAACCAGTTTTTTTTCTTCTTCAAGCACAATCTTTCATACATACTTTAAATAAGAAAGAAATCAGTGACTACAGATGGTATCCTTTTTAATGGTCAGATGGGAAATTCCAGTAAACTGGTCTAGGTCTGTTTTACAAAAATCAAGAGTGATTAAGCATGAGAAAGAAGTGGATCAGTGACTATACATTGGACATCTTGCATTCTTCCTGTAACAAAAATACATAGTCTGTGTTTACCATCACAGCCTATAACTTGTTTTTACTGTTTAAAACAGACTATTTGGAGGATCACACTTCCTGCTAGAACACAGATCATTTTAAAAAGCCTTCGTGGCTTAGTTCATGCATGCTTTATAAAAGTGGCTGGCTTCACATAGCACACTTTTTCAAAACTAGCTAAACAAAAAAGTGCAGTGCTTTCAATATATAGATATTCCTTATTCAGAAAGAATTGAGCAAATAGTGCAGTGCCTTCAACACGCACATAACTTATATTCACCTTCTTTGTATATGTGTATTTTTTTTACTTCCAAGTAGTGTAATGATTACAAGTCACTTCATTTACGTAATGTTGGCCAATCATATTGAGTGGCATTTCAAGTCATATGGTTATACAATGCTCCTTTGTTGAGGATTGCGTTACTTATGTTGGCATTGCTTGGTCTGAACAAGAAACAGAGTAAAATCTAAAATCTGTGTTAAATTTGCTGTAAATCACAGAACCGAATAGCCAGTGCAGTTTTCTTGAACACCTTGTTCAAGATGGTTCTCTCTATTCCAGAGTGCAGACCTCAGATTGATTTAAGTTGGTGTGTGGGTGTGTGTTTTTGTGTTTAGGTGTATGAAGGGACATCTTAACAGTAATCTAGCAGAATGATATATAGAGACCATCTTCCTTTAAATTCTCAGAACAGAAAATACAGATGTTATGTAATTTCCCTACCAAGGTTATACTATGCTACACTACTTTTACATAGTGTACGTTCTGGTTTTTCCCCCTCCCAGTTGCACTGACAATCCAATGTAGGACAAAACCTGTATGATGCATACATATTACTTCCTGACATGAAGAACAACGTAACACTGGAATGTAACATCAGAGAGGTGTTGTGTTCTCTTTCATTGGATCTGTTTATGTTAGATAGCGGACAGCTATTTGTCTTTGATGTTTTAATTTGGCTTCTGGCACTGAGAAAAGAATTGGCCTGTTTGGTGGCCTAAATAGACCATTGCATGTTCAATTTAGTTTAATATAATTACTGGCCTCAAGACAGTCCTTTTCGAATATATTCTGTTGGCAACTATTCTACTAGGAATATGTTGCATTTATTTATTTGTTTTGTTCTTCTGAAAGAATAACCACATTAAACCATTACGACAGAGCCTATTCTGTGTAAATGTGCAAAAACAAAGAAAGCACACATTTATTTATTTATTTATTTATTTATTTATTTATTTATTTATTTATTTATTTATTTATTTATTTATTTATTTATTTAGTCGCATTTGTATGCTGCCCACTCCACAGAGACTCTAGGCAGCTTTGGGTCTAGGAGCATTTCGTTCTCAAAAAAATTATAAATCCATCTTGGTTGCTTTATGGTTATAATGCAGCTTCTTAAAATAAATAAATAAATAAAAGCTTAATTCCGAATGTAATGAGTTCCCTGGTTTTGTTGGGATTTACCAAAAGCATTTCTTGAACAGCTCATGTAGTTGGAATATTTATTTAGGCTCAAATTATCATATTTAATATATTATTACAAGTTTTATTTCTCACAAAATAAAATTATGTGATTGTTAGATATACCAGCATTTATTTTGCTTTATGAAAAGCCAAATCCATGCTATAAAATAGTCTTTATTGATTCATGGTTTGGTTGTTCAGTTGACTGGTTAAAAAAACATGATTTCAGTGGGATTTCTCTAACACTTTGGTTATTATTTTTTTACCCCTTGTATACTGACAGATGGGGGTTACACTTAGCCCAGTGAACCAAATTAATGAGCAGAACCTGCATTAATTTACTGTTGATGTTGCACTTTGTGTCCGCACACAAAGATGGTGCAGAACTAATCTGCTTAAAGTGAATGTTTATGCAGTATTTGCTTTTCCTTGCTGGCCTTTCAACCTAATATTAGATGCTAAAGCTGGAGGGGGTAGACTCTGTGGATTGGTAAGAAATCAGGATTTGAAATCTGATGTTGATCATGTCTGTGGTTCTTTTTTAGATTTACAAACCACCACCGACAGCAGCAATTTCACTATTAAGTTGTTTGATAGTCTTGTTGCAGATAACTAAGGACGCTATTTTTTAAAAAATAGGTATTCTGTATTTTTCACTGGGAAAGTTGGAATTAGTATTTCAAATCAACCCATCTTCTGTTTTGTATTGTACCTTAAGCCTTTAGTAGAAAATGTGATGTTGAACAGATAGCTTTTAAAACATTCTTGCTTTGACAGCAGTGCCTTCCCTGTCTCATAATGAGGGATCCATTTTTCGACTGAGAATTATTTCACTTCTCTCTTATTTATGCTCTCTCTTCTTGCAGAAACATTTCTATGAATTTTGTATGGTTCTGTAGCAGTTTACTATCTGCTATATAAATAAATATAAATGTATAAGCCCATTTGGACATACGAAAAAATTTTTGGGGAGATATTGGCTAGTGTTTTAAATGCAGATATATTGAACCATAGGATAACTACATTTTAGTTAATTTTTTAGGCTAAAACTAACTTAAGATGAAGTTGGTAATCTACAGTTTCTGTTGTTTTTGATGTTTGTTTATTTGTGTCAGAAGCATCACAATTAAAATAAGGCATACTATTCAATATTTAAAAGATAAAGTACAAGATTAAAGTATGTACAAGTTAAACAAATCTTGCCCAGAAACTAGCAACATTAATTGAGTTTGTTGTGCTGCCATGAGGTCTTCAAGTGTACACTGATCAGGACACAAAGGACAAGTCTACATATATGTTGTTGTCTGTCTGTCACCAGAATTGCAAAGGGCAGAAGGCACCAGAAAGCCCCATTTGTTGTGAGTGTCCCTGGATCTTGTTGTGCAGTCTATTCAATGATATCTCCATACTTTATAGTTTTCGTCAGGCCCAGGTGCCAGCTCCTCCATTGGTTCCATCCAGTATTGGTTCTTTGTTGCTTTCCATAGGTTCACTCTGCTTTCAAATTCTTCAGCCTAAGGAAGTTTTCCTGGATTTTAATCTCTGATGAGCTGGTTATAGGCCATAGAGAAGGTGTGATTTAAGCCTCTCTCTGTATGCTTCTCATAGATAGAGATGATTTAAGCCTCTCTCTGTATGCTTCTTCTTCTCTGCGAACAGTAGGTGGGGCAGTGTCTTAGGCAGCGCCAACTAGGTGGTAGATCTTATCTAGAGGGGTAGATTTAAGGCAGGGGTGTCAAACTCACATTGTCACGGCGGCATCATGTGACATAACGGGACTTCCCCCCCTTTGCTAAACCGGGCGTGGGCGTGGCCAGTGTGTGATGCATCCGGCCTGTGGGCCAGGAGATTGACAGCCCTGATTTAAGGCATATCCGGTAACAATTCTGCTAGCTTCATTCAAAGCAACATCTTCTTTCCCAGCGTGTGCTGATTTATACCAGACCAGGCAGGCATATTCACCTGTCGAATACTAAAGAGCCAGAGCTGTCTTAGGGACCCTTAGAGCTCATTAATGAGAATGTTGTTTTGTCCACTGACCTTCAGTTTAGTGTTGGTACAGTGCTGCTTTTATGTTAGGGCCCTATCTAATGTGACAATGCTCTAATAACATCCCTTTCCATGTAATATGCAGCAGCCTGCTTATTGCGATGATGGAAGGTGCATACCTGAGTTTTTGCTGGATTTTGTCTTAACTGGTTATCACAATAGTATTGATCCAACTCTATCAGGGCTTCACTTAAATGTTGTTCAACCTCCTCAAATGTTTTTCCTTGTACAGCCATTGCTGTTTTTGATAAAAAGCTATTGCTACAACTTTATTAAAGGATGATTACATTTTTCCCTTGCTAAATTATGGTACAGTGCTCTATTTAGACAAGTTGGAAGAAGCTACCAAGATATAAGACAAGGTAGTTTGTGTAACTATCTTTGCTGAGTTTGTAGCAATAGCAATAGCACTTAGACTTATATACCGCTTCATAGTGCTTTACAGCCCTCTCTAAGCGGTTTACAGAGTCAGCATATTGCCCCCAACAATCTGGGTCTTCATTTTACGACCTCAGAAAGATGGAAGGCTGAGTCAACCTTGAGCCGGTGAGATTTGAACAGCTGAACTACAGCTAGGAGTCAGCTGACGTAGCCTGCAGTGCTGCACTCTAACCACTGCGCCACCTCAGCTCTTGTAGTAGGTTGTACAGTCCTAATGGATCACATTCCATCCTATCCATCTCTTCTATAAAGCCCAGAGGCAGAGGAAAGGACATGTATTTCATATAAACAATAAATAACTACATACAGATAGTCCTCGACTTATGGTCATAATTGAACCCAGAATTACAGTCGTAAGTCATGCCAGTCATTAATCGCCACATGACTGGGGCCAATTATCTTTTTTGCAATGAGTTGAAATTTAAGCATATTTTGAAAAATAAGTTTTAGTTAAAATTTAAACATATTTAGAAACACAGAATTGAGATCTGCAGCTCACTAATTCAATGGGAGATTGCTATGATAAACTTTTGCAGAACACATACCCTGGATACTTCACTCTGAAATTATCACAATTAACATAATTCAAAGCACAACTCCTTTTCCATCAAACTGATCCTGTGTAAGATCTTGTATTCAAATCATTGTCTCCTAGTCCTAATACAGCTGGCATCTTCCACCTGTATCTGGAACCCCCCACCCCCACCCAGAAGACTGGAGAAGAGGAAGACCAGCTGAAGAAGTCCATTTTTCAGAATCTGTTCTTGTCCCTTTGCTTGGATTACTTAATTTCAACCTCTCAAGTTTCCTATGATGCATTTATTTTGCAGAGTTAGCCTCTGACATTAAAAAAGCAGACATCTAATCCATTCCTTCGCATTTAATCTGTAATCGTCATTTCAAGATAATATAAATTATCCTTGGAAGTAAAAGAAACATTTATTTATATCTTAGGCAACTAAAGCCAGAGAGTTCCATTTTCAAGGTGCATGCTTTACTTTAAATAGCACTTAATGTATCAGTAACAGCATGAAGTATTTTCCTTGCCAACATAAAAGCAATCACTTGAATGTTGCTTCCTATACAAAGCGTGGACATGAATGGACAGCATGGAAATGAAGTTCCACTCATTTTTAACTGTTCTGTGCAGGTACAATTATATGGCTATGTATTTTAAACCATGTACCTTATGAAATATGTTGGGAACTTGAGAGATTTACAAGGTGATCACATCATGCCTGCGTCAAATGACCTTCTGCTAACCCAAGCATATGTTGCAACTTTCTCCACTGACTGAAATAACCATGGAACAAGCCTGTCTGGAGCCAAAAGAAGGCTGTGGGTTTGCATTCAACACATGCATGGAGAAAATATAACATTTGAAATCTCCCTGTTATGTGACACTAAACATTTCATGAACCACATGTCGTAGGAATGAAGGATGCGGTACCTCCAAAAGTAGCTGAAAAATAATGCCTACTTTGAACATCCTGTTTAAAAAAAGATAGTAATAACTGCAGGATCCAATCTGGGTTGGTCACAGGGACCAGGGGTTTAGTGTACCACATCTGGTAAAGCAGGGGTCCCCAAACTTGGCAACTTTAAGACTTGTGGACTTCAATTCCCAGAATTCTCCAGCCAGCATAGCTGGCTGGAGAATTCTAGGAGTTGAAGTCCACAAGTCTTAAAGTTGCCAAGTTTGAAGACCTCTGTGGTAGAGAGAAATTCCCTGAAGATGGGTTCCAACATGAGTTTGAAAGCTCAGAAGACTAAACCTCTGGTTCTGGTGGCCGATTCAGATGGGTATCCTGTAATATCCTGGGACACGTATATTAGCCTTCATACGATAGTAACAACTACTAAATAAGAAAATCAGCATGTTATATTATATTATATTGTTCGTTTGTTTCCTGTATTTATTATTTTACAAATAACTCAAGGTGGTGAACATATCCAATACACTTTCCTCCTCCGATTTTCCCCACAGTAAGAACCATGTGAGGTGAGTTGGGCTGAGAGAGAGGGACTGGCTCAAGGTCACCCAGATGGTTTTAATACCTATGGCAAGACTTGAACTCACAGTCTCCTGCTTTCTAGATTGGGTGCCTTAGCCACTAGACCAAACTGGTTATTATGATAGGTTATTATTTCATCATATTGGAATACAGTTGATTCATAACACTTCCAATGATATTGCGCTGACATGGGTGCATTTGAGGAAAATAAATATTTTACTTGAATCAGTAAATGCTGTAAGATAACCTCCTTAAAGTCCTTGACATGACTTCAGTGGAACTTGGAATTTCAATCTTAAGTTATTGCAGTCGTAAGTCAAGGCAAAGTTGATTTTATGACCATTTTTACGACATTTTTATGACCATTTTTACCACAGTTGTAACAAGTCACCACAGGTTAAATGACTCTCATGGTCATTAAATAAATCCAAAATCCAAACCGCTTAGAGAGGGCTGTAAAGCATTGTAAAGCGGTTTATAAGTCTAATTGCTATTGCTAAAATACTATAAGGTCATTTTTTGCCATTTTCAATCACAGAACAGCCAAAAATTTGCAAATCGTAGTCTCCTGCAACAGGTTGTAAATGTGAGCCTGTTATCAAGTACCCAAAATGAGCACACAGTGCACACAGTACCTGCATTGACATTTATGGCACCTTGTTCCTTAATACAGAACAACCCCATGGCTGCGGCCCATTACCAGGTTGTGGCCTATTTGGAACCGGGCTGCACAAGCGCACCCAGCTCAACTTGTGTGAGCGGCAGGCCGGCATGCATGCACACGCACAGCTCAAGTTACGCAAATTGAACTGCGTGTGCATGTGCATGCACACTGGTACACTGTTTGCGCAAGTCGAGCTGTGCGAGTGCGTGCATGTGTGCCAGCCCGCTGCTCACTCAGCCCAGTTCCCCAGTACCACCACCACCCGGCCAGGCCACCAAGACCGCAAAGTTTGGGGACCGCTGCCTTAATACGATGACCACAAATTCTTCTTTGGCATATTTGAGTTCTTACCTAGATTTTCATGGTTTTTGAATCACATGTGGTCAGAAGGAATGCTTTCCTTGCTGCATCCAAATCCAGCATATCTACAATGATTACCATTCCATAAATCAATTTAAAATCTTGTTTTCTTAGCTATATAGTACTGAGATTCTATAATTATTATCTATGATTTAAAAAAGGACCTAAGAATAAAACAAAGCTGCTGATCACAATAATAATAATAATAAAATTCAGTAATGCTAATCCATGGGAAAAAAAGAAGAATTAAGACACTGGTTGATATTTTACCTACCGGTAATTACCATGCAGATAAATCATCAGCTTATCCGGTTTATGGATAATGTCAATAAGCGCAGATACAAGCAGTATGATGAAAATGCAATAAAAGCAAGGTTTAGTTCCTTAAATTTGAATGGAAGAAGTGATCTGTCACTGAATTTATTATTTATTGCAGTGTCAATAAACAATACTGTGAAAACATTTCAAAAGCTTTTTAAATTTATACTGACAATGCAGTTTTAGGTACATAGAATTTTGTGGGTTTTCCACCTAATGTATTGATATTCCCAGAGTTTTTTCCAGACTATCTTTTCAATTATAAAAATGCCATTTTATAGAAAGTCATTACAGTAGACTATTTTCAACTACTATGTATTTCTGGAGAGGCAAGAATAAGGCAAGATCATAGACCTATGTATGCTTTCTGTTTTGCACATTTAACAACAACAACAACAACAATAACAACAGAGTTGGAAGGGACTTTGGAGGTCTTCTAGTCCAGCCCCCTGCTTAGGCAGGAAACTCTACACTACTTCAGACAAATGGTTATCCAACATCATCTTAAAACTTTCAGTGTTCATATTTTTGTAGAAAATATTTGTATCTTGCAGCTGATCTCATATTGAAGTCTCAAGTTTATCTTATTATGGACAGAAGGGGATAAAAATAACAAATTACTAACTTAATTTGCTATGTGAATTTGGTAAAATTTATCTCCATTATCCCTGATAATCTAAGTTCAAGTTCATGGAATCAGAACGCATTTGTTTCTCCCAAATCTTGGTTGACTAAATCAAACAGTAAAAGCAACACAACCAACTTGGTGGTTAAGGGAGATAATTACTACTTATGGGTTCTAAAATGTTATTCTATTCTCTGATAGGATGTTTAGATTTAGATTTAGTTTACCAGGTTTCCCCCCCACCCCCTCCTTACATCACTCAAACCTGCAAGTTTAAGTCATGACTTCTTACTTGCATTTCTGTTTCCTAAACTTGTTTTTCTTTGTTATAAATTTTCCTATAGATAGTGCATTTTGGGTTTCCCCCCAAATAGATTTATTGAATGTTGACTACAAGATTTAATTTAAGCCTGTGCCTTTAAAGGCTGGTTCCTCCTCCAGCCTGTTTTTTTTTAAAGTGGCTTGAGGTGGAGCTGAGTAGAACACTGCCAAGAAAATTATAAGTAGTGGCCTCAGTTTGCTTAGGAACATCCAGCACTTGGCAGATGATACAGTAGTGGTCTAGATAACTGATTTAGGCATGTGGAAATCTAGAATAAATAACTGGTTTTTATGGTTTCATAGCTTTTAGTTCTGTCTGTGGAATAATTTTTTTTTTCCTGTAGAGGAAAATCTACTGCCCAAATGAAATAATTTTATGAGATTACTTTTAAGTTGGAAGTATCACCTATCAACAAAGTTAAATGTGCCCGTGTGATTTATTTTTTAAAACATAGCCAAGGAAAAGGAAACGACTTTCAAAGTACCATTTTCCTGCCCTGCTTACGACTAAGGAGAATTTTAAAGTGCAATTTGGAAAAAAATTGGTAAGTTTTGGTATTTATAATTTTGTATGCTGTGTCTCACAAAATGCAGGCTCAAAATGCAGGCTCCTTTGGAAATGAAACATAAATAATTACTGTTTTAAAAAAAATGAAAGATATTGGGAAGAATGCTGTTTGTTTTATAATTGATCTGCACTAAATGTTCAAGCGGCAATGATGTATAAAGGATTACATGATTACTGTCAAATGCTGTTTCTTCTTGGTTGATTTTTAGTATATCAGATTGAATTTTTCTATATCACATGATATACCTCTTTTATATGGGCATTGGGGTCTATTCTTATTCAAGAGTTCTGATTTTTTTTTGGTTTTGTTTTAAATCTTAGCCGGAAGTCGTATCCTTAGTGTGACTTAATTTTCACTTATATCAGTGGAGCTTGTTTATACACATTATACATATGAATGTTGTACTGCAAATGTTACATATTGATATACTGCATTTACTGCTGTAGACATTTTAGTGGTATAGGTATATAGGTATATAGACTTACCACCACAACTGGGACCAGCATTTATATTGCTAAGCAAGACAGTTGTTATGTGAGTTGGACCCAATTTTACGACCTTTTTGCTATAGTTGTTAAGTGAATCATACGGTTGTTAAGTGAATTTAGTTTCTTCCATTGACTTTGCTGTTAGAAGCTGACTGGGAAGATTGCTAAATGGTTATATGATATCCTGGGATACTACAACCATTGTAAATACATGCCAGTTGTCAAGTGCCCAAATTTTGATCACATGACTATGGGGATGCTGCTAGGGTCGTAAATCACTTTTTTCAGTTCTGTTGTAATTTCGAACAGTGCTCAATGAATGGCTACAAGTTGAGGACTACCTGTATTAGAAATGACATTGTGTTTGAAACAATCACTTTAATTTCAATACTGTGATGGCATGTTTTACCCTGTTTTCAACAAAATAAGACATCCCCTGATAATAAGCCCAATCGGGCTTTTGAGTGCATGGCAATATGGCCAAGCGCTTATTTCAGGGTTCAAAAAAATTTTAAGACAAGGTCTTATTTTGGGGGAAACACGGTATTGTATGAGATATAAAAAGGGTTTGGAAATACAATGGTTCTGGTACCATATTCTAAAAAACAGCTTTGAGATGGTAAGGGGCGTTATGGATTTGACAAATCACATTAACACTCTTTGTTTGAATTATCCTTTTTGGGAAGGGACAGAGAAGAGTTTTGTTGCATGTACTTGTGGCAAGGGAAGAGAGAAACATATAACTCTGCTAGGATTTTTTTTTTCCTTGAGAAAATTGTGGGGGAGGATGCAGAAAATGATATGGCTCATAGAAAAAAAAAGTTTACTTATTCCACTGGCCAGTGGGGGAAACTGCAGTCTGGAAATATTTCTTAAAGTGAGTCTGAACATCCTAGAAGTCTCCTATAGTCAGTGGTTTAAAGTCATGAAGATCCTTCTGGGAGCCTTATATGCTGGTGTGTGCAGCCTCAAAACTTTCACAAGACTATAGACCAGGGGTCCCCAAACTTGGCAACTTTAAGACTTGTGGACTTCAACTCCCAGAATTCTCCAGCCAGCATAGCTGGCTGGAGAATTCTGGGAGTTGAAGTCCACAAGTCTTAAAGTTGCCAAGTTTGAAGACCTCTGCTATAGACTCTAAGATAGTGCTGGCAGGTTTAATAATTAAGAAGCTTTATCTTTCCAGGATGACGTAAAAGAGATATGAAAGACAGGAAAAAACCCAAGAATTTGTAAGAGCAGAAGAGAAAAGCTGGAGATACACATATCAGAAGCAGATTAGCTGAAGCAGATTAGCGAGAGGGAATACTTGTAATTTTTCCTTTTGTGTAACTACAAAGGCTGTGTGAAGGAGTGGGCAACTTAATGGCCTAAGTCAAGTTCCTGATTGCCTGAGTAGCACCCTACATTCCCCTATAACTGTTTTTGCTGAAACTCGGGACACAAATCCTCACCACGTTTAGGGAAGGAAGCAGATTAAAATTCTAGTGCATGTCCTACCATAAGGTTAATACTGATTTTTTTTAAAAGTAATAAACCTACAAAAGCTCCCCCTATTCCAAACCAAGAAGAAAAAACTTCCATTGAGTTTGCCCTTCATTGCCCTTCTTTTGTGACCCTTGCACTTCCTAAAACGTCAAATTAACAGGAGGCTGGAGACTACTGCTTTAATGGTTGGGACCAGCCTTCTAAACCTCAACTGCAAATGCTACAGCAAAAATAATGTCAGAGGTTCATGAATTATTGGAAGAGACTGACTTGGAAACCTAAGTAACTGGGAAGATAAATAGATATACAAGTTGTTGACAGCTGATCCAAGTGGCTCAATGCTTCTAATGTAGCCCGGTAAAATGTGAAGACACTCTTGAACCAGTCTGGCAAGATATAAAAGTGGAGTAGGTTGACTTCTTGAGGGTTTTCAAGAAGTCAACCTTCCTAGTCTACTTTACAATTCTGAAAGTATGGATGGAGTCCCATCCAAGTACTAACCATTTCAATTTTGCTTGGTTTCTCTGTTGTATAAAATTAGCTAGAGGCTTTCTCTTGCTAAGACCATTGTAAATATATATCAACATTTCAGCTTAAACTATGGAATAATAGCTGACTCCGACCCAAGATGTATTTCCCTCTATCCCGTAGCCTCTCTTCAACCTTGTACATTCTCAGCAGGCTACAATCTATTTCTTTGATATCCACTGCATGTTTAAGTTGGTCTGGTAGAAAAAAGACATATCCTCACTTACAAGCATAGAAGAATTCTATATATGCAGTAGTGCATGTGGGAATGAATCATATGTATTGCCAAAAGGGTCTATGTAAGCCTCATAAATCAAGCTTGACTGAAGAGACTTTTTACCCTTATGGTAGTACAATGAGATAAAGAGTGCAAAATAGGGATTGTGAAGTCTATTTGTATATATTCTCCACTAATAATGTTTTTTAAAGAAAGATGTCATTGTTGTTCCAAAGGTTTGCTAAGCTCTGTGTGACAGGCTTTACACAGTGCAGCAGGTATGATTCAGGGGTGGGTTGCTCACTTACCTTGCTACCGGTGCGCTGTGCGTGCATCACCACGTTTCGTGCACTCGCTACGTGAGCACAACCATGCACAATTTTGCGCGGAAGCAAAACCGTGCCAAAATCTCACAAGGGAACGCACGCACGAGTGCGATTCTGGTGATTTTTCGCTTCCATGCATGCGCGGAAGTGAAATCTCACTGAAATCTCCCACGCGCACGTCCCCTCACAAGATTTCGGTGCGATTTTGCTTCCGCGCATGCGCAGAAGCAAAAAATTGCCCAAAAATTCATGAAAAAAGATGGCGGCTCCTAGGGACCGGCAACCGATTGCACCGGGTCGGTAACCTCTTGATGACATCACCAGCCCGCCGCTACCAGTGCGATAGAGTGGACTGGTATGATTTTGCTAAGGGAATGGAATAATCTCACATCTTTAAAAAAGGAAAGCAGGAATGCTGTTGCTGATTCAGCCCAAGAATGTGATCTTGAGTTGGGATAAATTATTCACTTTGTGTTGATTAATTCACAGCATGCGTACTATTCTTGGACAGTTTTTTCAAAGGGTTCATTTATATTTATTTACTGTATTTTTTGAACTATAAGATGCACCGGACCATAAGACACACCTAGGTTTAGAGGAGGAAAACAAGAAAAAAAAAGTTTTTTGCCTCTGCGCATCCCATTTTTGCTTCCCCCGGCATCCAGAAGCACTCTAAACAGGACCAACGGAGGGTTTGGGAGGCCAAAAAATGGGCCCATTTTTGGCCTCCCAAACCCTCCGTGGGTCTTCTTTTTGCTCACCCCGGCGTCCAAAAGCACTCTGCAGGCAAAAACGGGCCTGATTTTGGCCTCCGGAGTCCTGTTTTTGCCCACCCCGGCGTTGGGCAGGCCGAAAACAGGATGTGCGGAGGGTTTGGGAGACCAAAAATGGCCCCATTTTTTGGCCTGCACAGTGCTTCTGGACGCCGGGGAGGGCAAAAACGGGATGCGTGGAGAGTTCGGGAGGCCAAAAACAGGCCCCTATTCGCTCTATAAGACGCACAGACATTTCCACCCACTTTTGGGAGGGGAAGTGAATCTTATAGTCCGAAAAATACAGTATATATTTTGTTAGGTGTTAAATTTCATAATTACTTCTGATTTAACTAATTTTAAGGCTATATTGGTTTGAAACCAGTATAATTTGTATGGAACCCAGTTCAAAGAAATTCTTGGATACATTTTTTCTTAACCAACTTGTACTCAAAAAAGCTGATCACTGGCTTAAAAACTGTGTGTGCATACAGCTGGAGTTACATAACATGCAATTAATAGGAAACCAGAGCAAAGTGACCCTGTGTATTTATTATGATAATTATTATGATATAGGGTAGATATGTCTCCTAGTCTGGTACTGTTCCAGATATTATTATTTTTTGATGCTGTAAATCCCCATAACTAAAGAATATCTGCTTGTGAAAGGTAGATGTTGTTCTATAAATTATTCTCTTAGATCATACAAAGTTGCTTTGCCTCTCTTGGTGCAACAAATGTGATTATTCTTGTAGCTTCTGAATCTCTTGATGAATCTGTAATCACTTATGAACAGAAGGGTTTGCGTTTCTGGAGTCATGCAAAGCATTTTAAAAGATGTACAGTACTTTGCAAATATGCTTTTCCAAGCACCTCTTGTTGCATTGTTACAGCAAGTCCTGGAAGGGTCACACAGCTACTTTGGACACCATTTGCACTTGTATGCATGTCCAGACTCCTACTTTGCTGGCACTTCCAAGGGAAGTCTTTATGCAGCCAGGCTTAGAGAAGTGAGGAAAGCTTTCAGAGCAGCTACGGAAACCTTCTAAGGAAGCAGCTGCCTTAAAACTTCAACTAAAACTTTTTTGCACATGCGGCCATGTTTTGAGGGATTTTCCATTTAGGCATGTCATTGTCCACATCAGACGGCACAAAAATATAGGCAGTATCTGCTCAAAATATCAGTGTGTCTATGAACAACTTCTTGCCTCATCTGATGTTACTATCATTTAATTATGGTGTTACTATTATTTAATTATTTCTAATTTCTTTTCAGCATGTTTTCTTTCAGTTCTAACTTTGGAGGCTAAAATTACTATTTTTCCCCAAAGCCCTAAGGCAGTAGCTGTCAAAATCAGTTAATACTTAATAAAATTCTGTTGGTCTCAGTGGAGCTCAGACAGACCCAAATTAGCACAAATCATTGGTAGACATACCGTATTTTTCGGAGTATAAGACTCACTTTTCCTCCCCTAAAAAAGGGTGAAAATCTGGGTGCATCTTATACACTGAATGTAGCCCCGCCCAGCCTCTCAAACGGAGCTTTGCAAGGCTAAAAACAGCCTCTGAAACGGAGCTTTGCAAGGCTAAAAACAGCCTCTGAAACGGAGCTTTGCAAGGCTGAAAAAGCAGCCTCTGAAATGGAGCTTTGCAAGGCTAATATACCTTTGCAAAGTATATTAGCCTTGTAAAGCTCCATTTCAGAGGCTGCTTTTTCAGACTGTTTACTAAGGACGCTAGCCAGTTGGATGCTGGTAGGCAGAATTTTTTTTCTTATTTTCCTCCCCAAAAACTAAGGTGCGTCTTATACTCCGGTGCGTCTTGTAGTCTGAAAAATACGGTAATTGCCTTATACTAAGTGAAGGGTGGAAAAGGAATGAAAATAAAACCCTTATTGGAGTGCTATGGAAATTCCGCTTGAAACTTTCAATACGGAAATGGTAAGAATTAGTTTTAGTATTAATGTCACATCTTCCTTATCTTATGCTCAGTCTCTACATAATGCAAAATAAAACAGTTATCTAGTGCAGGGGTCCCCAACCCCCGGTCGGTGAACCGGCACTGGTCCACGGCATGCCAGAAACTGGTAGGCGCAAACATGCGAAGCCCCTTCCATGGGATGCAGGCAGCACACAAAACCACGCCCCCTCGGATCCGCAGAAAAACCTGTCTCCATGGAAGCGGTCCCTGGTACCCAAAAGGTTGGGGGCCACTGATCTAGTGTGACCCAGAAGGATGCCTTTTCTGTCACGGCACCTGCTTTTGGAACAGCCTTGAGATCTGGATAGGCCTAACCCTGTTGGCCTTGAAGAACTGGCTTTTCCCTCAGGCTTTGGGGCCAGGATATTAGTGAAGCCTGGTCAGGGGTGGGTTCTTCCTGGTTCAGACCAGATCGCCCAAACCGTTAGCGACCTGCTGGTGACGTAATTTTGGTGTCACAGATCCGGTTCTGTCTGTGCCGGTCCGTGCTCACCGTCATCTTTTTTTCGGAATTTGCGGCTGATTTTCCTGTGTTTGGATGGCTTCACAGCGTTCTGTGCTTTGAAAAAAGCCCTCCCACCCACCCCCGTGTTAATACTAACCTTTATTTCTTCGCCCGAAGCACAGCTGGTGAGCTCCTCAGCTGTGTTTTGGGCTGAATCCACCTTCTGAGCATGCATGGAAGTGAAATCGCACGAGGGGATGAGCGCGTGTGCGTGGAACATCGCGATGCGAACCGGTGGCGAAGATAAATGAAACCCACCCCTGAGCCTGGTGTGTATGTTCAGTGCTGTGAGACATCAACAGGATCCTCAGTTATTTTGAATTGTGTATTGCTTTATGACTTCTATATTACATTATTTTATGTGCCTGTTGTGTTAGCTGCCCAGTTATTTGGTTAAGAATGGCAAACATATAGATAAGTATGAACAGTGAATTTCTGTACATACCTGCTCAATTAAATCCAGTTGTATTCAAAGAAAATACCCAAGATTTCCTTGTAAGGTTACCCTCATTAAGCAACTCTCTTCAATTAAAATATATAAGGATTAATTTCGAGGTATGTTTGTTAACTATCTGGGTCCCTAGAAATGACAGTGGTTTTCTTTCAACTATGTTTTACATCCTGTAATATGTGTAATATATGTAATACCTTCCTGCAAAAACTATATTCAAGATAACTCAGAACATAAATGTATTACAATAGAAGACATATAAAATAAGAAGAAGAATCTGTATTGAATGGAAAGCATGCTGGAATGAAATGCTATGCTACATTGGAAGCATGCTGGGATAAAAATGTGAACATAATTGTCCAAGGATTTAATCTTAATGGAGGGGCAAAAACAACAGATGCTATTTTGCTACTCCCAAGATAAACACGACTGCAATGGAACATTTTGATAGTGTATGTGCAGTGGTAAGTTTGCCTTGTGACCTGCAGTCATTTAACAACTTTGTCCACTGGAAAGGCTGTTTACTTTGTACTTAAAAGTAAATACCTAGTTAATAGATCATTTGCTTTGGTAAACTTCAGAACTGTTGAGGGGAAACTGTGTATTGAATTGCTCTGTAAAGCTGTCGTCCTACACCATTTTCCTGAGAGTAAACTCATTGTGGTTAGTGGGATTTACCTCTGAGTAGAATGCACAAGTTAAAGTCATAGAACATAGAATCATAGCGCTGGAGGAGACCTTGGAGGTCTTCTAGTCCAACCCCCTGCTCAAGGCAGGACATCTTATATTTTCCAATATTTACTTGGAACTGTTGACCTGGGTTTTAGTTTAATGAATTTATAGCACTCAGATGACGTTTTTGGGACTGTTCCTGAAAATGGTGGTGTTTCTTGTGTCCTAGGTCTATATAAATAGCATTTATACAATAAGTTGCTCATTTAAGTATCTCCATTCATCTCATGCGTTTGTTTGTTTTTTCTTTAAAAAACAAGGAAATGGTTGAAACCATTAAGTGTAAACAAGATAGGTAAAATTATACTGACCATAAAAGATAGTGTAGAAACCTATATTGGATTAGGGATGGGAAGAGAAGACATTTTCCAGATTATCTGCATTAGGGGTAAGGGGGGTCTGTTTAGTACTGGGTGAGAGAAATGCCCAGTTGTAGATCAGATGTTGGAGCAGCCTTCTGGAAGAGCACTTTGGAAGAAGACAGTGTTAAATAGCATGTATATTATTGCCAAGCAAATTATATAGACGTGTCCATGCATCAGTCAGAAGTCAAGATCTGTATGGAATATTTACTCTTATATGCTACAATAAAACTTTCCCCTGATCTGATCACCTTCAGTTGGCCTCAGTTCTCATATTGTCAGTCAGTATGACTGTTGGCTACTAGGGTTCCTTTACAAAATCTTAGTACCAAAACAAAAAGAGGTCTTATATTTTATCCTTATCTTATATTCACTGTACTTATTCATTACATGATAATTTTTGTGTGGTCATTGCAATTGTTTGTTCAAATCTATAGATCCTGAGTTCCTCGTACAATTTGTAATGATGTCTTAAGGATTTCTACCAGTGTTAAAACCAAAGCCTTACTGACAATTGGAGAAAGGACCTAGCTGATTTTGTTTGTTCTGGAAATTGCTAAGCCATGTTAACCTGGTTGGCATTGAATGGAAGACCACCAGGAATGGCCTCCTTTGGGAAGTCGGGGGGGGGGAATGTACAAAAAGCAGTGATGGGAAACCACTTCAGCATTGCTTCTAAGAAAACTACAAGATGTGTCCATGAAGTCTTTAGGAACTGAGCTTGACTTCTAAGGTAGCATCATTCATATGTTGTGGAACTACAACTATAATTAGCTATAATATCTGTATTATGTGTGAGAGTTTAAGGCTGATTTTGTGTTGCCTGCAATTGCACGTAGGCATCACCGCATATCTACACTGCAGAAGGATTATTGGGTAAGTATAGGTTGCAGATGGCTGCAGACTTGTCAACATCCCAACTGTGCGTTCTTTGGAGATGCATATCCTGCATGTTGATTGGTTGATCTGACTTCCTGTCCTGTGCTTTGCTGTTTGAATGCCCCTAGCCAGAACATTACATTTGCAGAAATGTAAATGGAACACGTGGACAACCATTCGTGATTGAGAAATGCATACCTATCCTAGGGTGTAGTGCCGGAGAAGTCTGCTCAACTCTTTCTTATTCTGTTTCATTAAAATAATTGAGGTTGTGGCTTTCTTTAGCATGGAAGATTGTCTTTCCCCACTAACTTGAACCTTACTGCTTTTGTTTAAGTTTTTTCCCTGATTAAGGCATACCTCATCAGAACTAAGAGCAGGATCTGATGGCAGGCACATAGTGCAGCAGCTTTTTCGATGCTAAAAACTGATTAGTGACTAGAAAAAAAAGTCCTTTCTTTTCTTGACCACATATAAGGGAATACCTACCTACCACTTATACATTTAGCATGGCATCAATATTTCAGAAATACTTCTTCCAAAATATTTTTGAGTGGAGAATAATCATCACGCCACAGCATTGTCTCCATGGATAACAATGATCAGTGACAATCTAACAATCTCAGTTGCCTCTATTAACAGATTTGCTGCTCTATAGCAAAATCCTTTGCCTCTTTCTTGGACACCCCATATAACAATAGAGTAATGGATTAGCTTCCTTTTTCTGCAGATAACCATTTTGCTATCCATTTAGAAGTGAAATAGCTTTAGCAAACTGGATGGGAAGATCCAGTTGGCCAGAACATCTCCATCTCTAAATTAGCAATAGGTAGAATATATTTATTACATCCATACCTGTACTGTAAAAATGGCAGTTATCCAAATCCATAGTAAAAAGAACAGCTCCTCAAATTTTAAAGGGATATCAAGTTAACATTGGGTAAGTGCAGTGTTTCCCAACCTTGGCAACTTGAAGATGTGTGGACTTCAACTCCCAGAATTCCCCAGCCAGTGTTGCTGGCTGGGGAATTCTGGGAGTTGAAGTCCACACATCTTCAAACTGCCAAGGTTGAGAAACACTGGGTAAGTGTAAGCAGAAACTGCTCCCAAATAAAAACGTAATTAATTTAAAAATGTAATTAATTTAGAAATGTAATTTATGAAAGCAGACTAGTACAGAAAAAGCCAAGATCTATTTACATGTCTGTTTAAGTGACAAGGTTTTGCCTGACAGTTTAAGGTCATCAGCCAAGGAAGATAATTGTCAAGCCTCATTATTTGTTTGATAGTTTTTGAATCCTAATGTTGTTGACATTTTTCTTACTACTAGCATGGTGGTTCATAGGGGATAGTGACTTAGCATTGCATTGCTCCCCATGAGAAATTTATCTTCATGGTTTGGCACAACTGAGTATATATAAGCCATTCTTTTGGTCCTAATCCTAGGCTGGACTGACTTGCGTAGTGTTTATAAATTTACCAGTTTTATCAATTATTATGTTAATCAATTTAGACCAACAAAATTATTAGTCTGTTATTTGTGGACATATGTTTAACAGATGTCCAGCTTGCTTTTTAAACAGGAAAAGAAGCTGGTGTGGTTTCTTAAATGGTATAAATGAATACCATAACTTTTTTTAATTTGTTTGCCAAAAAGGTGGGTAAACTCTGTATTATCCAATCACCTGTAGCTGATTTGTTCTCCACCCCCTGAAGGCAAGCAAGTTCAGACAGCCTAACCTTTCAATTTTTTAAAAAGGCAGTTGTCTAAGTAAAATTTTCCTGCAGCCCGCATCTTCCTTACTCTCTGTGCCTGAGAAATTCAGAACTTGAATATTATTGTTAGGTAAGTAAAGATTGGGCTCAAGATAAATCTATATTGGAAAAAAAATACTTAGCTGGAGGTTCTCTTCTACTCACCCACTGAATGTGGAATGCTGGCCCCTGTTAATAAATCTGGTGGTTGTTTTTTTTTTAAATGCTGATTTCTTAATAATGTAGATTAGAAATGTAACATATAGCATGTTAATATTCTAGTATTTTGGTAATGTAAACATTTAAAAGAAGCAAAAATGAATGTTTTAATCCTGGAAGTTTAAATTTTCTCTAAATCTGCTGCAGTTAAACTTATTCAAAGATATTATTGGGATGATTTAAAAGTTCCGTGAAGTTTTTTTAATGTTACTTTCAATATTTTGTAAAGGAACATTTTAAGTTCACGTTACTGGGAGACTGACATGATGGAGACTGTACTTCCAAGAACATTTACTTGGAAATATGTTTTACTAACCTCTGTGAAACTAACTGGAGAGAATTTCTTTTTACAATTACACAATGGATATCTTATAGTAGCACTTAGTAAGCTCAATAAATGTGTTATAATGAACAAACAATTTTGTAAATATTTTAAAAAGTCAATAGCTTAATAAATGAGCTTTGTAAGTAAATTATTCAGACTAACTTTTGTCCTACAACTTAAAATTGGGATTGGTGAGGTTGAAAGGTAAGGGAAAGAATGCTTAGAACCTAACTTTTTTTAAAAAAAGATAACAGATTGATGGATTATGGGAAGGAAAGAGTTGTTTACTAATCAAACACATTTTATAGTAACACCCTTGATTCATAGAGCCATAAAACAGTGACATTATCATAACTTCCTTCTCTTGAAAAGAGTTATATGTAGAATTATGAGAGTGTACAATTATATTTTACAATTCATGTTTCCTTCCTTACTGCAGGATTGTGGGATCCTTTGGGATAGATAATGAAAGGGTGAGAATATGTCCCAGTAAGAGAGATTGAGAAATCGATGCTACAGATTACAGTTTGAAGTATTATTTTGGATGCTAGAAAATCCTTGTTACAAATGCTATTTTTGAGAGCAGGTATCTAAGATTTGGAAATGGAAAGCAACAGCATTATTTATTTTACATGTTTGGGAGTTCCATGCTAGGGAGAAAAAAGAAACAGTAGCTAAGGGCACTGGAATATTTTAAGGGCACTAGACTAGAAAGATGGAAATCTGAGTTCTGATCCAGATTTAGCCATGGAAGCCCACTTTGGGCCACTCAGTCTGTCTCATCCTCAGGAAAAAGATAGTGGCAAACTACTGTGGAAAACGTTGCCCAGAAAACTTTATGGACTAATTGCCAGGAGTCGATAGTGACTCAAAGTTCCCTTCTAATTTTAGCTTGTTGCAATAACTGTGTAGATTATATAATAGCTAAGCGCGATAACATTTGTTTTAGTCATACTTAGATGGTAAAGTTGCAATAATAAGCTTTAATAAGCTACAACAGAAAGGAATACATAAGCTATACATTTTGTAGTAGAATCATAATCTTTTCAGGTTATGATTGTGACATGACTTTATCTCACTTACCCACCCAATTAAATGTATTCAAATAAAGGAATCACCTGTTTTATAATCACAGAGAAATTGTATGTGATTTATCAATCACACTGTGATGAAAAGGAGGCTGGTGTGTGTGTGTGTGTGTGTGTATTTGTGTATCAGAAAACATGTGCAGCACTGCCTTCATCACTTCGATGAAAGGAGTAAGATCATGAAGACTATCATGAAAGCAAGAATATGTTGACTTAATTGAGAACATTTTTCTTTGACCCCACCCCCACCCATAATGAAAAAGAGCAGTTTATTGTAACATTGTTGAATATGGCTAATCAAAATATTGGTAATGTTGGCTGTAGTGTGGTGCTTTAGCCTGGCCCATTTTGAAAGACCTTGGCATTATGGATTATAAATATTTCCTCTTTCCATACTAATTGAGAATGTTTTTGTTGATGTATTTCTCTTTGTCCATGACGTATCTCCAAATGCAATTGCAAATAAAGCAGATCTTAAAGCCATTTTCCACACTGCTGCTTTTGGGGAGCATCTATAGATGCATATATCGTAGGGGAGATTTGTTTGGATAGGTACAGTGGATTGTTGCTTATGAAAAGGTTGTGAACCACAATAGGAGAGATTAGAATGAATGCTGATCCATCAATTGTCTTCTTAAGCTTCAACATGTTAGTATTATGAAGTACAATTAGTGAAATTTCATAATCATAATTTATGTACATTTTCAGTGGTCTGAAAGTAAGTGAAAGTAAGAATAATCCCTTATTTTTGTGCTATTTCTTAGTTATTGCGTGTAAACTGTATTTTTTCTTAATTATATCAAACCTTTGATTGAATGAGTCTTGGTTTAGCACACTTCGGGCACAATGGATAAAATCTATCTCTATATTATATGGTTCTGCCCATAGTTGTACAGAACAGCAGAACCTTATTCACTATTTCAAACTTGTACAAAATATGTCAAGTACTTTATGTAAAATCCTGTTTATATTTAACAAACATTTTGGTTTTACAGACACCCTTCTCCTCCATTAAGTCTGTTAGAACGAGATTCACTGCATACAAATGGTTGTGTTATAATGAATCTGAAGATGATCTTTTGGGATCTTTGTTTTACAATAATCTCTTTTTCATTTTTAGGCTTTTTCGTCCAACATGACCCTTGGCCCAGCCTTGTCATTTGCTCGATGCCTGCTGAGGAGAAAAATAATCACTGGGGACAGTCTTGAAGATTCCAAGCTATGCCGCTGTTTATCAACTGTGGATCTTATTGCTTTAGGAGTGGGAAGCACCCTTGGTGCTGGTGTTTATGTCCTTGCTGGAGAAGTTGCAAAAGCAAATTCTGGACCTAGTATTGTACTTTCTTTCCTCATAGCTGCCCTAGCTTCTGTTATGGCCGGACTTTGTTATGCAGAATTTGGTGCTCGTGTCCCAAAGACTGGCTCAGCCTATCTGTACACATATGTAACTGTTGGTGAAATCTGGGCTTTTATCACTGGCTGGAATCTCATTTTGTCCTACGTTATAGGTATGTCTGAAAGTTGTCAGGAACTTATAAGGAAAGTCAGCACAGCCTTTTGGCTTTGGATCCTGGCTGCTGTTGACTATTTTGAGTACCGTATTTTTCGGAGTATAAGACGCACCGGAGTATAAGATGCACCTTGGTTTTTGGGGAGGAAAATAGGGGAAAGCAATCTGCCTACCAGGTATTCATCTGGCTAGTCCTTTGTCTGGTCAGCTTCAGCACATTATTTTATCCCCTGGTTAGGACTTAAAAAAACCTTCTTCTGAGAGAGTAACAATGAAAGAGCATGCAAGCCAGTAAGAGCTGGGAAGATAGTTAGCACCTGGTTAGGGCTAGAAAAAAACTTATTCGGAGCAAGTAGAGCAATGAAAAAAAAATTCTGCAAAGACTTAGGGCTGGAAAAACATTCTTTGGAGAGAGTAACAATGAAAAAGCCTGCAAGGTAAGAGCTGGAAAGATCTGTTAGCACCTAGTTAGGGCTGGAAAAAAAAAGCTACATTCGAAGTATAAGACGCACCCAAATTTTCAGCCACTTTTAGGGAGGAAAAAGGTGCGTCTTATACTCAGAAAAATATGGTAAGCCTCTGCTGTTTCTTTCTGATGAGAGAGCCAGAGAGAAGAAGAAGAAGCAGAAACAGAGCTTCTAGAAAATGCTCTGAAATGCATCTGACCTTTCTCTGTCTGTTGGCAATGGTGAAGATAGGACAGAATGCAGCAACCAGCAATATGAGAGGGGTTTTAACTCTCTATGTATTAGGATGATGACATAGAAATGATACGTGAACTAAGTAGAGAATACTTCAATCTCAAATATAGGTCTTGAATTCCAGTAGAAATTCTGGAAACCAAATACATTCAACAGGTTGACTCTCTTAGTACATAGGTTTGAATATAGCACGTACGTTTGACATATATGATTTTTTCAGGCACAATGTGAATCAACAAATTATGGGTATGTAGGATTTAAATTATAAAAGTAGCAGACTGTAAAATATACCACTGTTCTTTCTCATTATTATTTGAAGCACAGCGTTCATGTATTACATGCCATGCCGAAGAGGGAGTTGGGAAGCTTTTACAAAGAGTATGACACAAATCAGTAAAATTGTGGAGCTTTGCAAACTGCTTGATATATTAAATTTTTTCTTATTTTGATCAGTATCCAATCGAGCATTAATTCATCAGTTTTAATTACAGATTGCACGATTATACTTTAAATAGCACACATTAGTTACCTGATAATTCTTCTGATAAAATAATTCTACTGATAAAAAAAGACCCTATGCTGTTTGGATTAACCCAACTTGCCCAATATTTGATCAATAAATTGCGATCTGTTAGGAAATACCTTACTTATGTAACCCTATGTGAAATATCAGGTGAAACAATGCTGTAAACTTATATCTTTTAGAATGGGTTGTGCTTGTGTGTATATACTAAAGATAAGCAGCCTATTTTCCCTCACATCAAAGCAAGAGTCCAGGATGGGTTGTTCTAGCGCCATAGCTCTATGGACTGGGTTGAATTTTCTGAGGATCCGCCTCCCTGGTGACGTTCCTCAGTCATTCAATCCAGTCGTCAACTCATGGACGTTTTCCTTTTTGCTCCTGTTAGCTTTAGGAAAAAGTCAAAGTTATGCTTTGACTTTAAAAAGATTGCTTTGATATTCATCTGAATATATATTATAAAGTAAGATTGCTTTTAAAAGATTGCAAGCAAGGACTGTATTTATGCCCCAATCTACTCGAAAGTAGCTTTTCCTAACGAAGTAAATTATTTCTCTATATATATTGGAGTGAATTACCTACAGGCTGCATGTAGTCCTCATAGCACTTGTGCTATTCACTAATGAAATTTGATAGTGTAATTTGGTCTCAATATTTGACAATGACAGAATTGCAGTGTACTTCTAGAATTCATGATGCGTCCACGTTGTTTCCAGAATTTTGAGTTTTGATTTATTTATTTTTCCCATACCACTTATGCAACCGTGGCCATATAAAAAGTTGGGCATTTTTAAAATATGAATGAACATTTTATTCTTATTGTTTATTTGATATCATTTTAGCATGATGGTTCAGGCATAAGACTGGAAAGATTTTTTGAAATTAGTGAGATAACATAATTACAGAATACCATACAACTTTAAAAGACTGGATGATGCTATGTAAATTGTACAGTACTTTTGTGCTATTTGCCATTGTGATCTGCCAAATATACAGTACCACATTTCTGTTTTTTCTCTCAAAGGTACTTCAAGTGTTGCAAGAGCATGGAGTGGAACCTTTGATGAACTTCTTGGAAAACAAATTGGTTATTTTTTCCAAACTTACTTCAGAATGAATTATTCTGGTTTAGCAGAATATCCAGATTTTTTTGCAGTCTGTCTAATATTACTTTTAGCAGGTACAGTAATTTTAATGGTCATTTTTCTTTGACAATAATCTTTGTTAAATGAAAAATGTGTTTTACAACATGTAATGCTAGATTAACACAAAGTTATAGTGTGGTGTACAAGAATATCGTCTGATTTAGGTATTTGCAGTCAAAATTCTAATCAGTCCTTATTTCAAAGATATAATTACACCTAGATTATTCTTTTGAATTAAAAGTTACATGGTTAATTTTGCTCTTAGTAACACTTTTAGAGTAAGAGCTGTTTTAGGCCCTTTATTTGTCAAACACTCTGTTTGGAGTTTCTCCATATAATCACCAGAGGAATAATTGTATACAGGCTCCTCATTTAGCAACCACAATTAGGACTGGCAACTTGGTTGTTAAGCAAAGAGGTCACTAAGTAAAACCATAGTTGTGTTTATGATCTTACTTCACTTTTCCTTTGCTTTACAGATCTGCAAAGTTCATAATGGAAAGATTTCATCACCATCATAATTACAAATGATCATTAAACAGGACACTTGTTAAACAAGTCTATTTGTATTCACCGCAGCTCAAAACTCACTGTTGATTACAGTGTGAATAATGTATTATCTGCATCTGAGATATTAGTGGCCTACCTTCATATGTTTTCCACAGTTCTTCTGGCTCGGAGGTTAAGTGGTAGTATTACAGGAAGCAGACACTATGCACATATAGGCCCAGTAGATGCAGGGGACTCCAACCTTGGCAATTTTAAGACTTGTGGACTTCAACTCCCAGAATTCCTCAGCCAGCAATGCTGGCTGAGGAATTCTGGCAGTTGAAGTCCATAAGTCTCAAAGTTGCCAAGGTTGGAGACCCTGCAGTAGAGGCTTGCATTGTGCAGTGCATATAGACAAATATGTTATTGTATGTATGGTCAAATATGATAATTATATTAGAAACATTAAGAGATCTTGCTTATGACTAAAATATCTCTTTTATAGGACTTTTATCATTTGGAGTAAAAGAATCTGCATGGGTAAATAAAGTCTTCACCGCTGTTAACATCTTGGTTCTGCTGTTTGTTATGATTTCTGGCTTTGTGAAAGGCAACATTAATAACTGGAAGAGAACTGAAGAATTTCTGATAAACTACACTGCAGAAATAAAGTAATATGGCTTTTCTTGTTCTATATTCCCTTTCCTTCTCTCATCTTTTCTGTTCTGAGAGCATTTACAGATCACACTAAACCAGTGGTTCTCAACCTGGGGGTCGCGACCCTTTTGGGGGTCGAACGACTCTTTCACAGGGGTCGGGAGACTTCGCCCGGATGCCGCCATTTGGGTTCTTTTACCCTCTGCGCATGCGCAGAACGCTTTGCGCATGCGCAGAGGGTAAAAACCCAAATGGCGGCGGCGGCAGGGCGCGGGTCGCGGTATTAGGAAGGTTGAGAACCACTGCACTAAACTAAGAATTAGGAGCCTCTGTCCATATCCCAGATTTAGCTCACGTAGCCTCCCACCTGATACAGATGGCACACTGAAGACGGTGTGGAGGCTATCAAAATGCTATTTTTCATATTTATGTCTGGTGATGGATAATGCAGAGAACAGGAATTGCACATAAATTAGAAGTTACGGCTCAAGGAGTGGGCTGTGATCCAATCCCATAAGATTATTTCTTTTTTGACCAGACTTTCTTTGGAAGGCAGTGGTTTAATTCCTCTTTCTTTTCTAATCAGCCAGAGATGACATTCCTTTTTTGTTGATTTTTTAAATTTGTTTCATACAAATTGGGAATCATAAAATAAAAGATAATAGTTCCTATCAAACTATAATAAGCGGTGGCTTCTAGCTGACTGTGGGTGATCTTGAAATACCAAGAAGGTTGAGATTTGGGTGGAAAACCATAAGGAAATCCCAGGGCTGAGAGCTAGGTTGGAAAATTTAAAATCTCAGAAGAAGGCAGTGGTAAAACATTTTCATATAATTGCCAAGAGATTATATTGACATGCCTGTGAAGTTACTGGGGTCATTCTTGAGCCAAGGAAGATTTTTAACATAACAGAACCTGGGTTGTTTTGTAGGCATAATTAAATAATTAAAATCATGTTACTTTCCTGTCCCAACTTAAAAATAAATGCAGAAATTTACATAATCTCTAATTTATTATTAGATATTTAATTCAGAAATTTACCCAAATGAAACTGTGGTTTGGTGCTTTGCTTCTAGTTTAATGAATGGGATCCCTCTCAAAAAATAAGAGGCAGGGAAATGTATTGTGTTCCCATTTTCTTCACACAGCAAAATTTTGACTGAAGTTACTTATTATTGACTGAAGTTATATTAACCTGGATATGGGAAATATCCAGAACTGCAGACCAGGCAGAAAATTGGACCAGGTTCGATCAGTCACTTTAGATCTTCCGCCTTTACTCGGGGAAGATACAAGTAGCACTAGTCTCTATTTCTCCTTTTTGTTACTTTATCACTAAAACTGGGAAGAAGTCTGTGGATTATAATACAGTCTAAGCTTTGTAGTGTGACTCTTTTTATATGTCTTAAAATCACAGCTGTAATGGAAAATCTGCCACAGATCTGCCATCCCTTTTATGATAGTAATGTGTGGCCATCCATCTAGGTAGAAATGGTGAAAACTTGTATGATTATAGAAAAAATATTATTTTGGTGAGCATTGATATTTAGGAGAAATCTCTGGCTGCTCTATCAACAAGATAACATAAGGAAAAATAAGCAGTAAATCAGTAAATAATTTGAGTGAAAAAATAAGACTTCTTAAATTGTTCATTACATGTATAAAGCAGAGTAGTTGTAAATACCGTGTTTCCCCGAAAATAAGACCCTGTCTTATATTTTTTTGTACCCTGAAATAAGTGCTTGGCCTTATTGCCATGCACTCAAAAGCCCGATTGGGCTTATTATCAGGGGATGTCTTATTTTGGGGGAAAAGGTAGTATAATGTGTTCTATTTCATACATTTCATTTCTATTGTGAGTCTTTGTCAGTTATATTACCTTATGAAGTGGAGTTTAAGATCTGTGAAGAAGGTACAAAACTAATGATATTGCTGGACTAACGCCACCAATCTATATAGTGCCACAACTAATGGAAAGATAATTGCATTCTACATTGCTTTAAGATTGTTTGATAACTGCAGTAAATGATAAATATCTAAAATTGTTCTAAATTGTTAATTGTATATTTAGAAATCTATCATCCTCTGAGAATGTGACAAGTATATTTGGAGCTGGTGGCTTCATGCCCTATGGCTTTACCGGAACCCTAGCTGGCGCTGCAACCTGCTTTTATGCCTTCATAGGATTTGATTGCATTGCAACTACTGGTAAGCTTTTAAAATTGTGATGTTTTAATAGAAATTGTTAGATAGATCTCCATTTTAGCTCCACAACAGCCTTTTTTGTGGTTGTCCTGAGAGAGATTGACTGCCCCAAAGTCAGCCAGTGAGTTTAGAGAGTAGAAATGACCAGAGTGGGTCTTCTGAATAAACATGTTTGAATTATGTGCTCTAAATCAAATACATAAGCACATTGTTGTGCTAAATTTAGCCAAGAATATTTTTAGCCATTGCAGCCAGATATACCGTATGTTCCAGCGTATAAGACGACTTTTTACCCCTTTAAAATCTTCTCAAAAGTCAGGGGTCGTCTTATACGCCGGATACTGAAACATCCGAGCCAGACTGGATTCAAATCTCCCGCACGCCAGCTGGGAAGTGCAGAGCGATATTATCCCACCTCCCTCCCTCACGCAGTTAGAAAGCCGGTGGGCAGAGAAGCACAGAGGAAGAGGAAAGTGGAGCAGCGGCAGCCGTTCAGAGACGGCGCAGACTGCAATTTCGGTCCCCCCCCCTCAATTTCAGCTTCCCCCATCAATCAGAAGCAGCGGGCGCCGCTGAGTATTCTCGCGGCATCCGGCAAGAAGCTCAACAAAGAAGGCTGGCAAGCGGGGAAGGGGGGGGGGATTAAAGCATACTTGTGAAATTCAATGACTGCCTTGTCCTGGGAACGGAAGGGGCCTTTTATTCTGAAACAGTTATCACAGTTGTCACTCTGCTTGCCTCCGAAGGTGCTAGCTGGCATTGCAGAATCCGGAGTGCTCTGCATTTCATACATGGCAGTGAACAAGATTGACAGTATTGTAAGCAGCCACAGTTCTTTCCTGTCCTGACAATACTTGGTCTGTTGTCTCCTTTCCCGGATTTGTCAGCTGAGAGGCACAGGGGTCCCCAAACTCGGCAACTTTAAGACTTGTGGACTTCAACTCCCAGAATTCTCCAGCCAGCATAGTTGGCTGAGGAATTCTGGGAGTTGAAGTCCACAAGTCTTAAAGTTGCCAAGTTTGAAGATTTCTGGGCTAGGGCTATAAAAGCAGGAGCAGGGGGGCTTAACTTCATTCTGACTGTACAGTGGGAAACCGCAGGGTGGAAGGAGAGAAGCAGGCAGGCAGGGAGACCAATCCAAGCAGGCTTTGTATACAACAATCAGTTGGAAGAGGGGATAGTCTTAGACGGTGAGTATATTCCAAACTCTATATTTTAACTGGAAAAGTTGGGGGTTGTCTTATACGCCCAGTCGTCTTATACGCCGGAACATACGGTAAGTTTTCCAATAGATTTAGATAATTGTTCTTGTCCTGGGTACACGTTCTAGATGTTTGTTTCTTATTGGCCTTTTGTCATCTGAATACTGTATCCCAACATCTTCCATATTTCGTGTTCACTTTAGTTGCATTTATTGTCTCCTCGTAGGGGAAGAAGTCAGGAATCCTCAGAGGGCCATTCCTATTGGAATTGTAACATCTCTACTTGTCTGCTTTCTGGCCTATTTTGGAGTTTCAGCTGCTTTGACTCTTATGATGCCATACTACTTACTTGATGAGAAAAGTCCTCTCCCTGTAGCATTTGAGTATGTTGGATGGGGCCCAGCGAAATACCTTGTAGCAGTCGGATCTCTGTGTGCTTTATCAACAAGGTAAAATAAGGAAAAATAAGCAATTGTCAGTAAATAATTTGAGTGACAAAATAAGACTTCATTACGTGTATAAAGCAGAGTAGTTTTATAATGCAGTGGTGAAATCTACTTACCTTCCCTACTGGTTCGGAAGTGCACATTAAAAAGATCTTCTAAAAAATGCAGCAAAACCAGGAAGTGTCCAGTTTTTTTCAGAATTATTAAATTGAAATTCCTAAAATATTTGCTTTTAGGTGTATGCTTACAATAATTGCATCAGATTTGGATATCTGAAACTCTGAATGAAACATAAGATTAAAAGGAACCCAATAATTCTACAGTTTATTGAAACCAGTCTTCCTGTTTTAGTTTAAAGTAAATGTGGTTTCAGTTGATATCACATAAAAATCTGAATTTGTTTTGGAGGATTATTTCCCCTATAAAAGAGATATCCATTTTTCCATCCCATTACTAATTACTGCCATATATACTTTAGTGTACTTTGGAATTTTTCTGAAGCAAGTTTTTGAACTTGGTGGTAGAATTGTATGTTTTTTTTCTATTTCAAATCTTTTGTAGGCTCCTTCCCTGTTTTAATTTGGCAAAACACAACAAATGAAAACCATCATTTTTTTCAGATGTCATTGAAAGACAGGAAATCTGATAGGTTAAAGAGACAATTCTGCAATGAAATACCATAAATACACAACTTGGCTAGCTTTTAACTTGGGTAAATACAATAACATCTACACTCGCCACTATAGATTCACCAAATTTTTATTCTGCTTTGAAACTTTAAAAAAAACAATGATTTTCCATAACTTTGAAGAAAAAACGTTCTTCTCCACACCAAACTTTAAATACTCATATGATATGTGCAAATTTCAATTTCAGCATTTTAGTTAAAATAAGCAATATTGCACTGACTTCCTAATGCTTCTATATGCCTGTTTGCTAATAATGCTGAGGCTATTAGTCAATATATTTTAAATTGGCATATGATGTCAGTAGGTAGAAGCAATCTCTTTAGCATGCTAATATTAATCAAGTCATCCATTCTAATGTAGACAAGATATTCCTAATATATGAGCCATAATTGGAAGATTAGAACTTGTACTGATGTTATGATATGGTCTCCATTTCTCTTGCTTAGATTGTTCTAACCATAGTGTTTCATTTGTTTATTAATATTAAACGATATTGTCCTTATAACCAGATTTTAATTGCAACGACCTTGTAAATTCTGATTACTTGAGACAAATATTGTAGAATTCCATTGTACACCTTGGAAATGAGAGAATGGAGACATGCAAGTTTGTGTCATAATAGTCTTAATCATAACTATTTTAAAATTGTTTTACTATTTATATTTCACAAACCACAGTAATTTTGTTACTTTATTCCATTATATGGTAAATATAGTACATAGACTATTCATTTCTTTTAAGATAATGTAGATGTTTGTATAGAATAACACCTATAACTCTTTTCTTAATTTTGCACTATATAAGCCATAATAAGGAGAAATATACATTAAGTTGAAATGCATAAAGTTTGCTATTGGTAGGATTACTCTTTATTTAAGATAATGTAGTAGACCATTCTATTTAAAAAGAATGGCATGTCATTCCCTGGTAAACCCGTTTCGATTTGCCCATGTTCTGGACGGTCACCTGAATGATTCTATTTAAAAAGAATGGCATGTTAAATAAGGATTTAATTATTGCAGGGATATTTGTTGCTTGTTTTTAATTCTGCTGCCTGATGCAATTGTTCAAGATGTGGTGATGCTTAATTATATTATGCCAAGATACATCTTACTGGTACATTGCTCTGGAAAAACTACAGTGAAGATACAAGCTATCTGAGTAATTAAAATAAAGTCATCATTTTAAGGAAAAATTGGGAAAGTGGGTTTATTGAAAATGAAAGTTGGTTAAAGCCAAGTCTTTTTAATGTAAATTATTTAAATTTGATTCAACAATCGTTTGACAGATCAGTGTAAATTCTTATTTTGTCCATGCACCCCAAGATCTGCTAAATTGCATCCATGAAATTAAAGTTTTATATAGTTATCAATGCTTTATTACAAACATTATAGTTGTGGAACCAGTCATAATCACTTAAACATTACAGATATTATTCAATTTCAGAGAGTTATACCAAGAATTTTCTTCCCAATTTAAAAATATACCTGTGGGAAATATCTCATGTATCATGCAGCATCTTTACAATAATTAATTAGGCTAATCTTATTTTTCTCTCTTTTTAAAGCTTTTTATCATATCACAAGTCCGGTTGATATGATTTACTTTTGTGTAGACTGGGGAGAATAATTTGGGTTTGGTGATTGGCACTGTTAGGTGGGGTCCTTGGTGATCGCTGAGCTTGATGGTTTTCCTGCAGACATTTCATTACCAAACTAGGTAATATAATCAGGGCACTGTTACCTAGTTTGGTAATGAAATGTCTATAAGGAAAGCTCAGAGAGCACCAAGGACCCTACAAATTAACCCTAAACTATAAATACAGTAGTCCTCAACTAGCAGCAGTTCAATTAGTGACCATTCGAAGTTACAACAACACTGAAAAATAGTGACTGATGACCATTTTTCATACTTTCGACCATTGAAGCATCCTATGGTCACGTGATCAAAGTTCAGATGCTTCGCAACTGCTACATATTTATGACTGTTGCAGTGTCCCAGGATCGTGTGATTGCCTTTTGTAACCACCTGACAAGCAAAATCAATGGGGAAACCAGATTCATTTAACAACCGTGTTACTGACTTAACAACTGTAGTGATTTGCTTAACAATTGTGGCAAGAAAGGTCGTAAAATGGGGCAAAACTCGCTTAACAGTTGTCTCATTTTGCAGTATAAATTTTGGGCTCAACTGTGGTCGTAAGACTACCTATTTTGAAACAAATTTTATTCATAGGCTAGAATTATATAAGGGACAATCTACTGTAGTATATATAATAACAATAACTTACTTGATTTAGGCATCACATGATTCCAGAATCAAACAAAATTGAATACAATATGAATAAGGTAAAAAAAGATAAATAAAATCAAGTATGAATGTATAATATTGTGATGCTGTTTAAGAGAATGTTGTTATTGCACTACTCAAGAGATTGAGGACAATTGGTTATGATCTACATTATATAATCCATTTGATGAATGATATTGGAATGAATATTCAATCCATGAAAATGAATGATCTATATCAGATGTTGGAACCACACTATAAATCCTTCCAAAAAAGTCTGCATATTAATATGGTATTTTTGTACCATTTAAAGACCAACGGATTCAGGAATCTTGTATCTTAACTGTAGTTATCACCATATACCATATCACCTCCTTGCCAAAGTCCCATATCCCAGAATCACTTTCTGTATTAGTATTGTGTCGCTTTTCCATAATGAATTGCATGACTTGGTGTTGGCCATGTTGCATGTTCTTTTGCTTTTTATTCAGTCTCCTTGGATCCATTTTCCCCATGCCTCGTGTAATCTATGCTATGGCATCGGATGGCTTGCTTTTCACATGTCTAGCTCAAATCAACCCCAAAACGAAGACTCCACTTGTTGCAACTTTATCATCAGGGGCTGTCGCAGGTGAGATCCTAAGTGAATGTATTGTAAAGCAATGGAAGCCTTCAGCCACAGACAACCTTCAGAGCGATACATGGAAAGTTATCACTGTGTTCTATTGCAACTCAAGCTCTAAATTGTGATTCTCTGAGTAAAAATATTATTTTGTCTGTCGCAAACATTGTCGGTTGGAAAACTAGGGTACAGGTGCATTTGACAGAGAAAATGCACCCATTTCTATCTATGTCTATATATTGGGTTAGCTTTGGCATGTACTGTTGTTACTGCAGCACTTGAACAATTACATTTTTTGTTCTAGTCTTCTGGGCTCTATGTTCCCTTTGCCTCGCATTCTGTTTGCCATGGCACGAGATGGTTTACTCTTTAGATTTCTTGCCAAAGTGAGCAAGAGGCAGTCTCCAGTTGCTGCCACATTGACAGCAGGGCTCATATCCGGTAAGCTCTGTATATTGAGGTTTCTTAACTGAGACCTGTTTTCCCATGCATGGCTCTGTGATATGATGGGCCTTGCTTGCTAACGGTTCGTGCATGTAAATTGGGAACAGACTGCTGACTAATCAGAAGGCATATTTCATTTCGATTATGATTATGGTGGTGGTGGAAGAATGAGCTCCTTAGGAAAAATGATATTGCCTGTTACGTGTGTGAAATAGAGTAAGTTGGTTATCTTGATAGTTTACTGTTTTTTCAATGTTCCCATTGTGCTTTTTGTACAATTTCCATGTACACTTTTCTACAACCAATCTCTGCATCTCCTCTTAAGCCATGCTCAGCAGCGTATTTTGCCAAAGGAAAGTGGCATGAAAGCCGTGCCTGATCTCCTCTCCATCTGGCACAGTTGCAATCTCAGCATGTTTTATGTCTCTATTTTAAACAGTGTTAAGTTTTTATGTGTTGAATTTTTCATAAAAGTTACCAGTTCAGATTATTTCGCCAGCTGAAAAAATGCTGATTATTTTTGCTCCCACAATATGTATGATGTGCCCATTAGTAACAAAACAAAACAAAACAAAACAAAAAAACAAAACAAAACAAAAGGTCAGGAAGGAAGGAATAATATAATAGAACTGCAAATAACATTTTCTTTATTTTATTGATTTGTGCATTCTCTAATTCCACTTACAAATTGTTTTATATTTCTTCCTAATTTCCTTCTTTTGCCCTTTAGGGGTAATAGAGACTGTTTGAAGGAAGATTGATGGCTGTAATAGTATCATGTTTCTTTTAATCAACAAAACAACAAGAAATTTTATGGGAAAAAATCACTCCTTGAAAATCCAGTTCTTGTTTATAAAAAAGTATTGTACCTGCAGAAGACAATGTGACTAATTTTCTTTCCTTTTAACAGTCTGTCTACCATGTCTTTAGTAAAACAATCCAATACATTTTATTTGTTTTAACACTGTTTAAAGAGAGATAGTTTTTATGGATGCCTGATAGTTCAAAATACTTTTCATGAGCTTTCTGCAAGAAACAGAAGATTAACCATGACCATAGTTATCAGACTTCGTATCTATCTGTCCCCTATCAAAATAAATAGTTTGATCCAAAATATTACTTAATTTGCTCAGAGGGATCATTCACAATAAAGTTTGCCTGAAACATCTGCATGCTTTTTTAAATTACTGTGACTTTCACAAAGAATAAGGTTTGTTTGTTTTTTGCATTGTCCATTTTAAAACCCAAACATTGCAAATGATTTGAGAATAATTTTAACTTAACAAAAGCTTCCATGAATGAATTATTTATCTCAAACAGATTAGATTGCTATAATGAACAAACTTTAATGGTCATATAAGCAATGATTTATCCTATTCAAAATTTATATGATTATAATTTGTCAGAAACTGCAAACAGCTCACAAATAAATATTAAATGCTTAAACATATGATGATAAGAAATATGTATGCTTTGCCTAATATGTAGATACTTAATGCAAATGCTGTTTTTCCCATTCTTCTAGCTCTAATGGCTTTTCTCTTTGACCTAAAAGCCTTAGTTGACATGATGTCTATCGGTACACTTCTTGCATACTCATTGGTAGCTGCTTGTGTTCTCATACTTAGGTGAGTTCTGAAATTGAGCTTATAAGCAATTTGCAAAGTAATTTTTCTGTAAAATAATTTTTGTGTAAACAGTTTTGTTTCTGCCTCAGTTACGGAAGACAATATATTTAAATGCTGACCTTGTGCATGAGATCATCATAAGATTTCAGACCATGTGTGGTTCCTATATTTCTACAGATTTTAAAGTGAACAAAACTATGTATTAGTGAAGATTCAACCCTGGGGAAGATCTGCATATTTAAGGCAATGGTTGTATTATCTGATTAGTGTGTTGACAATCTAGTGACACGGAGGTGTCATGCTGCCTCTCAAATGTGTAAGTGGCATCTCCTGGTCAAAAAATAAATTTCACAAATTGTCCAAAACTTTATGCTCTTATGTGAGATTTCCTAAAATGATACCATTTCAAATGATCATATAAAAAAAATAAAATATTTTAAATGTAATTTGGGATTGTCCAGAATATTGCGCAGTGGTCCTTACTCCTTGAAAATTAGGGTGATGCCTAATCAATTAAAACACTGTAACTAAATCAGTGCTGAGTAGCATGTATTCTAGAGCTAATTTTGTTTTTAGACTGATTTTACATTAGCAACCCGTGCCTGCACACACAGGTACCAACCCAGTTTAAACTACGAGCAACCAAAATATTCAGCAGAAAAAGAGGCCCTTGCAGGATCAGAAGGCGAATGTAAAAGTGAATCTCAAATTAGCATGATACCAAGAAAGAGGTTTAATCTGCAAATGCTGACTAATCCATCAAGTTTACCAACTGAACAGTCTGCCACTGTGGTGAGCCTTCTTGTGGCGCTTTTGGGTAAGTCCAAACCTATTGGAATGCTTTTAACTTCTTTGAAATTTTAGCTATATGCAAAATGCAGTTAAAAGATCAAATTCATATATTTTGTAGTAAATTAGTCCTTCGATTCAAGTCCGAATAAGTGAGGACTTGTGTGTTCTGCATATTTGTTTGTTTGTTTGTCAAACATGTACAAGATATATAAATCTATGGTTCTCCTTTTTTAAAGTCATTATTCTCTACTTTTTGTATATATCACGAATTTTCAGATTTTTGAAATACTAAAATAATCTGTCTTTTTTCTGTTTTCTTTGATCACCTCCACTCAGCTGTCCTGATTTGTGGATTAAGCATTCTGGCAACCCATGGAATTCATTCACTTGCAAATATGGAGCTTTGGAGTATTTTTCTTCTTGCTTCTCTTTTCATACTCTTCGGAATGATTATGTTTATCATCTGGAAACAACCTCAAAATCAACACAAAGTGACATTTATGGTAAAGGGTGTGATTGTAGATACAAGTTTTCATTTTTTAGCAAGGAGGAGGAAGAGTGTGGCTAGTTCTGCTATATTTATTTGAGGAAAGTTGCATGAAATGTGGTGTGATCACGTCTGCAATTTTGGTGTGAAAATCAATATAGAATTGTTAACAAATGTTATAACAATTTATTTTTGGCAACCCTGGAAGTTCCAGAAAAGAGCCAGAGGTGCATTTGAGCAACTAGAGATAAATCATCTTGGGCACAGTCCTCTAACACAGTGTTTCCCAACCTTGGTAACTTGAAGATATCTGGACTTCAACTCCCAGAATTCCCCAGCCAGCATTCGCTGGCTGGGGAATTCTGGGAGTTGAAGTCCAGATATCTTCAAGTTGCCAAGGTTGGGAAACACTGCTCTAACAGATGGTCAAGCAGCATGTTTCTAAGCACTTGGATAGGATGCTGCAATTAACAGAACCAGTGTTGATTTGTAGCAAAAAAAATCATGCCTGAGCAACCTTCTCTCCTTGTCTGAAAATGTTGCTAGCTTTGTAGATCGGGCTAATTTGTGATAATGTATCTTGACCTCAGCAAAGCCTTTGACAGATTCTCCTTAATAAAATAGTAAAAATATATCGGACTGATGACACCACTCTTAGATGAATTTAAAGTTGGCTGAATGACTGTATCCAAAGAGGATTCATTCACTAATGGCTTCATGTCAGCTCAGAAGGACATCTCAACTGGAGTCCACAGAATTCTGTCCAAGATTCTGTGCTGCTCAACATTTGAATCAAGGACTTAGATGAGGAAATGAATGGTTAAAGATGGCATAAAGTTAATAATTTAGATCAGAGGTCTTCAAACTTGGCAACTTTAAGACTTGTGGACTTCAACTCCCAGAATTCTCCAGCCAGCATAGCATAGTCTTAAAGTTGCCAAGTTTGGGGACCCCTGATTTAGATAAAGTAAATCCAAAAAGATCTAGACAGGCTTAAGCAATGGCCAGGAGGGAATAGGATAGAATTTTACAGGGAGAAGGATAAAATCCTACCTCTAAACAGAAAGGTTTGTTTCAAGACATGAGGAAGTAAAGGCAGAGCTCATACAGGGATTGTTTAGTTTATTAAAGTACATTAGTTGAAATCTACCGTAAGATTTTCCAAAGTAGAGCCTCTAACTCAAAATACACATTATAGTATAAAATATAAATTGGTAATGTTATGCACCATCTCAGACTGTTACTCCACCTACACCAATTTTCTCTAAACATGTAAGCTGCCATGATTTTTCTACCAAGAGCCAAGGGTGGGATCTTACTTTGAATATAAAGTACTTCTGAAATCTCTATGTGAGCCTGGCTCCAATAGCATGTGTTTGATGCTACTGTGAAAGGTCTCCTGACATTCAGAAGTGATTTATGAATCCTGAAACGCCCCAGTTCCTATGAAGGGCCTTGTTCACTAGCATTTGTTCCATCCATGGGTGTTTCCTTTGCTATTTGAAGTTAAATATTTAGGCAATTATTTTACTCCTCTACTTGAAGTGTAATTTAGATTGGGATTATATGCAAATTCTACGGAGAAGAACATGGTTCATCGCTAGTTGTTGTGTTATATTGACATAGGTGTGCTTCGATTCCATAGATTTTGAAACTAGCGTTCCATTAAATTTTGCAAATTTTAATATAAAGGATTAAAGTGTTGGCTTTGGGTATTTTAGCAAATACTGTGAAATATTTATTCTTAGGTTCCGTTCTTGCCATTCTTGCCATCTTTAAGTATCTTAGTGAATATATACTTGATGGTACAGCTGAGTGGAGACACATGGATCCGGTTCAGCATCTGGATGGCACTCGGTAGGTATTCCCTTGCCCTCTTTTTTGTAAAGTGGCTTATGGGTGTGTCCATGTGTATGCCTATGCATAAATATTTGCCCAGATGTCTTGTTGGGAGAGGAAATTTTCTAGGACTGGTTTCAGTTGACATTGACAATCATTTGCAACAAGTTAAGGAGACCAGTCACGGCATAATATTTTTTTCCCCTAGTCTGCTCTTTCTTTTTTGATGTATTATATGTGTGTGATAAATGTACATTTGTTTTTCTTCCGCATGAATACAAAAATTATCTGTGTCCAGTTATTAAATTTTGTTAATAAAATTTGTTTTGTAAGAGTTTTCTCATATGTCATATAGTGAGACAGTAATAATTACAATTGAACAGTATATGGGGACTCAACTATAAATGTTAAAATAATATTTAGATGTTGTCTTGATTTATGTGGGAAAGAATCTGTATATCACAGTTAGAGAAGGTCAAAAATCAAATTGTAATCTTCAGTAGAGTTGTAGAAAGTTGACTGACATATGGCAAGTCTACAAAAATTATTGGTTCTTTTGTTTTGGAAGGACTCCTGATTTACTTTGCATATGGCATCCGGCATAGTATGGAAAGCTGTCCCAAAGAGGAAGAGGAAGATGATGACAGCTGCTCAGAAAGAAGTGAAACTTTAGAAAAGAAGCATATGGGAGATACAAGTGAACTTGAACATGCAAGTGAAAGCGCTCAGTTTATTCCACATGAAAAGACAAGTGAATGTTAGCGGTCATTGATAAACCTGTTGTGTGCGCTTCTAGGCAGTGATGGCAGCAGAATGGAGTTGCTGGTGAAACGGTGAACTACTTGCTCCCCCAAATTAGCAGTAACCCACTTGTGCTTTATGGAAATATCTAGTAGAATACATGAAAGATGATCTAAATTAGTTGCTAGATATCTCTTCCATCAGAGATTTGCCTCAGAGGGTTGTAATCTTTTAAAAACTGAGCAAGAAAGTGGAGGGAAATAAACTTTCCAAGGGGGCCAATTTGACTCATCTGTCATGTTAAATGAAGTTGCTGATTTCCTTAACAGTATCTTACAACTTTAACTGGCACGTACTATATAAATAATTCTTAAGGAGTATCTAAAGAAGAAGAATTGAATATTATGGTTTATAATATTGGAGATGTATTCTTACCTGCTTTTAAAAATAGGGTAGCATTGCTAAATAATCACACAATTACTTGATTTCCATCACTCTCTGTACCTTTCCATACCTTGTTTCTAACCCACCCACCTTTTGTGGTGTCGTCTTCTGTGTTGTTGCTCCACATTGCTCCTGTGAGTGAGAGGCTGAAGCTATCCTTAGCTGTACATTATATCAGAGGCAGCCTCAGATGTATAAACTCAGTTATACTTTGTCGTGCAGAGTGAGGTCAGCAGTCGTGACAGGATGAAGCTGGCAAGAAGAATAGAAAATATAATACAATACAATATTGCGCCGATTTAAGGATGAATGGAGACGACCTCGATTCAACAGTGGGGAAAGGCCCCAGATTCATAGAAATTGCTGGGGGGAACACCACAGTTATCTGACCTAACTTCTGCTTTGCTGTTATCTGCAAGCAGTATAAATCATGACAATTCTTCTAAAAAAATTTAAGAATATTTGAAATGGATATATTTGATAGAAAATCTTCATCCTTGCCAATGAAAATGAAAAACATGGATGAATTATTAATTTAAACAAATGATGAAGCACTAGCAAAATGGCACTTCTGCGGAACTGAAGGTTGCAAAATGCTGATGCATCTGTTGAAATTCCTTAATATATGAATGTCCTGAGCACGTCAGCACTGCCAGAGACTGGGCTACAGAACTGTGCACCCCTATATTAATTTGGTAGATTATTCAATTGAATGTAGGGGGGGGAACTCTGTTCAAAAACTGGCTGATTTGGAGATGGTGGTGAGTAGAATAAGTGTTGAACTTGCATGTTCTTCTGTCCTGCTCCAGTTACAAAGAATTTGGAATGTTTCATTTAGGTCAGGGGTGGGCAAACTATGGTTCTTTGAGGACCTGTGGACTTCAACTCCCAGAATTCCTGAGCCAGCCATGCATGCATGGCTGGCTCAGGAATTCTGGGAGTTGAAGTCCACAGGTCCTCAAAGAACCATAGTTTGCCCACCCCTGATTTAGGTCATTGACTTCTGTTTGCACATTTCACCACATCCTTAGCAGGTGGTGATTAATTTTAAGTAATTTAAAATGTCAATTTCAAACTATGGTTTATAAAATAATTTAAATAATCCACAGTTAATAGGAACAAAAGTGAAACATGATGTTAGATTAGATATGAAGGACTGTCCTCTCCCGTCACTTCAGAAGTTAGGACCAGGCAGTGCAAGCTTTGGGCCTACTACCGCTTGTTCTCCTCACCATAAATTGTGGTTTCTCCACTATACCCAAACATAGCCATTAAATTCTTCTTCCTGTCTAGGAAGCAATTCTCTTCAAATTCTTTTGTCATCATAGGTGATATAATATTTATTAAATAACTCATGAATAAATTTTTATTTTTGTGATGTTCGCTTTGTTTATGAAATAGAGGTACCGTATGTATGTATATATTGCAGAGAGGAGGGAAAAAATTAAAAACATAGCTCAAATGTTTTCGCAAAACTAATGTGTAAATGTGATAGGTCTTTCTTAAACTTTGAGAGAATGTGCTGGTACCCATTTTGGCTTTACGTTTTGGGTAAGATTGTGGGCTGACACTATATAACAGTGATGGCGAACCTATGGCACGCGTGCCACAGGTGGCACGCGGAGCCATATCTGAGGGCACGTGAGGCATTGCCCTATGTCAGCTCCAGCGCACATGCGCACGCTGGCCAGCTGATTTTCGGCCTTTTTGGCCGTTTTAGCTGTCCCCAGGCTTCAGGAAAGCTTCCTGAACCCTGGGGACGGCGAAAAATGGAAGTCCGGAGACTTCAGTGAGGCCTGTGCGCATGTGCCAGGGAGGGCAGCATGGGGGGTTGTGCGCATGTGCGGGGGGCAGCTTGGGGGTTGTGCATATGTGCGGGGGGAGGCATTGCATTATGGGTGTGGGCACACGCACTCGCGCTATCGTGCGCGCATGCACCCTTTTGGCACCCGAGCCGAAAAAGGTTCGCCATCACTGCTATATAAGATGGTTATATAGTTAGTTCCCAGCATATCATTTGGGATAAGTCAAGGCACTGAATCTACTTTAAGAAGCATCATGTGTAAGTGTCAGCAAGTACCAAATAATTTTTTTTCTTGAGTCCAAGAGGATTTATTTCCATCTTTCTGTTTTGACCATGTAAGGATTCTTTTTTTAATTTTCAGGTTCATTTTCCTTAAACAGCCAATAAAATGCTAACAAAGATAATGAATAATTTAAAAACCCATATCTAATTATGTGTTGCTTTAATATACTGTACTTACATTTGCACTATTTTTTCCTACTTCAGCCTGCTTATTTTTATGTATAACTTGTGAAATTAATATGTCATTGCAGACTTTAGTATGAATAGCAGATGTGGGAGCACAATATTTTTTAAAAAAAATGTAAGCATACAAACTTCATTTAGCTTTATATGCTCAAGTTTATATAAATTGATACAAAACATTTACAAAAAGACATGCAATGGGAAGGCACTTTGAAGAAACAACTGTGTTGTCGTCATTTGGTCATCTCAGATATACATGTGAACATTGAAATTCTATATGTGCAAAAGAACTATACATCTAGATGTATTACTTGTGTTATTACTTATAAAACAGGCAAACATACATGGAGTTTTTCTTTAAATGAAATGTAGGTAAATAACTTTCTGAAGGAAAGCTGATAAAATAGAGAACTAGATTTTTAAATTTTTAGGAACTATCTCTGGAAAAACAAACAACTTTGTGACTGAAATGTTATATAAATTATGATCATTATTAAGAGTATACAGAATAGTTCTCCTCATTCAATTCCCAAACTGCTATAAAATTAGATGGATGATCTTTTAGTATGGGAAATGAAAGAATAACTAAGAAGTTCTTTTTACATCTACAGTAGCTTTTCAAAGTAGTTACCTAAAGTTATTTTAAACTGTTTTTAAGTTATCTTTTCATAACAAATATGTCTTTAGCTTGTTTAATTTTAATAGAAATATGTATGTTGTAGATTATTTATACAAGCTGTGAGACAGAACAAAATTTACAGAAACCTTCAGACAGAATGTTCAAAATTTACATATTTTGTACTGAGCCCAAAACTGATAATGAAAGTGCTTCTTCGTAGACAAAATCCTTCTAAATGAGAAAAGGAATATTTCTAATTCAATTTGTATATTTATATTTTAATATTTTTCTGCAAAAGGCCACATTAAAATTAAACATAGTGCTTTAGAAGTAAAGAATTATTATCAAATCCTAGATAATTATTAGCATCTAGTTGATTCTAGATATTCATCATTACTTTTCATGTGCCATTTTTTTTAATCTTGCGGATAAATGCCTCTCTGCCAAGCAAATGGAAAATGTTAACCCAAATTGAAAAATGCTAGGGAATACCAGGACACTTGGCATTCAGACATCAATGCACACATAAACCATATTTACACACCATTCCAAGGAGCCCTTTAAAAAAACATAGGAAGGAAACAAAAACACACATTCTGTTCATTTGGTATCATTCAGATAAGCAGGGATTAACCCCAGACAATCAGACAGAAAATAATACCCTAATCAAGTAACTACCAAGAAGAAAACCACACTCCCACCAAAAGTCTCAGGGAAAGCTACTTTATATATAGACAACAAACCCCACTTGCTCTAGTGATGTTACCTAGTTGGGTAATAAATATGTCTGCAAGCAAACAGCCAAGCTCAGAGAACACCAAGAACTCCACAGAACATGTTAAACCTAAGATTTACATATAATCATCTTAGATCAAAACAGTCATACAGTTCTTGAGCTTTTGATAGATTCGGGTTATTTTGGGTGGCTTTATCATTTACTCCATTGGTAAAAGCTGGGTGATTCTGAGACAGAAATATCTTTATGCCCATAGTCAAGTACATTTGTTAGTAATCCTTAAATGCACTTAGTGTTACCTAGTAGTATTGCCAACAGGCTGTTTACCCTGAGAAAAAGCCCCATTAAAATTGAATTAAAATTGAAGGTATTTACTCCTGACTCTACATTTACAGTCCAGTAAATAGCTTTCATGTACTTAGGACTGAGCTAATCAATGATAATAGAGTGTCTGTTTTTAATAAATACAAAATGTAATTGTATTTTTCCTGCAGTCACTCTTAAAACACATAAGTCTGGTTGGATGTGATCACTTACTGTACTTATTTTGAAATATGTAGTAGCCCTATAAGGGAGCCCAAGTAAAATACATGCATAGACATAAAAAGCTGAGGATGTTATAATTTTTCACAACTTTTGTCCTGTGTAAAATAGCATTGAATGAAAAAGAGTATATGGGTAGTCCTCGACTTACAACTAATTATTTAGTGACTGTTCAAAGTTACAACAGCACTGGAAAAAGTGACTTATGACTGTTTTTCACATTTATGACTGTTGCAGCATCCCCACGTTCACATGATTAGAATTTGGACACTTGGGCATCTGGGATAAATTTATGATGGTCTGTGTCCCGGGGTCATGTGATCACCTTTTGCGACCTGACAAAGTAAAATCAACGAGGAAGCCAACTTCATTCAACTGTGTCCTAACTTAACTTCAGTGACTGACTTAACAACTGTGGCAAGAAAGATCATAAAATAAGTCAAAACTCACTTAACTGCCTTGTTTAGCAATGGAAATTTTGGGCTCCATTGTAGTGTAAGTCAAGGACTACTTGTATTGTATTTGCTGTATAGTAGGGGTCCCCAAACTTGGCAACTTTAAGACTTGTGGACCAACTCCCAGAATTCTGGGAGTTGAAGTCCACAAGTCTTAAAGTTGCCAAGTTTGAAGACCTCTGCTGTATAGGCTTGTGTTGGCTGAATCCTTACTCCAGTTACAAGCTGTTCTTTCAGAATGTCCAAACATTTTTAGAAAGATCTGAATTATATAACACCTTTTTGTATATTGATTTTTAAATTTGTTCTCTAGAAACAGTATTTTATACATGTACCCCTATGTAGGGGGTTTTCAGTGTACACATTTTACCGTAAAGCAAAAGGTATTCAAATATAGTTTGGAGAAAAAAATCACTATAATGGGCCTTGGGTAGGGTGACTTTTAGTGAATCAATGTTTCTGTAAATATGTATTTCTTTTTTCTTTCTCTTCCTGTCAACAACCTATAAAACTAAAACTTGAGTGGGAAATCTAGGAAACTAGAATAAATCTCATAACAGGTCACATGTCTAAACATTTTATGCAAAGCTAGCTGTATCACTGCCTATGTGTATATAAGTAGATGGATGACTGTAATCATTATTACTATGTATATGTTGTTTACTAAAGGAGATAATCTTTTTGTAAAAGTCCAGCACTATATTGTGTAAACAACTAAAGGAAAAAAATCCACTTTTATTAAAGCAATCACTTGCAACATGTGAAATAGTAAAAAAAAAAAAAGGTAAATCGGTGCTTTGGTTTTTTTCACTTTTAAAATAAATGATAAGAAAATGTTCTTGCTGTTGCTTACTGTAAAATATTGCTTTGAAGAGGGTTGTGCATTTGTTCTCTATTTTTTAAAATAAAACTGAAAAAAATGTGCATAGATCACTTTGTTGTCCTTATTTGTGTTTGGGAAAAGTTACAAAGCAGCAATTGAGAAAAAAACCATCATGTTCAAATAATGTAAAAAAAAATGTTCAGGAACTTAAAACAATGTTCAATAAGTTCATGATTATCATTTTAAAATAGTTTGCCACCCTGTAAATAAACAAGACTTATGGAAGCACACAGTTTCAAAGCTACTATTGTATTATATTTATACTTCCATAATTAAAAGTATTACTGCAAGGGTGGCATCCATCCATCCATCTTGGCTCATTATCTGAATTTTTTTGATATCAATTTTTATTGCTTTTAAAGTAACAGTGAAGAGGAACAAAACACAAAGATACATATACTGTCAAAAACATCTATGTGCTTCAAATTAAGTTTAAAAATACGACAAAAATCTATGTAGTTTATCGTTACAATAATAATCTCTCTCTCTCTCTCTCTCTCTCTCTCTCTCTCTCTCTCTCTCTCTCTATCTAACGCAATTTCTTAAACAATGTTTAGGAATTGGAAGTTTTGAAGCGCAGTTTCAGCTTTCCGGGGCCGTCTCTCTGCCTGCCCGCATGCTTTTCCATAGGTGGTCGCCACCCCCATGAAATGGGGGCGCCCCTAATATTCTTGCTGGGTCGGAGAGAGGCTCAACCCATTCTGGGCGACCTGCCCGACAGTCAAAGCGGGGGGGGGGGAGGCTTGGGGGCGGGAAAGGAAGGAGTTGTTCCCCCTCCCTGCTCCCCCTCTCCTCGGATCAGGCGCGGGCTCCGGCTGTATCCCTCGTGGCAGGCGGCGAAGAGGCTCCCCCCACTCTCCCGCCATGAAGCCCTGGCTCTTGCTCAGCCTTCTGCTCCTGCAGCAAACGCTCCAGAACGGTAAGTCCCGCGGAGTCCCACTCGCTCTCTTCCGATCCGCAGCCCCGGCTCTTCCTTTCCTGAGGGCGGCTAAATATATATATATATATCGCCCCCTTTTTTCCTCACGCTTGAGAATAAAACGCGTGGGATGGGGGAGACTGTGGTTTCTACCGTGCAAAGAGAGCAAAGGGCGCCCCTGGCTCTCTTGGCCACAGACCCCTGGCTGAGGGGACCCCCAAATCCTTTCGGAATTGCTCCCCCCACCGGAGCGCCTATAAGTAATGGAGCCGGATGACTGCAACCTCCGCCCCATTAAAGAATTTAAGGACTTGGAAACTTTTCATTGATGTAGTTGAAAACAGACTGTGTGGCAATAGCACCTCTCGCTTTAAAGCTCTATCGATGGCCGTTTTCTCTATCGTTTTATAGCTCCTCAATACAGCTGGAAAGGTCTGCAGCTTACAAATTAACTCAAGCAGGAGAGCCCCCCCCCCTCTCCTCAGGTAACACCAAAAAGGAAAAAGTGATAGGGAAGGAAGAGGAACTCAAGGAAAAGAAGCATGTTATTCAAGGCATGAAAAACACCGTTCTTAAGGGTTAAATAACAGATCTCAGAAAACCTGATGTCTCATGGGATCTTGGGAATTGATAGGTGGTTCCTACCAAAATAAAATTAATCTAATTCAGGTTTTATATGCACAAGTTTTAATTGTATAGAATTCTAAACCAAACATCTCAGTGGAGTATTTTTGCTATAATTTCATATTCAAGGGGAGAAAACATTTTTATGTTGTTATTTCTGTTTATCCCTTAGGGGTAATTGTTCATATGCGTGAGTTTAATTGAAATCAATGCAGCATTAAAAATGGCCTGTCTCTGAATGTCCTAGCTGATGTGGCAGACTTAATTGTGGTTAACAATAAGCTGCTTGCAGCTTAGGCCCATATAAAAACATACAAATTTTAAATCAGATTTTTTTCCTTCCATTCAGTGTACCCATAAGAAAATATAATAACAGAAACATTCCTATTAATAAAGTACTGCATTATCTTTTCTCATCCTGCCCTCTTTTTGTAATAGCTGTTGGTCAACCTGCAAAGAGCAAACGTCCAAAGGAACCTGGAGAGAACCGGATTAAGCCGAGTAACAAAAAAGTCAAAACCAGAACTCCCAAATTAAAAGAAAGAAACTCCACAGAGCCTTCCCCAAAGGCCAGCTCCATAATGACACGAGTGATGGAGAAAGGCCACTTCCAGAAACCCACGGCTACATTAAACCTTTCAACAGGTCAAAGTATAGAGCTTCGGTGCAAAGGGAATAGAATTGGATGGAGCTACCCTCCTTATCTTGACACCTTTAAAGATACCAGGCTTAGGTAAGGCTTGCCAGGTAAAAGAGGATGAAATGACCCTGAGGCTTCATTGCAATTCTTTCTGAACAAAGCAGACAAATGTGGATGGTCTTGTTCAGGTAAAACACATGAGGCAGATAGAAAATCTGCTTGGTTTAGGAGAGAGCATCTCCCACATATAGTTAGATACAACCCTCTTCCAGGGGCCATGGTAGCCAGGTATTGTGGGAATTATAATCCAAGACATCTGGAAGACATCTGGTTGGGAAAGGATCCCAAAGCCTTTCACCTAAAGCAATGAGAGATTCTTGGTTTTCTCTGACCTTTGTGGTTTTCTTGCAGACATTTCATTACCCAAATTAGGTAATGTCTAGTGACTAGCACTGATGATGTTACCTAGTTTGGGTAATGAAACATCTGCAAGAAAACAACCAAGCTCAGAGAGCACCAAGGACTTCATGTCAACACTGAGCTACAAATATTGTCCTTTATTAGTACCTAAAGCAACATTTGGGCTGAATGGTGAACAGTTGCACCATTCTTTTGGCTTCCTCTTGTTTCCAGCAATTTCAGACAAAAGTTAGAAGTTTACAATTTCTTTCCTAGTTGGCTTGACTGCACCATAAGCCTTGAGGTGCATCACAAAGTTCAATATTACAGAGCAGCCCAAAAAATATATGAGAATTTGCATGGGGGAAAAAATATTACAGAGCAGCCATGAGCAACCCCACCCCAACCCCCATTATATTCTAGTACAGGAAAAATAATTTCTCAGTCCAGTGGCAATACCAGGCTCTGTTTAGCAGTTAGAAGGCTCAATCCCTTTGGGGAGGGGGAGGATGTTTTCAGGAATCAAATGTGCTCTTATCTGTGGAGATTCTCAATCATCTAGGTCTTGGTTTTCCCAAATGTACTTTTCCAAAAAGCAACTAGGTTTTCTTAGTTTTTTTTCCTTTGAAAATGTTTTGATTCTTAGCGAAGAAGTTTCTTCAGTTCTAACTGAAGGGTGGGGAATGACAGGAGAGTTCCACACCCTATTACTCTCTGATTCAGGTGATTCTGAGGGACACAGATAAACTGTCAATCCTCAGATGACTTTGCAGATGACTGCAAATTCCTCACCAGTCAGAACTGAAGAAGCTTCTTGGATGAGAAGCAAAATGTTTTCAGTGAAAAAAAATCCAAGAAAATCCAGTTGCCTTTTGGGGAAAAAAACACCTGTGGGACAAATGTGTCAAGTTAAGGCACCCATTTTGCCCTTGAGAGCCTGGCCAGCCCTCCAAATGGAAAGAATGGTATCAGGTTTTGGCCCCACCCAGCCTGGATGGATGCTGGCAGGCACCAGTTGGCCAAGAAACATTCTTTTTCAACTCTATTTGTTGAAAATTCCTATCCTAAGATATGAAGCCAGCTGTTCTTATTTCAACTGGAAATGTTCTTTTCATGAGTGTTTTGTAAAGGACGTCAGTGCTAGGATAGGGTTTTACTTTTTAAAAGAGTGAGCTATCACTCTGAGGGGAAATTAAATATAGGCTTTAACTTTATAACTATATAATTCATGACCAATCTTACTGGATGAATTTATGGCTTCCATGACAACCATGGACCTGACCCAAGTAGTTCAGGGTCCGACTCATGAGGGGGGTCACACACTTGACCTTGTGTTTCTCTCGGGGCAGTGGAGAGATGATCTGAGGCTGAGGGGTTTAGTCACAGTACCCTTGTCGTGGTCAGATCATTTCCTCCTGAGGTTAGATTTTATGGCACCACTCCTCCACCGCAAGGAGGCGGGACCGACTAGGTGGTTCTGCCCCAGGCGCCTAATGGAATCCGAAGGATTTCAGAGGGAACTTGGGGAAATACCTGAATCCCTGGTACACAACTCATCTGAGGACCTAGTGGCTGCCTGGAATCGGGCAGCGACGGGGGCCTTAGATCGGATTGCGCCTTTGCGGCCTCTCTGTGGCAGCGGACCCAGGAGGGCTCCTTGGTTTACTGAGGAACTCCGGGAGATGAAGCGCCTAAAGAGACGCCTAGAGCGACGATGGAGGGCCAGTAAAGCTGAATCTGATCGGACACTTTTAAGAACTTGCATTAAGTCTTACTTAGTGGCAATACGGGCGGCAAAATGCGTGTATTTTTCCGCCCTTATTGCATCCGCCGACTCCCGCCCAGCCGCCCTGTTTAGGGAAACGCGCTCCCTCCTTGCAAAGGGGGGGGGGGCGAAGAACCCTTGCAGGGTAGAGCTGAGGAATTTTCCCAGTTCCTGGCGGATAAAATCACTCAGATTCGGACAGACCTGGACTCCATTTGGACAGGGCAGGCCGAGATGACAGGGGCGAGTCTTAGTCCTGTTATTTGGGAGGAGTTTGAGCCTATCACTCCTGAGGATGTGGACAAGGCCATAGGAGCGATGAGCGCCTCCACTTGTTTATTGGACCCGTGTCCCTCCTGGCTGGTTTCGGCTAGCAGGGAGGTGACACGCGGCTGGCTCCAGGCGGTTGTGATCGCATCTTTGAGAGAGGGGTCCATCCCGCAGCCCTTAAAAGCTGTAGTGGTGAGGCCCCTCCTCAAGAAGCCTTCCCTGGACCCAGCGGATTTAAAGAACTTCCGTCCAGTCTCCAACTTACCCTTCGTGGGTAAAGTTGTTGAGAAAGTGGTGTCGCTCCAACTCCTGCGGTTATTGGAGGATACGGATTATCTTGATCCCTTTCAGTCGGGTTTCAGGCTCGGCTACAGTACAGAGACTGCTTTGGTCGCTCTGATGGATGATCTCTGGCGAGCCCGAGATGGAGGTCATTCCTCCATCTTGGTGTTACTTGACCTCTCAGCGGCTTTCGATACCATCGACCATGGTATCCTTCTGCGTCGTCTTGGGGAGATAGGAGTGGGGGGCACTGTTCTGCGGTGGTTCTCCTCCTTTCTCTCCGACAGGACGCAGTCGGTGTTGACAGGAGGGCAGAGGTCAGCCCCTAGGCCCCTGGTTTGCGGGGTGCCACAGGGCTCGGTTCTCTCCCCCATCCTGTTCAACATTTACATGAAACCGCTGGGTGAGATCATCCGACGACACGGGGTGAGGTATCAACAATATGCTGACGATACCCAGTTGTACATCTCCACTCCGTGTCAGTTCAGTGAAGCAGTTAATGTAATGTGCCGCTGCCTGAACGATGTAAGGGTCTGGATGGGAGTGAATAGACTCAGGCTCAACCCAGACAAGACTGAGTGGCTCTGGATATTGCCTCCCAAGGACTGTGTCGACTGTCCCTCCTTGGTTCTTGGGGGAGAAAAATTGACTCCCTCAGAACGGGTCCGCAATTTGGGTGTCCTCCTAGATCCACAGCTTAAATTGGATCAACATCTTTCAGCTGTGGCTAGGGGGGCCTTTGCACAGATCCGGCTTGTGCACCAATTGCGACCCTACTTGGAGAGGGAGGCTCTGCTCACAGTCACTCATGCCCTTGTCACCTCACGGCTTGACTACTGTAACGGGCTCTACATGGGGCTACCCTCGAAGAGCATCCGGAGACTACAATTGGTACAGAATGCTGCTGCGCGAGCTGTGGTGGGTGTACCGAGATACACCCACGTAACACCCATCCTCCGCCAGCTGCATTGGCTGCCGATCAGTCTCCGGTCGCAATTCAAGGTGTTGGTTTTGACCTTTAAAGCCCTACATGGCTCAGGGCCAGGTTATCTTCGGGACCGCATCCTGCCACATTCCTCCCTACGACCAGTGAGGTCCCACAGAGAGGGCCTCCTCCAGGTCCCGTCTGCCAAACAATGTCGGCTGGCGGGCCCAAGGGGGAGGGCCTTCTCTGTGGGAGCCCCATCTCTCTGGAACCAACTCCCTCCAGAGATCCAGATTATCCCCACCCTACTGGCCTTCCGCAAGGCAGTAAAAACGTGGCTCTTCCGGCAGGCGGGGTGACGAGATGATTCCCCCAAGTATGCTTGTTGTTAAATTGTAATATGTTTTTTAGATGTTATTTTAACTATGTAGTTCTAATCTCTGCTGTAAGCCGCCCTGAGTCCCACGGGATTGGGCGGCCTATAAGAACTTTTATAAATAAATAAATAAATAAATAATAAATAAATAAATAAATAAATAAATAAATAAATAAATAAATAAATAAATAAATAAATAAATAAATAAATAAATAAATAATTTTTATTGATTTGGCATTGCTCCTGCACCACACCAATGGCAAGGAACTATTACCACACCAATGGTAAGGAACTATTTAATGCAAATCACAGAATTGTAATTGAAGAATTAAATATGCCCAGGCAGTTGAAATTAATGATAACAGCCCCTGTGTTAGCAGAAACATATAATTTTAAAATCTCTTCTAAATATGAACAGAAAGAGGACCAGTTTGTCCTTGGGGACCAGCAACAGAAAAAGGACATTTCTATACCCCTATTTCTGGATAGGTGAGAATATATTTCTTACCTTGCTGAACCAGTTTTGTAGAATAGTGCCAGGTTTCAACTGACAGTTGCACTGGATGCATCTTTAAAAGTTCCTGGGAACCAAGAACTTGTAACAACTAATATTTGTTGAAGAAAGTTAGGAAGCCATGATGAGAAATGATATAACTTCCATGATTTAAGAATAATCTCTCTGTCTGTCTGTCTCTCTCTTTGTCTGACTGTCTGTCTCTCCCTCTCTATCTCTGTCTCTCTCCCTTTCCCTTGTCCTCCCTCCCCCCTCTCTTAATCACCATTATCCTATTTTTGGGGTAGGCTGGCCCATTTCTATCTTTTATCTACCTATTTTTGCAACCATTAGGCAGGACATGTTTTAATCCTCTTTACTATACTAGACTTTGTATAACAGGTATGAAGTTCAGAGCAAATATGAGTAATGTTCTTTTCAAGCTGCTTCAGACATTGATATTGGTGATAGGTGTAAAACTGACTCGTTTAGGAATGAAATTTTCTGAGCAACTAAACAATATTCTGTTGTGTCTTTGGAACCTGCAGATGTTATATGGTGATTGAGTGGTTTTTCCCTCAGTAGTAAGTATAATAAGTGACAAGCAAGACAATAAAATAAAATAAAATAAAATACAATAAAAGTACAAATATAATACAAATAAAAATGAGATAAAATAAAAATAAAAGCCTAAAAAGAAATAGAAAGAAAAAAACAGGGAGTAAAAATATCAACAGTGTCAGCGTAAAACCAGTATTTTCTTTATGATTGAAATAGCAGCTAATAAAAACTTACCATTCTATTTCTAGCATTTACCTCAAAGGGAAATTAACTCTATTAATGAGAGGTATTAAAATCATAGTATCATAGAAGAGACGGTGAAAAAATGTGGGTAAGGATTTCAGGCAAGAATGGATTCTCTAACGAGGCTCTTGGGGACCTCCATTATTTCTATGGAGAACATAATATCTGAAGCAGCATTCTAGTAGAAATGGGACTGTACCATACTGACCACGTCAGGCTGCTTTCAGCTCATACAATCGTGTTCTAGAAAATGGCAAACCCACTCTCCAAACATCCAGGTTAACATGGTCTGGAGGAAGAATGGAGCTGAAGTTTTTTGGTTCCGTTTGTTCTTGGAATAATACATTTTCCATATTCCATGCTTAATTATTTAATGCAATAATATGGTCTGAGACAGTAATCAATATTTCTGTTACTAATTAAAGCAGATGAAAAGCTTTGAAGGACAACTGTACAAACATCATATATGTTTAAAATTAGTATTTTTAGAAAATAGTGACAGCAATATATTTATTTGTTTGTTTGTTTGTTTAATATCCCGCCTTTATTATTTTTAGAAATAGCTGAAGGTGGCAAACATATACAACACACCTTCATCCTCCTATTTATTGCACAACAACAACCCTGTGAGATGAATTGGGCTGAGAGAGAGGGACTAGCCCAAGGTAGCCTATCTGGCTTTAATGGGTAAGGCATACTACAACTCACAGGATCTCACTTTATAGCCTGGTGCCTTGAACCATTAAACCAAACTAGGTCTCTTTATAAAACTCTTTGCAGCATCTCTTTGAAAAGCTTTTGTATATTTCTTTCTTTCTTTAATATATATGGCTGCTCATTTTACAAATACAGCTCTGGAAGGCTGACAATACATTAAAACAGTAATAATATTAGCAGAATGAAAAATACAATAGTGGTCACTGAGGATGACTCCGACAAGACCATGGACAGAAATTTTTCAGTAGGACATCCTGTTACAGTATTCCTCATAGTCTCCTTTTCTTTGAAGCTAAATTAGTCAGAAAGCAGATCTAAAGTAAATGAAATTACTGTCTTGGAAACCTTTGTCCTAAATATATGTGCTTTAGTCAAGATAGTTATGGTATTTCCATAAAAACATAAACGTGAGCCAGAACATGCAGCCCTTTCCAAAAGTGTTGCACTAATAATATGTAAACATTCATCATATCAAAACCAAAGAAATCATTGTCCCAAAGGTGCTTTTTTAAGAGGCAACTGGACTTTCTTGTTTTTCTTTGAAGATGTTTCACTTCTCATCCAAGAAGCTTTTTCAGTACTGAACTGACGAAGCTTCTTGGATGAGAAGCAAAACATCTTCAAAGAAAAACAAGAAAGTCCAGTTGCCTCTTGAAAAAGCACCTTTGGGACAACCATGACCTGGACGACTGAGAATCTCCATAGGCAAAGAAATCATTAATATTTCTGAATGGATCTCCAAAGGGATCTATGGTTTATTTTGCTGTTAACTGAGCTATAGCATAATGGGTCACTAGATGGCAGATTTCACCTATAATACTAATCAAATCTGCCTTCAATTGGAGGGAATGAACCTAAAACAGCTTTGCCTATTTGATGCCTACTTGGTGGTGGAACTGCCAGAACTTCCAGCAAAGGACCACTAGTGATCACTGGTCTAGTGAGTCTCAAAGTGAACATTATTCTAGGAGGGATTTAAACACTAAAGGTACAAATCCAGTGAATATTAGCCAAGATTACCGGCAATTGAAAGGGATGGAATTACATTTGTCTGTCGTCTTGTAAGCCGTATTGATTTAATAGGAATTCATTTTAATTTCTTCTGGAATGTGCGTCTTAACATTGCATTGTTCTACGCCAGTAATGGCAAAACTTTTTTTGCTCGGGTGCAATAGCGCACACGTGCCCACACCCATAATGCAATGCCTTCCCCCCACGCATGCACACACAACCCCCCCCACGGTGCCCCCCCGCGTATGTGTGCAGGCCTCACTGAAGCCTCCGGACTTCCGGTTGGGCCGCTTTTCACTCTCCCCAGGCTTCAGAAGCCTTTCCTGAAGCCTGGGGAGGGCGAAAAATGACCTAACTGGCCTACCGGAAGTTCATTTCCAAACTTCCGGTAGGCCCATTGAGTCCGTTTTTCGCCATCCACAGGCTCCGGAGGCTTTCCTGAAGTCGGGGGAAAGTGAAAACGGCCTCCCCCCTGCCCTCCGGAAGGCTGAAAATCAGCTGGTCAGTGCGCACATGCGCGCTGGAACTGACATAGGGCAATGCTTTGCGTGCCCTCAGATACGGCTCTGCATGCCACTTGAGGCACGCATGCCATAGTTTTGCAATCATGGTTCTAGGCAATGCCTGTACCTTCTTCAGTTCCTTAAAAGTTTTCGTCATATTAGACATTGATTTTGCATTTTTCTAAAAGGTTCATGGTATCAGTTGCATGTATTAGACGAAGATTGGAACTTGTCAGTACAATAGAAAAAGGGAACAAATGGTGCAACAAAACTGAATTTCTTGCGTTTGTCATTTTTACAAGAGGGCTCTGAAAATAAATGTTGAAGTAAAATTCTCATTTGTACTTTGCTAAAATGTTGCTGGTGGAAACTGAAATCCATCCATCGGGACAGCCATGTATAAAAGCATTTCAAATGAATGCTGGTTTCAACTGTCTATGTCTGATAACATCAAATACTTTGTAACTAAAGCTCAAGAATAAACAAAAATGTAGATATATGCTATCTCTTCCGTAGAACAAATTGTTTCACTCCTGGGAGACACCTATTTTTTTATTTCATATACCTGCCCAATGTATTTCACCTCTTCACCAAAATAGATTAAAAGGATATTGTAATATGGCAAGTAAACTCTCAGGCTAATGTTTTCCTGTACATGTATTTACATTTTATTTTCTGACGATTATGAGAATGCTGGTCTCGACATATCTATATCAGATGCCAAAAAGTGAATTTAATGTTTCAGTACATAGTTTGTAAAAGAATAACTGGAGTCCATGTACATGCTGAAAAATTAGATTTTTTAACCAAGAAATTAATAATGTTTGCAATTTCACTTATATGCAGGCTCAGACATTGTAGTAACTCATTAATGCTGACCTTGTATCATCTAAGGTCATTCTAGCCATATTTAAAACATTCTGCTAATACATGCAATCAAAATTCCTCAGGCACAATTGAATCTCTATAATGTAGTTACTGTCTACTGAATATCACTCATGTGTCCTGCAAACATGCACCCATTAACTTCTATTAAATTATTTACTGCTTAGCTTGTTCCACACTTTTATATCTGTCCTTTTGCCATCTTTGCAGAGTTCACTCCAATTTTCCAGAAGTTGTGAATAGGCACTTTGAAAAATGTCCTTTTTACTGTCTTTGCTTGACGTCATGTACTCTTTCTTGCTTGAATGTACAAATGCTAAATTGTCTGATAGCTTCTGCCAATTCAGATAGTTGTAGGCTATTTTCCTTCAATACTATGTAAAATCAATGATAGCTATTTTGGTCTATCTGTAGCACTACAGATGGGAATGTGGGAATATATCATTCCTGTTTATACTGAAAGTCTAGTACCTAAAGAAAAATGTAAAAATACTAACAATGTCAAATGGTTTTCCTGCCAATTTTTGTTCCACCTTTTAACACATTTATAAAAGTGGTTTAAAGTTACAGAATGAAAATCAAAATAATCAAACAAGGCAATAAAGGTACCTAAGATTAGCGCCAGAAGCTGATACAGTCTTTTGTCTCTGTTTTTGCTAGCATCAAGCAACATGAAAGGTACAGTCGGCTGATCCTGGAAAATGCCACTGCAGCAGACACCGGTGAATATAGTTGCTGGCTCCTGCTATGCAAAGGCTACGATTGTAAGAAGGATGCGTCAAAAAGAGGGTCAACTTACATATTTTTTGCAGGTAATAAACTGGGTAACGATTACCAAAGAAACCAGGATTATTTCTGGTTTTTCCTCTCAAATATCCATCTATCCCAGGGGTCCCCAAACTTGGCAACTTTAAAACTTGTGGACTTCAACTCCCAGAATGGCTGGAGAATTCTGGGAGTTGAAGTCCACAAGTTTTAAAGTTGCCAAGTTTGAAGACCTCTGATCTATCCAGTTCTAGAGATCTGGTCTATCTTCAGGTTGTCACAGCTGAAACTGCGGCTTCCTTTTTCTTGGGTACACTCACTTAGCATATTGCATGAATAGAAATGAAAATGCAACTCTGGATTTACCAGTTTACGATATACAACATATGCTTTCTGATTTCCAACAATAACACCACAAAAATGTTCCTTTCCTCCCTTGACCAAATTATACTGCTAGAGGAAAAAAGCTTGAGTCAGTAGGAGTGGGGTTTTGGACAGAAAGATTCTGAATTTCATTTTTTATACTTAAAACAAATTTCTAGTCCCATTTTTTGTTACTGCTTTGGGTTTTGTACTAGGCTGTGGTTATGGACCTTAGACATCTGGTAAAACAAAAAGCAAAAGAAAGCAGACCCCAGGAATCCAAAGTCTGCTCACATTGTTTTAGAGGGAGAGGGACGGATGGACGGATGGGGAGGGACAGAGACAGAGAGGGGGAGAGAGAAGAACCTTGTCTACCCAAATAAACAACCATTTGATTAGTCCATGCCAGGCATGAGCTGGTCCTACCACATATCTTTCAACATTTCCTCAAAAAGATTTGGCCAACTTCAGTCACTTAACCTTTTCTTTGTTATAATACTAGTGGAAGAACCTCTAGGAAGTAATATAAACCAATCTTAAATTTCATTCAATTCCTTAAATATTTAGCAGATACATTAAACAGAACGAGCAGCAGATATTCATCAAATATTCATTGTTTGCTTTTTCCAACCCGACCTGCTTTCACTTGATACATTACATGAGGTTTTTGAAATGAGGCGGTTTTAAAAACTTCTAAAGCTGCACTTCTGAGCAAACCATGTGGAATAAAGGACTCATATTGGGGTTGTAACTACATGATTTGCAAGGCATCACTAAAGCCTATTTCTTTCAGCACTGTTGCATTGCCTGTCTTTTAGATCAATAAACTTGAAGAACTGATGTCCCATAGGTTAAAAAACTTGTAGGTTACTACATTCTTGCATATGTTTGTGCATGCACACACACCAAAGCAAGCACACACACACACACACACACACACACACACACACACACACACACACCAGAGGTGGTTCCCTCCCGGTTTGGACCGATTCACCCAAACCGGTAGCAACCCGCTGGTGACATCACGATGATGTCACGGAACCGGTTTGTTCGGTGCCGGTCCGTGGATGCCACCATCTTTTTTTTTTGAATGTTTTTTGATTTTTTTTTTTGATTTTTTTTTTTTAATTTCTGGGTTTTTTTCTTTTGCGCATAAGCAGAAGCCAACTTTCTGGCACTGCGCATGTGTTGCCATCTTGTTTTGGGCTTTTTGGGGGGGGGATTTTTTTTATTTTTTCAGTACTACCCCTGCGTGCGCTCACAAGGCATGGCCACGCGGCGCGGGAGGAAGCGAACCGGCAGCGAGGTAAGTTAGAACCCCCACCCCCCCACACACACCCCTTCCCTCTTGTCTAAGATTGCAAAACAGAATTTATCAAGGACCAGACAGGACGTAATAGCTGGCAGACTGTTGTTGCAAGCAGGTCAAGCCTGAAAGTTGCCTTTGAATTTGAAAGTAGTACACTTATTTATGTCCCTGAGATATAATAGGCATTTTGCCCATGATTGGTCCCTAAATTAAAAATGCTACTGTTTAGGATATCTTTGGAAATTTCGCTGTATCCTCAGATTTAATGTTGATTTAATTTAGATTTAATCCTCAAATTTAATGTTTAATACTGCCCAGAGTCTATATATTATATAGATTCTGGGCGGTATTGAACATTAAAATTACTAAGAACAATCTTAAAAACTAGAAAAAATGATGTGCATCCAGAGAAAAACAATTCCAATTGACATAGAGAATCTGTTCGTTAAATTTTCATCCACTACTTCTTGACTTGCTCTCCAGTGCTTTGGAGAAAAGGTTGACCCTTTCTTCTCTATGATAGCCTCTCAAATATTGGAAGACTGCTATCATTTCACCCCAGCCCTCCTCTTTGTTAGACTATTCTCAGTTCCTGCAGCCATTCATTGTACAGTTTAGCCTCCAGTCCCCTAATCATCTTTGTTGCTCTACTCTGCACTATTTCTAGAGTCTCAACATCTTTTTTGTACTGTGGTGACCAAATCTGGATGCAGTATTCCAAGTGCGGTCTTACCAGTGCAGTATAAAACTAAGGAGAAATTTCCTGTCACTGCTTCACATAATCTTGATATAATCCTTCTGTTGATGTAGCCTAGGACTGCATTGACCTTTTTTTGCAACTGTGACACACCACTGGCTCAGATTTAAGTGATTGTCCACTAGGAGTACTGGAACCCTCTTACAGTTACTGCTGTTGAACCAGGTACTACCTATTTCTATACCTGTGCATTTGGTTTTCCTTGCCTAAGTGTGATGAAGATGTTATCTGCTCAGTAAAGTCTGACTCTTGGCGATTCTATGGGCCAGGTCTCCACATCTTCTGATCTTGCACTATTTCTTTGAGTTTTACTATGCTGTGGTTGGTGTCAGGTTTGATAGTGTCCAGCCACCATGTCCTTTGATAACCTGGTTTTCTTTTACTGCTAACTTTTCCAAACATAATTGTTTTCTCCAGTGAATTCCAAAGTAACTGAGATGCAGTTTCGTGATTTTGCCTTATATTGACATGTTTGGTATTATGCGCTGCAGTACTTGCTTGTGAGTCACATTTGCTGTTCAAGGAATATGCAGGAGCCTCCTCCAGCATATTCCAGCACATCTCAGATGAGTCAATTTTCTTCCTACCCAGCTTTCGCAACCATAGGTAGCTATGGGGAACATAATAGAACTAACTTACATTTGGTTGCCAGGCTGATGTCCTTGCTTTTCTTTATTTGGCTCATGTTCACCATTGCTGTGCGAACCAGTGAAATCCAGCATTTTATTTTTGTGCTGCATTCACCGCTTTGAGCTAGCTGCAATCCTAAGAAAGTGATTTTTTTCTACACTTTCTATCTCTTCATCACTAGACAGTTGGGGACCTCTGTTCTAAAGTGTTGGCTAACCCTCCCAGCTTGGTGTTATCTTCAAATTTGATGAGTTCCCTTTCTATCCCTTGATCTAAAATGTTTATGAAGAGTACTGGGCCTAAGATATCATTTTCAGGTCCCCACTGCATGCTTCCATTCATGTCAATGTAGTTCCATTGAAGACTACATATTGAATGCAGTTGGTCAGCCCGACAGTTACAAGTCTGTCCACAATTTTCTGTCTTACTAAGAAATAAGGTGTGGTTTACTTTGTCAAATGCCTTACTGAAGTCCAGATATACTATTTCCACAACATTTTGCTGGTCCACTATTTTAGTCACTTTGTCAAAGAATGCAATGTTTGCCTGGCATGATCTGTTTCTGACAAATCCATGTTGGCTTCTAGTAATAGTTTTGCTTGTTTCTAGGTTTTTGTAGATCCATTGCTTGATTATCTTTTCCAGGATCTTCTAAGGTATTGATGTCAGGCTGATTGGTCTGTAGTTTCTTGGCTCCACCCACCCACCCATTTTTGAAGACTAGAAATGCATCACCTCTTTTTTGTTCTTTTGATAGTTCATCAGAGCTCCAGGATTTTTATAAAATATTTTTATTACATTTTATAAACTTAAGTTAGAAGCCCCCCCCCCCACAATATTTGGATGGATGAATTGATAATGGATGGATGGAAAATTATCTGTCTTTCTGTCCACCTCCATAAAAATAATGTGTCATACTGTTCCCTTTTAAAGAAAGATATTATTAAATATTTCTAGATGTTTATTGTTAATAAAATCCAGAATTGTATAGTAATTATTTTCTTAGGGAGAAATTTGAGCTGACCTGCCATCTATCATCTATCTATCTATCTATCTATCTATCTATCTATCTATCTATCTATCTATCTATCTATCTATCTATCTATCTATCTATCTATCTATCTATCTATCTATCTATCTATCTATCATCTATTTATTTATTTATTTATTTATTTATTTATTTATTTTGTGAGATTTATATACCGCCTCACAGTGCAAGCACTCTCTAAGCGGTTTACACCAGTAAGCAATGATATTTATATTGCCCCCAACAATCTGGCTCCTCATTTTACCTACCTCGGAAGGATGGAAGGCTGAGTCAACCTTGAGCCGGTGAGATTTGAACCGCTGACCTGCGGATCACAGTCAGCTAAAGTGGCCTGCAGTACCCCACTCTAACCGCTGCCCACCTCTATCTATATCTATCTATCTATCTATCTATCTATCTATCTATCTATCTATCTATCTATCTATCTATCTATCTATCTATCTATCTATCTATCTATCTACCTACCTACCTACCTACCTACCTACCTATCTATTTTCTATCTATCATCTAACTAACTAACTCTAAATCATCTATGGTATCTATCATCTTATATAATCTCTCCTATCTATCTATCTATCTATCTATCTATCTATCTATCTATCTATCTATCTATCTATCTATCTATCTATCTATCTATCTATCTATCTATCTATCTATCTATCTATCTATCTATCCATCTATCCATCTATCCATCTATCCATCTGTCTATTTATCTATCTTATTATCCATCCATCCATCCATCCATCTACACACCAACCTCCCCCCCCAAACATACAAACATACCTTGGATTGCTTCTTTATACAGATAAAGAAGAGTTCTTTGTTCCTGCTCCCAGCTATTTTGAAGTGGTCTACCTCAGCCCAGATAAACCTGCTGTGATTCCCTGCCGAGTCACTAACCCATCAGCAAAGGTAACTCTGCACCAAGAGTTTCCAGCAGAAGAGATCAAAGTGGATGGAACCAACATTGTCTATGATGCCAAGAAGGGGTTCATCTACCAACATCCAACCTCTGATCAGAAAGGAGTAGTTTACTGCAGAGCTGAATCACGGGGGACACCTCAGATTTCTATTAAATACCAATTGCTTTATGTGGAAGGTAAGTTAATTCCAAGAGACTTGGTGTGCAGTAGAATAGTTTCAATGTTATTCAGTTGAAGCAGTAAGAAATCACACTTTGGCTATGTTTTCTTGATGGGGCCACAAGGAATTAAAATGATGGAATTACTGTATATCATGCAAATGGGTAGACTGATTTTGATAGTTTCTCTGAATTCCTATTTTAATTTTCTTGTGGAAAACAGGAAATCATAGGTGCCAAGTTTTGGAGATCTGCCACCAAATAACAGTGTAATTTTGAGATTCCAAAGTACAAAGCAGATATGGGGATTACATAGGAGGAATACCTGTTTATTACAAGCCATGACACAGTTTCGCCCATCTAATTTATATTAACAATAGCTCTTGTAGACATGACAGGAAGAGAACCATGTTAGATTATGGTACGAAATAAAAACCAGGAGTCTTGTGATACCACCTTTTCCAACTAACAAAATTTAAGCCTTTGAACGAAATTTGTTAGTCAAAAAAGTGATAAGAAATTAGGTTCATTGAGTTATGCCCTTAAGAAGTAATTTTATGGCCTCTTGCCAATTAAGCTTTGTTACTGCATAAGCATTTATAGTTCACAATTTACCTCATTAGATCCAATGGTGTGGTCTTGAGAAATGGGCATGATATACAAGGCTTGTGCAAAGCTTCCAGTAGAGATGTTTTGCAAAGCACATTCATGCAAATGAAATACTTTCTGAAATTTAAAGAAGCCACCCTTGGAAGAGTTATGTGACTACTCTGAAGCAGGGATGGGTTTCACTTACCTTTGCCACCGGTTCGCATCGCGACATTTCATTTGCGCAAGCTCAGCTCGCGCGCACGTGTCCCCTCACACAATTTTACTTCCGCGCATGCTCAGAAGGTAGATTCAGCCTGAAACACAGCTGAGGAGCTCATCAGCTGTGCTTCGGGCGAAGAAATAAAGGTCAATATTAACCCGGGGGCGGGCGGGAGGGCTTTTTTCAAAGCACAGAACGCTGTGAAGCCATCCAAACACAGGAAAATCGGCCGAAAATTCAGAAAAAAAGATGACAGCGAGCATGGACCGGCACAGACAGAACCGGATCCATGACGCCAAAATTACATCACCACAGGTCCCTAACGGTTCAGGCGATCTGGTCCGAACCAGGAGGAACCCACCCCTGCTCTGAACTCTGTCCACTCACTAGGCTTCTATTTTTTATGTACAGCATACATCTGCTGTAACAGTACTTAAAGCAATCATGTTTTGGAACATGCTTTGTATAGGTCTGTAATTTATATACAGAGGTATTGTTTAGGGGAGGAAAAGGGATACGATGGAAAATTGGAGAGTCAGAGTAAGTAATGACTATTTTAAAAAAGTGTCAGGCACAGAATTCTATATGCTTATACAATAAAGGCAGAGTTTATTGTCTAAGTACACCCAGTAGTATAGATCAGTAGAGGTAGTCCCCTACTTATGACAGCAATTGGGACTGGAATTGTCATCACTAAGCAACATGGTCATAAAGCATGATGTCATGCAATTGTATAACTTAGTAATGGTAATTCTGGAGGTCCTGATTGCTATCTTAAGAAAGGTACTTGTCTTTAAGCAAGAACCTTATATGACCGCAACTCCCAAATTCCTTCCAACCTTCCTACTGACTTTGTGGGAAGCCAGCAGGGAACATCAGAAATCATGATCACATAATTGCGAGGATGCCATGAGGGCCAGAACTCAAAGCAGCGGTCATAAGTCCTCCTTGATCAGTGTTGTTGCAACTTTGAAAGGTCACTGAACGAATGGGTGTAACTCAAGGACTACCTGTATAACCAGTCCTGAAAGAAGGATTATTAAAATTCCAGAACTGTTTACTAGATTGGTGAACCAATAGCCACCTTTTCAAATTCTAATAATCTTTTTATGCACAAGGTAGGAATGTAATAATTGAAAATACATTTCGGTTATTCCATTCTTATCTTGTGAAACCCAATTTTTAATCTATGTGAATATAAAGCAACCTCACTTTACTTTTCATTTTATCTTATCTTTTGCTTTGAATTAGTTCCTTATGGACCTCCTTCAACTACAATCAAAGCATCATCCAATAAATTACAGGGCGGCAGTGATGTTAATGTTTTGTGTACAGTTTTGGGGCAGCCAGATGTAGAAGTGGAATTTAATTGGATATATCCAGGGCAAGAGGTATGTACCGTCGGTTTTTTTTTCTTTGCATATTTCTTGAGGTCTAAGCTGGAACATAGTATGTGTATTACTATGCAGAAGAATTTTAGACTTTGTGAAACAAAGGAATTAGCTACAGAAATATATTCAATTGCTACAAGATATTTCAACCCTTATATCAAATACAGATAAGGTTAAATATTAACCTATGTTTCCATTACTCTAAGCTTATTTAGATAGATTATTTAGTACAAGATGATAAACAAATTGGCTACCCCTGTTTTAGGCAAGCTTGGGGGGGAGGGAATGTTAGAAAAGGGCACAGATAGGCAGCAAGATTGCAATTGCATTATAGAATTGGCAGTCAAGATTAGATTATGCAAAATTAGATTATGCAAGTGTTTTATAATTAAGAAGTCTTGTTAGAAATTATCTTTGAAGTTCCCCAACAATTATTTTCTTACAGAAAAAGATTTCTTTGCCAACAAAAAAACTAGTAACATAAAATGTTGCGTGTTTATTGTGGAATCCTTGGTGCTCTCTAAACTTGATTGCTTTGTTGCGGATATTTAATCAGCTTGTAGCACCAATGATGTTACCTAATTGTGTAATGACATATCTGCAAGAAAACAACCAAGCTCATAAAGCACCAAGGACCCCACAGTTCAATATATGAGTTACGTATATTCTTTTCTAAGGATTTTTTATTGCTTAAGTCAATTCTTTTGCATGTTATTATTGATAAAGTGGCACTGTTGTAAGGCAGTTGTGATGAAAATGAAAATGAACTAAAAAAACAGGAGTCAGTGAGTTCAAGTATTGCCTTATCCATGAAAGCCAGTTGGGTGACCTTGAGACAGTCACTCTCTCTCAGCCCAAACCATCTCAAGGTTGTTGTTTAGGTAAAAATAGGAGGAAGAAGGTATGTTGGATATGTTCACTATCTTGAATTATTTGTAAAAATGATAAAGGCAGGATAAAAATAAATAAATACTGAGTTTGTAATGTTAACGCAACTAACTGGACTGCATATCAAATCATCATGTAAAGAATTGAGATCTTTAGTAAGAATGGCAGATTACGTCCAATCGTTGCATTCTATAAAATGCAAGGGGATTTTTCAATGGTGATTGATTTTGGATCTAAACTCCTTGAAACACACAAGCTTAGCTAAAGTCTAATTTAAGTATCTAAATCCAACAAAAGCAATATAAGACCTTGTAGCCACTTAAAAGAGATCTGTGATGGCATAAGTGATTGTAAGCTTGTTGGGCAATGTGGGAAAAAGGAACAGTCTCATTCTTACTATCTTCAGTCTTTGTCTGAAGGGAAACATATACTTGCATACATAGCTTGCTGTATTAAATCTCAGATCATACACACTACTGTGCAGGTAGACCTTGCTTACTGGCTGTCTCATTCAATGACCACTCAGAGTTATGATAGTGCTGAAAAAAATAACTTTATAACCTGCGTTTATAACAAACTTCGCAGTGTCCTTCACATGATTGCCATTGCAGTCAGTATGCACTGTCCTCTGCCTGATCTGTGATGTCTTCCCCTCCCAGTTACAGAGTGAAGATATTAGCAAAGAAGGGATTACAAGAGAGCAAGAGACACACAATGGCGAATACATATCAAAAGAAATGTGGTGATAATATAAACTCCAAGTGTCCTATGCAAATAGCCAGTATATTCACCATTGTGTGATTGACTACTCCAATCTCTTCTCCAATGTTTTCACTTTGTGAGGTGGTGGTGGGGAGGAAAAAAAACAGGCCAGGCACAGGAGAGTTTACCTACAGAGATTGATTGTGTTTGTTGTTTTTTTAGTCCCTCACATGTTTAAGCAATCTCTGTATTCTGCATGAGGGTGGAGAGAAAAAACCCCCAAGCAATATCTGTAGGAAAACTCTCCTGTGACTGATCCACTTCCATCTCCTCTTACAGAATAGAGAGATTGGAGACGAAAGGATTACAAGAGAGTAAGGAGGCACAAAATGGGGAATAAACTTGCTTCTTCTTTTTTTGCATAGTAGGTTTGGGGCACCTGGTGCTGTCATATTACTTTTGATATGCATTCCTCATTGTGTGCCTGTTTGCTTTCTTGTAATCCCTTCCTCTTCAATGAATATAAATACAAATATTAATTTCCTTCCTTCTTGCTAATTATCCCAGCAGAGAGTAAGCATTCCAAAGGGCAATATTGGGTGGTAGTAGGGGGAGGGAAGACCAAGCATGGTTAAAAGGCCAAAAAAAAAAAAAAAGGTATGAAACTGATTAGTCTTGCCAGTTACAGGCAACCACTGTGAGCTTGCTGTGCCAGCACCAATGTTAGCATTCCAAAGGACAGGAAAATGGGGAAAAGTAAAGCAAAGTCATGAACATTTGATTTCCCATTTAGCCATCACTTTAATGATAGAGCTGCTGGTCCCAATTGTGATGTCTTAAGTGAGGACTACCTGTAATTGTGTTTGAGCAAGGAAGTACAGCTCCTCTTTAGACTTCCTGCCTGAATGTGTGGAGTCTGCAAAGAAGAAACAATAGAACAATTATTATAATCTAATTTCTTACTCTTTACAGAAAGACTGCTGTTGGAGTTACAATATTTACAGTAAACCATGTAAAATAAAGAGATGCGAACTTGAATACTGACATTCTAAATTAAGCAATCTATCTGGCAGGAATGCAAGGGACATCAGTCTTAAACTCTCATATATTTCTTCCAAATCTGAAGCCTAATATGAATTATTTAAAAAATAAATAAAACATAAATAAATGAGAAGGCATTTGTCAAATCATCTGCCTTTACTTGCCTCTTTTATTGATTGTAATTCAGATTAAAGCTACAGTGTATGTTTTAGATTAGTAGAAAATAAAGTTTGCAAATCAAAAGAGGTGGGTTTTTTGTTTCTTTTTTTGCAGAATTCTATCCCATGTAATGTATTGTTTTCATCTTTTTAGTATAAAAGACCAGTAAATATCCAAGACTCTTGGAGGCTGATTGATAGAGGAGTTGGTCATACTACAAGAATCTCTGAGAGCATTATTACTGTTGAAGATCTGGAAACCATTGATGCTGGAAACTATGTATGCGTTGCTCAGAATCTTCGAGGACAAACCACAGTAGCTACTCAGGTTGAACTAATATGAAGTCTCCAGGCAGGTTTTTAGAAGAAATAGACTGTCTAGTTTCTGACCAGCTTTAAAACTGGAACTGGAAATACATGGGACCAAAATCATAATATATTGAATTTTATATAAATTAAAATTGAGCATATAAATATAAAAGAGACTGGAAACCAGTATAGTACAAGCATTTCAAAACTTTGATGCAGGAAGGAAATGTATGGTTCAGAATTTGCTTCTATTGTTCACTCCATAGGGTGCTTTACAGATGTCACCATTGGGCATCTGCCTTTGCATAGCTCTTGCCGTATTTTCACAATAGAAATGCTGGCCTACTTTACAGAGCGTGTTGTGAAGGTTTACACAATAATATATCACTACAAAGCACTGAACCTAAGAGAATAATTTCATATTTGTGTGTATTTGTGTCTACGTATGAATGATACATATTCAAACCTTTTTCTCCAACAGTAATTTGGAGAGTTGTTCTTAGATAATATAGTATGAGTATGCAATATTTTAGTTATGTTCCTTATGCATGCTTGCAAGAAAAGCAAGCAAGTACACACCTGTAAGGTTTATTGATCAAGAACATGTTTCTTAATAGTTTATTTCCTTATCAAAATATCTATTATGTATCCATTGCCACCCATTCCCAAGCAGAATTTGTTCTTAACTAAAATACCTTTTATGTTTTATATTGAAGTCATAGCATATACTATGAATTTTAACATGTCTTGTTGGATGGACTTGATGCTTTAGGTAGTAGCATTTCAACTGATGTGGTGTCCTTAAAAAAATTACATATTGAATAAACTGTTTTTCAAGTTTCAGAACAATTGGTGTTTACAGATTATGATGTAATCCGATATTCTTGCTGAAATTATGGTGAATGGTATGATACAGTTTTTAACTCTTCTGTTCCTCCCTTGGAGATAGTATACCATTTTTAGATCTTTTTCTAAATGCTATAAATATTAGATCTGTATTACATTTAATCATACACACAGATGTGGATGTGCCTATGATCAAATAATTTTGCTCTAATCTTCATAGAAGATAAATAGTGCCACTTTATTCGTCTATAAGAAGCAAGCCTTATTTTTTTTTCTGTCAAGTATGTAATAGAGTGTAATGTAAGAGAATGTGTTTAAATCCTTTATCCTGGTTCAACAATCTCATGGAACAGGCACTGTCAAAGCTTTGATAATCACAGATTGCATTATTTACAGTACTTTCTGCTCAGAGTTTCCTACTGTGGGGTGTTTTTTTGGGGGGGGCAAGTCTGGATTGATGCATCCTTCTCCCAAACTATGTCAATGATATGCCCCCTTTTACAATCCTTGTCAATTAATCCTTCTGGTATTTGGGGCCATTAAGACCCAGTTGGTTTGGGGAAGCTCTGTAGCTCCCTGTAGTGAGGAGCATGTCAGTTCCAGGTAGCTCTCACATTGCAACCATTTGCACTTATGACGGTGATTAAAAAGTAACTTAACAGCAGTCCTTACATTTATGACCTTCACAGGTCTGAAAGCAAAGGAAAGCTGAACAAAGATTATAAGTACAGATGTGGTTTCACTTAGTGACCACTTTGCTTAACAACCAGGTTACTGGTCCCAATTGTGGTTGCAAAACAAGGTCTGTCTGTCTCTGCTTTTGTAAAAAAAAAAGCTTCTTTAAACTGAGCTCAAATACTGGTGATCTCTTGACACATCTATGTCATTTTCTTGGCAACAATTCAGAAGTTAGCTTCCTGATTTCCCAATCTAGTATACAAGCATGGGCATTTTTTTGGTGGTCTCCCTTTCAAGTACTAGTACAGGGATGTGCACCCACACTGACAAATGGAACAGCAGCATTAGCCCAGCACAGTACAGAGCAGTTTTAATGGTGGAATAGATCTGTTTCATTTATGTTCTAAACCAGGGGTGTCAAAAAACCTCAAGGATCTGGCCCGTGGGGTGCTTAGACATGGCCCGTGAGTCCGCCCTCGAAATAGCGAAGGACCAGCCCGCGGTCCCTCTGCCAGTGAAAATGGAGCTTTGTTTTTGCTGGCAGAGGGCTGCAGGAGGATCCCCTCAGCCCTGCCCAGGCCACCACAGGTGCCCCTGACACAAGTGTCATTGAGCTGGCCACACCCATCATGGCCACACCCACCCCAGCCGTGCCCTCCTGGCCCCCCGAGGTCAAACAACCCTGATGCGGCCCTCAATGAAATCGAGTTTGACACTCCTGTTCTAAACCATCTCTCCCAAATGCTTTGAACAGGCCTATTTGAGATAGCACAATAGGATATCAAAGCTTTAGGACTATAGTGCAGGAAGGACCATTGCTTAGCTGAAGATGTGTAATTATCTCCCAAATGTATCAGATGCCTGTCTTATGAAACCCGATGTTTACATACATCTTGTTCAATCTGATTTTCCTTTATGAACAAAAATATACTCTGATAATGCTTCTCACAAGAAATGTTGAAAAAATACAAATGAATATATTTATGTAACCATTTGTTGTTTACACTTGCCTTTCTTGCACTCTCTTTTTTGATGAACAATCCACAATAACCACCCAGTGAAATAGGTCAGGCTGAGCAGGAATTACTGGTTCGGTCTCCCAGATAGCTTTTGTGGCCGAGAATAAACTAGCGTGTTTACAACTACAAATCACAATACGGCTGCTTATTATTGAAATTCGACAAAGGAAAGCATCTTTACAATGCTGTTTAGATCTTTTATTATCTAAGGAAAATATAAAAAACAATTTAACAATTAGTCTATAGCAAGACAATTTTACCATCTTCAGCTAAGCAATAGTCCTTCCTGCAAAATGTTGAGTACAATATTCCAACAATAATGGACAGAACATTTGTAGAAGTTCATAAAAACCTTTTAGTATAAAATCCATCACACATGATGTGATGGGTGATCTATGTTCTTCATCAGGGCTGCTTAGAACCACCATTCAACTCCCCCCACATCTTCTACGATCTACTGCAGTGGCATTTCTTCATATGAATGGGCCATGCACATAATAAAGGTAAAAGCATTCCATTCTACCCTGTGTTCATGAAAGAACAGCGGCATGTTTATTATATGCATAATTAAAATGTAACTAACATTTAACTTAAGGTTGTTCATGAAAAATGTATATACTTTTAAGACATAAAGAAGAGAACCTGCTCCATATCGTGATCAAAGTGATCAGCTTGTATCCTGAGTTAAGGACTACTTGTAATCTGTTTCCATAAGTATATGCATATACTCCTTCCTTCCTTCTCTCCTTTCTTCCATAGAAACAGCAAAGAAGAAAAGAATCAGGGTGAGGTGAAGGTAAGGCATGAAGGAAGAGTATTGAGAAAGGAAATAAACAAAGGGGGAGAAATGACAAGGGAAAATAAAAGAATTTGGCACTATCTAGGTCTGCAGTCATTTTCATACCCCGTTCATTATTTTGTTTTTAATCAGCAATTTAAAACACTTCCCCACTTGACACTCATGCACTTCTACTTGTGTAGCAACAAAAGGCAAAGATTTTATATCTATAATTATCCTCTAATCTGATATGGGACATTTATCTGTAGAAACTACTATCCACACACAATAGGTGGGGATCTATGACCCAATATATATCCCCAAGCTATGTCACAATGCTGCCATCTCATCTTGACTTGGATGACATTTATTACTAAAATAAATGGACTAGAAGACCTTGAAGGTCCCTTCCAGTTCTATTCTGATGGATTGAGTATATGATCTTCTCCACCATGCCTGGTTCTCACTGGTCCTTGGAGACCCAGTTCTCAGAGACAAGATTAGATGCATGAGATCAATGCTAAAACCCAAATAATTGGAAGGAGGGATGGTTGCAAGATGGCCTCCACTATCATATATTTTGCATGCTTATATTTCCTCTTACACGTAGAAAGGGATCAGAGGAACCTGCAGAGAAGTTGCAATTCTATTCCTTTTGAAACTCATCTGATTCTTGCATGTTTTCATCAGTTTATGCATTGTTCTGGTAGTTAACCTAGAACTTAATTGAAATGCAAATTGAAATACAGCAAGAAAGTCTACTAAAAATTTATAATAAAGCTTGTTCTTTTCCCTAGTCTTGGGAATCTTGGAAGATATATCAACATATACCATGGTATGGGAGATAGTTTTTCATTACACCAGAGAAATCAACTGCATAATGTCTGCTAAATTAAAACATTTTTTTCCAAGGGCTTTCTGAAATCTGAAAATTACTGTTTTGATGTCTGCAACTCTAAGACCAGTCTAAATAGAAACCACTTCGGTTTAAATGACTCACAGCTTGGAAGGAAGGCTTCTTCTATACATAACATACTTTATGTTAGCGTTTATATTATTTTGGCTTCAGAGATTTGCTTACACTTAAAAAGGCAAGAGTTTTAAAGCAGTAAAAAATTTATTTTGATTTTCGACACTCAATACATGTGATCAAATATGACCTTACCAAAGAAATAGATTGCTTCAAGACATATTTCTAAGCCAAATTTCAGCCTACAGCAAATGTTCATGGTTATACAAATCAATCTCTGGACAATAGTTTATTTAGAAGTGCTGGCATATCTAGCTACAACAGCATGTACTGTTCCTTAAATGGGTTTGGGCAAGTAAAATATTCCATACACAATGCAGAATTAAAATATTTTATCCTGGGAATTTTTCATATTACCAAGTATAATATGCTTCCATAATTAAAGAATAACTAAAATCTTTCCCCCTTCAAGCCATCATTTTGCTTTCTAAACAAATATCTAATTTGACATTTTGTTCTCCCTGTTTATAGAAGATTATTCAAGGTCCCCTTCTTTAATTTTATGAAAGGGACAAAGGATATCTTGAAAGATCTTTGCTAACAGTTAATCACTAAATAACAAAGAGGTATCAGTTAATTGTTGGGTTGTATTAATAACAGACCAAACCATAGGATTTAAAAATCCCTATATCAGAAAGCAGAGACCATTTTTAATTGTATTAGAGCTCATTTGTACAAATAAGAGATTTTAAATCTCAGAAAAATAAAAACTGAACAGGTCATTAACAAGAGTAGACATGCACTATGCTGTTTTTCAATTTGGAATGCAGAATTAAACGCTACCCAAGAAATAAGTATCTTTCTATTGTAAAACAATCAGATTTTGTTTAATTCAAGGTGGTCAAAGAAAACCTATCAAATGAAACCGAGGGTAATGAATTCTGCAGCCAATGGGAAAATGTTAATAAATCTGTTACTGATGAATGTAATGAATAGATTGCTCCTTACAGCATTTACTGAATAAAGTGCACATTGATAAATTATCAGTTCAGTATATTACAAAGCAACACGGTATGTTTCCATAGCCTCCTTTTAAAATAAGCACATCTGCATTGTTTTCCTCCTGTGCTCTGAAGCACTGCTAGTTTGAGTCAGATAAGACCCTGTAGATACTGATACTAAATGTTTGAATGTATGTTTGAATTCTCTACTACGCTGATGTGCATTTTTTGTAAAGGCTAAATAATATAGCTAGAGGAAAACAATTTAATTCTGACATATATCTGGAGAAGATGAAAAATAATATTTTGGACAATGTAAATTATGCCTGGAAAGGAGGTGACCAGACTCATTACATTCCACAATGAAACAGGTAGACAACCCAACAGAAATAGCATCTCCTTTCAATCATTTACTAAACTGAAGTACAGAGTTAACGGAGAACTTATAGTACAAGTGGCAGTTTTTCTTTAGTCCCAAGAAAGGGGAAAAAAAACGTTGATAAAACATGCATAATGAGAAAATTTTATTCATGAATAACATGACCCTAATTTCTTGTGTTTATCCTCTATCATATACATGGCAAAGGTGGTATGCTGCAACTAAGTCATTTATGCACACCCAGAGTCTCAATAACATATCTATAATGAGGAACATATTAAAGGTTGCAATCATTTATTTATAAACCCCTGAGCAATTTTTCCCTAGAGTTAGGTGAAAAAGGCAAAAGTGAACAAGATATTTCTTGCTCTTTAAGTGCTTTGTGCAGCAACTTTTGGAGAAGTTATTTCTGAAGTCCTTTTTCTTTGACAAGGAGGACCACAGTTGGGTTTCCTGCTTCCTGAACCTTGAACATGTTACAGATATTTCTCAACGCGGTTCTTTCCAGTTGTATTTCAGACACAGTGAAGCACATCTGCATTTTTATAGCTCTTTGCTCCCTCAATCCATGTTTTCAGTTCTGCGGAGTTTGGAGGAAATGCTTGAAGGGAGAGTGTCTCTTCACAGTGGTGTCATCTGGGTGACACAGTGGGGCTGGAGAAAGAGCTGGAATTTCTTGGTGACTGAAAGGCCATTGGTGGAGTACCAGGGGAGAGTTTACTTGGACTGCAAAGGTCCCCATTGTGAAGCTTCCACAAAAGTTCTTCATTTTCCATCGATAAGCGTTTATTTACCTTGGATTCTTTCTCCAAAGATTCTTGCAAAACTGCTTGCTCAGTGGAAAGTTGCCTGTTTGGTTTAAAAGGGAAATTATAAATGAGACCTTCTCACCTTCAAACAGATTTGCCCTATTCTTTTAGAACATTTACAAGCTGTAAAGGGTTTGGCTGGACAATTCTCCAACCTTCTCTGGGGTGGGGTGGTTCTTCCAGAAACTATGAACTCTCCATTGAAATAGCAGTAGATTATCCCCCTTTCAAAATAAAAAAAACTTGGACAAATGAAGGCTTAGTTGAGCATGTTAGAACCCTGTTCAAACAATTGGGTATGCTAATATATGAACAAGCCATAAATCAATGTTATGTGTATATTGCTTTAAGAACATTGTAGGCTGATTACTATATAAGAAAGCAAGAGAGCATGCTCAGTATGTGATTGTGATTGACTCGGTGTTTGATGGTGATTGTGTTTCATGTGTTCCGGACTGCTGAATCTCTCTGCTACTTCACTGTTGAGTAATTGACTTAGTGTCTGTGCAGAATTACTTGAAGAGTTGCTGTGTAAAGACTAACTATCTGTGATAGTGTAGAATTGAATGTTAGCTGTAATCTTCGTTTGTTAGTTAAACAAAGATAGGCAAGAAGAAGAAACTTTGCATTGACTGAACTAACTGTGTATGACTTGGACTTCCTATTGAACTTTGCTACTACTAGAAGTAAACTATTTTGTAAATACTAAACGTATTCTGTTTATTGACTGAATAGCATTCACATCAAACTACAACACCAAAACCACAATTACTATTCCGCTGTGTATGTGCTCAACAGCACAATAACTCCTTAACAGAGCACAATGAAATCCTCAACTTATTTCTCATTTTCTTCAATCTTATTGGTGCCCATCTATTAGAGGAAACTTGTAATACTATTAGAGGAATAATATAATAACTGCAATAGGATTTTCTACTCAAGATGCTTGTAGAACAACTATTTTTTCACAGGAAAAAAGTTGGAAAACTTTATCATACTCCATTCTCATTTCTCTTAGCTTGAAGTGATACTATCATTTCACCCTTTAAGATGGAAAGGGAGGTAAAATTGAGCAATTTTCTATACTCCCAAATGATGCAGTAGTTACAGTAATCCACAGAGCCCCTGTAGTTGCAGTAACACACAAAATGTTTTTCTCCCAGGTGCAAGAGATGATAGCAAGCAAACAAAGAAATTATTTTTAAAAATTTGAACTTAAACTTTTGATAGTCCTCAGAGAACATTATTTCACTGTAAAAAGGTAAAGATTCCCCTCGCACATATGTGCTAGTTGTTCCCGACTCTAGGGGGCAGTGCTCATCTCAGTTTCAAAGCCAAAGAACCAGCGCTGTCCGAAGATGTTTCCGTGGTCATATGGCCGGTATGACTAAATGCCAAAGGCGCACGGAACGCTGTTACCTTCCCACCAAAGGTGGTCCCTATTTTTCTACTTGTATTTTTTACGTGCTTTCGAACTGCTAGGATGGCAGAATAGCAATAGCAATAGCACTTTTCTTATATACCACTTCATAGTGCTTTACAGCCCTCTCTAAGCGGTTTACAGAGTTCAGCATATTGCCCCCAATAATCTGGGTCCTCATTTTACCGACCTCGGAAGGATGGAAGGCTGAGTCAACCTTGAGCCTAGTGAGATTTGAACAGCTGAACTGTTGAACTAGCAGTCAGCCTGCAATGGCTGCATTTAACCACTGCACCACTTCAGCTCTTGTAGCTGGGACAAGTAACAGGAGCTCACTCGGTTATGCGGTGCTAGGGATTCGAACTGCCGAACTGCCGACCTTTCGATCAACAAGCTCAGCGTCTTAGCCACTGAGCCACCGTATCTCTTTTCACTGTACTATTTCACTGTACTGACCTTAAAAAGATGCTTCTACTTTTAGCAATAGGCACAATCTATTAAATAATTCTGCCAGATTGGAGCAAATGCATTTTATACAGATGGTGCTACTCTTGTTTATTTTAATTTTAGTCCCACTTTATTATACTAGATTTAGAACAGTTTGTATCATGGCTTTATCTGCATATATTTATGATATTAGGGTCAAATGCATACACTAAAGTGAGCTTTAGTGTGGCTGCAAGACCATGACTGAATTGTAATTTTAAATGGGCCAGAGTATAAGAAGAATCATTATATTTCTCTATTTAATTAATTTAAATCACATTCAAGTTTATTTACTGCAACTATATTTATTCAGGCTGGTCCTGTTCATTTTTTTATTTACTATTCTTGACATGTCACTCAAAGGCTAAGGCAATTGTGGAAAAAGTTTGCATACACCCTATTCTAAATATTCCCCCATGAAGGATAGGTATGTAGAGATTGGCCAGCTAGAGTTGAGCTTTTAAAATACCTGGAAAGTTCCATATGTTTGTCCATCCGAGCTTTTAATCCTTCATTCTCCTGTTGAAGTTTTCTCATTTTCTCTACCAGGGCAGTGTTGCTCTCCACCTTGGATAAAAAGTCAAATTGCACATTTTTTGTTTGTTTTCAATAAAATCCGAAAGACTTAACAGTTATTTAAATGGATCTAGTTGAACTTAAAATACTTAGGTTATTAATCTAAAAATATAGGAGAAAAGAGTTAGATTCAGTTTATTCCCAGTTTATCATGGATATCTATTTAAGAGAGTGATAGTCCAGTTCATTATGTATTCTCCAGTTATGCAGTGTGTAAAGTACACAGATGTGTATGCAGGCAGTGGGCAAGGAGAAGAGAAGGAATGGATAGCTGGGATTTAAATATAATTGTAGCAGCGAAAAACTATCATCTGAAACCTTCTGATCTACTTAAAAGACGGGAAAACATCCAGTAATTCCAGTTCCCACCCAGAGTTTGTAGCAAAAGGACAAAAATAAAATAAATTCAGGACAAGTATCCAATAATCTAGATAACCTTTTATATGATGGTATTTGGAAACTTCTATATTGTTAAGTTGCTAGAGTACTTGTTTGGCTTAAATATTTTGTCCTCATCAATAATGTCTATTAGAACAGACACTTATAGCATGATTCTTAAAGTATAAGCCATGAATGCAAAATAAAAATATGACTCCTATAGATAATATAATATTTTTGGCCCCAAGAAAGGGTATTTTAAGCTCAAAAGTCAGTCAATTAATGAAGATAATTCTCCTTCCTGATTAATGAACAAGAATTCTCAAGCCAACTAATTATCATTTTGTTCAAGTTGAATGAAAACAAGAAATAATTTATACTGCATATTTTAAACATTCAGAAAACTGTTTTATCTCTGTAATATTTAACCAGCAATGCTTATACTGCAAAAAAGGGTGAAGTGGAAAGAAAATCACCATAGTTGGCCTCCAGGCATACTGCAGATTCCTGGCTAATAATGAAATCTGAACCAGCGACTTCAATTTTAGCTAGTGCAATGGGCAGGCTTTACATGGAATCACAAGCCATTGATAAAAGATTATTCTCTCTCAAGATTAATTTTCCTTCCTGAAATTAGTTACAGGCTAATTTATATGTATTTGTCCCATAGTAGAGAACATTTTTGGTGCCTGTTCCCAATTTCATACTTCAGTGATTTAAGTCGTTTTGCATTATCAGCACAAAAATGAGATTTTGGAGGCCAGCACTTCAATGCAAAACTCACCAGTTTTTCCATCTTCAATAGTTTGTTATCTTGCTGGTGCAATTTCTCATTCTTGATGTCCAATACTGCTTTCAAACTTTCCAGTTCTTGTTCCAGATACATAATCTGAGGGTTTTTCTGAAAATGTATATAAAAAGATGTTTAGGAAGGCCCCTCAACACTGCCATGTGTTTTAAATTAGGTGTATGATATACTGACTGGCTATGGATTTTCTTCACCATACTTGGGGGCAGGGGAATAGGGAAAAAATAGACACTTGCAAACCACCATAGAATCCTTCAGAAGTACTTGCATTGAATGGAGAAATTTATGAAAATTGTATTTGTATTGGCTGCAAATATCCATGCATTGCCCAATTCCAAATAAATGTTACTTTTGTAATTCCGCAAGGATTGAGCTATGCTGAATGATACTGTATCTTTTATTAGGACCAACTCAAATGACACAAAATGTGCAGGCTTTCGAGTTACCCAGATACTTTATCAGATAAGAACTCAAAAGTTTACACATTCTTTTGTACCAGCATTTTAAAAGTTATGTATTGGATTTTCTCCTATCATCCTCCAATCAAGATGGCTAAGATACTGTTTTACCTATACCAGGGGTGAAATTTAAAATTTTTCCCTACCGGCTCTGTGGGCGTGGCTTGGTGTTCATGTGACTGGGCGGGTGGCCAAGTTGACGTCACTTCTTTGCCCTAATTGTGGTACACAAATACTTACATAAGAGTAATAAAAGTTATTGCTCTTATGTAAGTATTTGTGTACCTCTTTTATTGTTTTGTGTATAATAATTGGTATATCTTCTTTTTGAATTTCACCCCGATCTATCTACTTGCTTTCCCCAACCTGGTGCTATCCCATTAGTTATTAAACTACATGTCCCAGCATCCTCATAACCTCGGGGTTAACGGGAGTTTCTGTGTGCCTAATAAAGTAGACAAGAGCTGATAGCTGGATAGAGTTTGTTTTTCTGTTTGATAAGACAAACAGTCTTAAAATGGTCGACCGGGTGGGTGTAGGTGGGGCCAACCAGGGGCGATTTTTACCGGTTCTGCAAACCGATTCAAATCGTCCCTACCGCCTCTCCTGACCCGGGCTGAGGTGGTCGAATTTCACCCCTGACCTATACACAGATCATTTTCAAATGCTGAGGTATGCAGCATTGCATAAGCTAAAGATCTAAATGGAATTCATAACCCTAAACGTACCTCAAATGCAACGTCCTGGCTTTAGGGATTTTGCTGCCAACAGGAGAACTAAGCAGAAGTGATTGAGCAGTGTGCCCGTGTAACCACTGTGCGCTATTCTATCAAATGATGGAATGCCTCAAATTGTGATTTCATTTAATTCTGCAGAAGAGGGAGGATACAGCATCCTGCCTGAGACTCATTAAAGCAGCCACATCTGTTTCTAGGTTGATGAGGCTGCAAACAAAAACACTGCCCCTATGATTTTGGGTGTGAAATAAATATTTTGAATTCAGCTACACATGTTTAAGTATTCTTAACATGCCCCATTTGAAGTGACTCACTGATATATAAATGGTATGTTTTTTCCCTGAAAATGCTTTGCTTTGGCATTTGTGTTACCTGGTCTATTTATTTTTAAAAAATTGAACATTCCCCAATATTTTGAAGAAAAAGTATTTTTGTTGGATCAGACACCTCCTACCAGATTTTGCAGAGAATGTTGATAGACAAAACCTAAACTAGACAGTACCAGGATTTCAGTGATATGGTGGTGATGCTTCAGTGGTCTTAAGGCAGGGGTGGGCAATTATGGCACCTTTATGACCTGTAGAATTTTGTAGAATGCTGGCTCAGGAATTCTGGGAGTTGGAAGTCCACAGATCGCACAGGGGCCATAGTTGCCCACACCTGTTTTAAGGGATAAAACTGGTGCATTAAGCTTCTGCAAGCTATACACAGCCCCTAATTTCCCCCACCCAACACAAAATATAGTAAGTTTATAGTCTGCACTCTATGAAAGTATTAAATCAATTGCAGCTTCTGGGCCATATTTTTGCACCCAGTCACAGGGTTTGCCCGATACCCGTGAAAGATTTCTACATTTATAATAATATTTACAATATATACTATCCAATATCTTACTTACAGAGTTTGCTTTTTCTTTGGCTATTCGTTTTTGTTCTTCCAACTTGAGCTTTTCATTTAAGCAATCATTTTCAATTTGTAATTCAGCAATTTTTTTCTGAAACATTAAATACAGTCCAATATAACAATCGAGCCTCTAACACAGCGGTGTCAAACTCAAGGCCCGCAGGCTGGATCTGGCCCATGGGTTGCTTAGATCTGGCTGGCAGGGCCGCCCTGGAAAAAGCGAAGGGTTATCATGCGGCCCTCCTGAGCTCCATTTTCACTGGCAGAGCACTGCAGGAGGCCCCTGCAGGCGTTCCGACACAAGTGATGTTGAGTTGGCCACGCCCCTTTCCCCCGCTTCCCGAGGTCAAATACAACCCTGATACGGCCTTCAATGAAATCGAGTTTGACACCCCTGCTCTAACATAAAGCCTGGAATCATTTTTAAAAATACTATCAAAATACAGTAAATTGGTAGAAGTCAGAAATAAATATGTGCTAAGATTCTTAATACTATTAGCTGGCACCAGAGTCAGAGGTGGGTGCCTCCTGGTTCACACCAGTTCGCCCGAACCGGTAGCAAACCATCGGTGACGTCACGATGACATAATGGAACTGGTTCTGTCGGTGCTGGTCCGTGGGCGCCGCCATCTTTTTGGGGAATTTTTTTGGAGGGAATTTTTTCCGGTTTTTCTTCTTCTGCACAGGCGCAGAAGCCGAGTTTCAGGCACCGTGCATGTGTCGCCATCTTGTTTTTGGCTTTTTTGGGGGGGTGGTTCAGATTTTTTGGCACTGCACATGTGTGTGCACGCAAAGCGCGCGCGTGCCCATAAGGCGCAGCCCCGCGGCGCGGGAGAAAGCAAACTGGCTGCGAGGTAAGTTAGAACCCACCCCTGAACAGAGTGATACAATCTATTAAACCAATCAGTATAAGCAAGAAAGATGCTTAATAAAAACTAAACTGCTGTGCTATATTAATAAGGACCAAGTATAAATACAGAGTTTTTTAAGAGAGAAAAGTAAAGGTAAAATTTTCAAATAGTGGAGGCACATAATCTTGAAATAGTTCATAGAAGTGTCTATGTATTAACAAACTAGAGAAAAAATTCAGACCTCCAGTAGTTCTTGCTTCTCACGGAAAGATTCTTCAAGTGACTTTCTTTCTAATTCATGGGTAGCCTTGAGTTCTGAAAAAATTTAGAGTTTTATTATTATGAGGTAAGATTCCCTAACATGCCTTGATTACAAGTTAAGTCGCAGTAGCAAAAGATCAGGTTACATTTTACTTAGAAGTAGAAAAATCCTGTGTCCATGGTAAAAAAAAAATTCTCTATCAGGCTTTTGAATGATTTTAGATTTCTTTCTAAATATAACATCCTTAGTTACAATCACAGGAAAGAAATGAGACAATTTACCTGAACAAGAAGATTCATATTCCTTCTTCAACTCTTCTATCTTTTCTGTATGACTGGTTTCAAGTTCTACCTTAAAATTTTCATGTGTTATATTCAAGTTGTCAACCTAAAAAGTAACAATATTTTAGGGTGTGTGTGTGTGTGTAAAAATACTTATTTTGGGACAAGTGTGGTTCAGTCCTTCCTTTTCAGCCCTAGGAAGCAAGCAATGGCAAGCTACTTCCCCAAAACATGTCAAGAAATCTGCAAGAACTTCTCCAGGCAGTTTCCAGGAATCAACACTGACTCAAAAGTATGCATGCATGCATGCATGCATGCATGCATGCATGCATGCGCGCGCACACACACACACACACACACACCCAGAATAACTCTATAAGTGTTCCCCAAACCCAACATAGCTTTTTATAGGGCTTTGGCTTAACACGGATTTCAACATGGTTTGCAACATGAGGCCATCCTAGAAGGCTGCTGCATTATGTATTTATGTATTTATTTATTTATTTATTATTTGTGAGATTTATATACCGCCTTACAGTGCAAGCACTCTCTAAGTGGTTTACACCAGTAAGCAATGTATATTTATATTGCCCCCAACAATCTGGGTCCTCATTTTACCTACCTCGGAAGGATAGAAGGCTGAGTCAACCTTGAGCCGGTGAGATTTGAAACGCTGACCTGCGGATCACAGTCAGCTAAAGTGGCCTGCAGTACTGCATCTAATGGCTGAGTCACCTCGGCTCTTAATAACTCAATGAAGTTCTTAATTTTACTGCAAAATGAATACTAAAATTGACTCTGTGAAGATGTACATAATTACACACTTTTAAACTTCACTGCTGAGGTTCCAGAGGAATGCATTAATGTAGAAACAAACCTTTATTAAAAAAGATTACAACAATTAAGCATTATGCTAAATAAATGCTCCATCCAACTCCAGCTCCACTAACCTGCTCCTGAAGTTGTGCTTTGTATTTTTCAGCTTCTTCTATGCAGACCCTCTGAACTTTTTCACACTCGGCGGTGTAGAACTGTTTCAGCCGCTCTTCCAATTCCAATACATCACTTTGGTGCTGTTGGTTCAGCTTCTGCACAAACCCTTCATAAGATGCTTGCAATTCAGTTCGGTCTTTCTCCAATTTCTCACAGGCAGCAGCAGTAGTGACTTGATATGATAAATAACAATAATTTCCTCTTACAATCAAGTAGTTTCACAAACACATCTTTGGCTTTTACAATTCTTCCCCCCCCCCCACCTCTCACACACAAGAAGATACTCAACACAATAATTTCAAACAAAGTTTCCAGTGGAGAGAGAAAGAGTGCACTGAGGGTTTATTTACTGACGGTTAATTATTTCCAGGTTTAATCCTAAACATATCTAGTTTAAAAGACGGTTGGATAGCAGCTAATAGAAATGCCTTTCCAGAAAAGTTGAAAAGCTACTGACAATCTGGGCTAGCACATAAACAGTCATAATCAGGGGTCTCCAACCTTGGCAACTTTAAGACTTGTAGACTTCAACTCCCAGAATTCCTCAGCCAGCAAAGCTGGCTGAGGAACTCTGGGAGTTAAAGTCCACAAGTCTTAAAGTTGCCAAGGTTGGAGACCCCTGAAAATCATCCCTCACTCTTTCCAAAGCCATAGCATCTGTATCCAAAATAATACAGTTGATTCAAGACATATTTACAGTAGCAAGATAATAGTTTTTCTACCAAAATCTTTCCCAGTGCTATCAAGTTGCTTAAAATAGGATTTGAGCTTTCTCCCTAGAAAGTACACTGTCTATCTAAATCAGTGGTTCCCAACCTTTCTAATGCCGCGACCCCTTAATATAGTTCCTCATGTTGTGGTGACCCCCAACCATAAAATTATTTTCGTTGCTACTTTATAACTGTAATTTTGCTACTGTTATGAATCGTAATGTAAATATCTAATATGCAGGATGTATTTTCATTGTTACAAATTGAACATAATTAAAGCATAGCGATTAATTACAAAAATAATATGTAATAATGCCAGATCAGAAATTCTCGGGCCAGTCTTTGCAAGAGCACAAGGAATATCATCTTCCACAACAAGTCTACTTCTGTATTTAGACTTGATAACCAACAAGAGTACAGCAATATTTCTCAATCTCAGCAACTTTTAAGGTGCCTGGACTTCAACTCCCAGAATTCAAAGCAAAGCTGGCTAGGGAATTTTGGGAGTTGAAGTCCAGGTATATTCAAGTTGTTGAGGTTGAGAAATTGTGGCCTGCAGTGTCAAAAAACTAGAAATCAGATAAGCTTCCAGCAAAGTAATCTCTGTTTAGTAGCTTTCTCCCAGGACTCCAAAGTTTCAGGAGGCAAACAGGGAGCAAAAAACCCCATGATTGGTCCAAAAACATTGCCAGGGTCCCCAAAGCCAATTTCCTCTTTTAAGCTCTTTCTTCTTAAAACAGCCCCATATTCCTTCCTCCCCCATGGGGCCTGCTCACCCACCCTTCCCAGAACCCCTGCAAAGACAACAATTTTAATTTGCAAGGCTCTTCTTTCAACAGTTTCTTTCTTTCTTACTTTCTTTCTTTCCCTCTCTCACTTTTTTCTCTTCCTTCCTTCCTCCCAACCTTCCTCTTCTTTCTTTCTTTCTTTTTTTCTTTCCCTTTCTCGCTTTTTTCTCTTCCTCCCTCCCTCCCTCCCTCCCAACCTTCCTCTTCTTTCTTTCTTTCTTTCTTTCTTTCTTTCTTTCTTTCTTTCTTTCTTTCTCTTTCTTTCTTTCCTTTCTTTTCTTTTTCTTTCTTTCCCTCTCTCACTTTTTTCTCTTCCTTGCTTCCTTCCTCCCACCCTCCCACCTAACATTCTTCTTCTTCCTCTCCTTCCCTTCCTTCCTCTCCTTCCCTTCCTTCCTCCCTCCCTCCCTCCCTCCCTCCCTCCCTCCCTTTCTTTCATTTCTGGTCTTCCTTCCTTCCTTCTCTTTTCTCTTCTTGCCTCTCCTAGCCCTCAGCACCGCAAGATGGCCAAGCTTGTGGTGGTGGGGGGCTGAGGATGCCGGGGCGACCCCTGGGAAATGGTCGTTCGACCCCCAAAGGGGTCCCGACCCCCAGGTTGGGAACCACTGATCTAAATGATGTTCTTGCCTTGTGGGATCCATTGAATTTCTCAGAAATTTCCAGTACTATTGATTTGATCTTGCTACTAATTACAAGCAGTGGTCCCAGCTCGTTTAAAAATTCATAAACCAATGTTGGGGAATCTATCCATGTATTGCAAGTGTCCAATTCTTTGTCATATTCTTTTACACCTTTGTGAAACTGCTGGGAGAAATTACTAGGTAATGAAGCATAAGGATTTTTCAGCAAAACTTCCTTACCTAGCAGAATTCTCCCTACCCTACCCAGAAGCCAAATGTGCTTCAAGAGACTTAAAATAGTCAGTTTGAGAAGAGTTAATCTTGAAGAACATTTTAATCTTTCATAATAAATCATTTTAGTCAGGAACAAAATTCCCTCATAAGTCTTAACTAGATATAGCAGGTTTAACGTTTGTCTTTATGTTGGGTAATAAAGGAAAATAGTTTGGAGCTAAAATTCAGAGTGAGAAAGCACTTATGTTCTCAAATTAGCTTATTCTGTATTACAAAATTAAGATAACATCAGATTCTAGCTATAATATGAAAAACTGCCTTTTCTTTCATTTTGTTACCAGAAAGTGAGTATATGAAGTCGACAAGAATGGCCAGCACACCTATTTCAGATAGCAAATGGACTGACAATTTGCTAGTTTGTGGTACAGGCGGTCCTTGAAATGGCTGTAAACAATAGGTAGTTACAACCAGTCCACAAAAGTTCCTGCTTGTTGCTGCAGCCCCGTGGTCACCTGACTGCAATCCAAGCATTTCTGACCATTGCTACAGTATGCCGGTTACGAGATCAAGATGTGGAACCTTTGGCTTTCCAAAAGCAAAATCAATGGGGAAGCCAACAGGAAATTGAAAGCCACGATCATGTGGGGTCCTGGCTTAACAATGGTAATCAGATACTGTTGGAACTGTAAAGCATGTGACTCATGCTTTACAATCACATCACTTAGCAACAGAAATTTTAGACTCAATTACTACAGTTAAATGAGAACTACCGTTATTTAAGGTAAAGTCCCTTCCAACTCTGTTATTCTATTCTATTCTATTTTAACTTGTTAGGAATGGAGAAGGAAGGCAAAATGTACCTTACGATTTGCTAGCAAAACAAATCTACATCTCTAGGAGGGGCATTTTTTTGGGAGGATGCCTATTATCTATGCAGCTTTCTTTTAAATAGCCGGGTATTTTTCTAGATTTTGACCTATGAGATTTAATGCCAATTTAGCCATTTTATCTTAGTATCATTTGTTACTCTTCTTCTTTCACAACTGGTCCAAGAATTTGTTAATGCATAGTTTATATTTTGGAAAACTATTCTGGTAATTTTGCAAAAGTGTAGATCATGTAATATTAATAATAAGACTGCTACTGGTAACTAAGTCAGCCAATAAGAGCTAAACACTTCTGACTCTGCAGAGAATCAAAATTGAAATTTAAGCTTAAGGCTGGGCGTGGCTCAGTCCACTCTGTTCTCTCTGTCCACTCTGTACTCTCCATTCCACTCTGTGCTTGTCTGCTCTGCTGAAATGAAACTAACTCTCCTGCTTGTGTTTACTTGAATAAATAATCTACTTGTGGTATTGTATATCTATATTATTATGTTTATAAAGAAGTTAATGAATCCAGCTGAATCAGTCATCTGTGTGTGCTTCTGGAAACTGATTTTTATGCAACAAACTCTGATAACATGCATGAGCGGCAGGCTGGTGCAGGCTGGCAGGTGTGCCCGCTGCTCACATGGCCCGGTTCCCCTCTCCCATCCTGGCCGGGCCACCAAGGTGCAAAGATTGGGGACTGCTGATCTAGCAGAAGCCCTCAACCGTAGAAGGTGAGCTACATGAATCTTCGGAGCTCTTGTTTTGTATTCCACTAAGAAAAGTTACACAGACAGATAACACAGAGACCTTTTGGATAAAAGTCTTCAAACTTTTAAATTACTGATATATTTTTATATTGCTTTTCCTTTAGTTAACTCATTTTTTGCATCTGTCTTTACACAAAGGGAAAAAACAGTCCAACCTATCAAAAACAGCACCACAAAAACATATTAGGAACACAAGTTAAAATAGGGAAGAAAATGGTAAGTGAACACCTGTCTACCCTAGATGAGTTCAAATCACCAGGACCGGATGGATTACACCCCAAGGTTCTAAAGGAACTGGCAGACGAGAACTCAGAACTACTGAACTATATCTTTCAAAGATCCTGGAGCACAGGGGAACTGCCAGAGGACTGGAAAAGAGCTTATGTAGTTCCCATCTTCAAAAAAGGGAAAAAACAGATCCAGGAAACTACAGACCTATCAGCCTGACCTCAATACCAGGGAACATTCCGGAAAAGATAATCAAGTAACAAATCAGCGAACACCTAGAAGCAAACAAAGTAATAACCAAAAGCCAACATGGGTTTGTCAAATACAGATCATGCCAGACTAATCTTATTGTATTCTTTGACAAAGTGATAAAATTAGTGGACCAAGGAATGCTGTCGATATAATTTACTTGGACTTCAGTAAGGCATTTGATAAAGTAGACCATAACCTACTACTAGATAGTAGAAAAATGTGGGTTAGACAGCAACACCACCAAATGGATTCGAAACTGACTGACCAACAACACTCAACGTGTAGTGCTCAATGGAACTGCATCTACCTGGAGGGAAGTATGCAGTGGAGTACCCCAAGGCTCTGTTTTAGGCCCAGTATTCTTCAACATCTTCATCAATGACTTGGACGATGGGATAGATGGGGATGGGATAGATGGGGAACCCATCAAATTTGCAAATGACACCAAACTAGCAGGAATAGCCAACACTCCAGAAGATAGGCTCAAGATACAGAAGGATCTTGACAGACTTGAACATTGGGCGCTATCTAACAAAATGAAATGCAAAGGTTCTACATTTAGGCAAGAAAAAAAAATGCACAGGTACAGTATATGTGGTACCTTGCTCAACAGTAGTAACTGTGAGAGGGACCTTGGAGTCCTAGTGGACAACCATTTAAATATGAGCCAGCAGTGTGCAGCAGCTGCCATAAAAGCCAACACAGTTCTAGGCTGCATTAAGACAGGGATAGAATCAAGATCACATGAAGTGTTAATACCACTTTATAATGCCTTGATAAGGCCACACTTGGAATACTGCATTCAGTTTTGGTCGCCATGATGCAAAAAGGATGTTGAGACTCTAGAACAGTGTTTCTCAACCTTGGCAGTTTGAAGATGTGTGGACTTCAATTCCCAGAATTCCCCAGCCAGCAACGCTGGCTGGGGAATTCTGGGAGTTGAAGTTCACACATCTTCAAACTGCCAAGGTTGAGAAACACTGCTCTAGAAAGAGTGCAGAGAAGAGCAACAAAGATGATTAGGGGACTGGAGGCTAAAACATATGAAGAACGGTTGCAGGAACTGGGTATGTCTAGTTTAATGAAAAGGACTAGGGGAGACATGATAGCAATGTTCCAATATCTCAGGGGTTGCCACAAAGAAGAGGGAGTCAAACTATTCTCCAAAGCACCTGAGGGTAGAACAAGAAGCAATGGGTGGAAACTAAACAAGGAGAGAAGCAACTTAGAACTAAGGAGAAATTTCCTGACAGTTAGGACAATTAATCCGTGGAACAGCTTGCATCCAGAAGTTGTGAATGCTCCAACACTGGAAGTCTTTAAGATGATGTTGGATAACCATTTGTCTGAAGTGGTGTATGGTTTCCTGCCTAAGCAGGGGGTTGGACTAGAAGACCTCCAAGGTCCCTTCCAACTCTGTTATTCTATTCTATTCTATTCTATTCTATTCTATTCTATTCTATTCTATTCTATTCTATTCTATTCTATTCTATTCTATTCTATTTCAGTTCTTGTTGTGGACTCCTTCACTGCCTAGTTTTTATACTTTTCTGGGCAAAATTTGTACATACCAACACACATACTTTGATAAGAATAAACATTTTAAAAGCTGTCTTTAAAGTTTCCAACTTGAGAACCTGATGTCTTCATGATTTCCAAACAGTTCCTACACATTTTCTTTATGGCCTACATATATGGAGGAGGGGATATCTGGTCTTCCCCAAATCTCTAGGTTTTTAAACTGTGGGATAAAACTTGAACTTTTGTTTTTAGTGTAGCCTTGAAATTATCAGCATGCATCGGCCAGATGTCCTAAACAGGAACAAATCTCACACAGGGCACCAAACGGTCCAGTGCTATAGAAGCAGAAGTTGAAAAACACCTGGAGGGCACTACGCTGCCTGCACCTGATTATTGGATATTATCAAAAACATCTGGAAGGGTCCAATTTACTGGAGAAGAAAAGAAGTGGACATGAAACAATTTCATCATCCTGGGATGCTTTCATATCTTTCCAGGATGAAATGTCATGCATATTAAAGAATAAGAAATATATTACAAAAGTTGAGGTCTTTAATAAAAATCTGATGCAAAAAGTTAAACTATGCTTATTTATTTCAAAAGGCACCAGTCCAACTCTAAATAAGTCAGATTGTTTGCAGGCCAAAAAATTGAGTTGTGGAAATTCTTTTGCCTCTTCACCAGGGAAACAGAAAATATTACTTGGCTTAATAACCAGTCATCATGGTTCCTCGTTATCTGCTCCATTAAGACCTCTGGCATATGAAGGAGGGTTAGGAAAGGGAGGGTTCCTTCTTTCATTTGCCATGGAAACTGAAAAAGAAAACATGACTATAACCTGCAGTTTGGACGAAAGCCTTGCTGTTTTTTAGCTTCTCTAAACCTGAAAACAAATGGGGGGGAAAGAGAGGAAGAAGAACACGTATGGTGCTGGATGACCTTTTGCTAGAGAAGGAAGGACATCTGGCTTGACAAAACAATTTCAGGACAGGACAACTATCTGGAAAAAAAAGAAGTCAACAGAGCTTTTAACTATAACTGATCTTAGTCAAGACTTGATCATAGCCATTTTGAGCCAATTAGAAGTACTGACTACTTTTTCAAGGAGAAAGTCCAAATAGAAAATGCTAAAAGTAATCCAGATTAGAAGCACAACCAGAAGTGCTACAACTAGTGTTGTTGTAAGGTTACATTAACAAAATCTTGGAAGACTGAAAGTATTCCTCCCTTTCCTTTCCTTTTTATGCTCTGAAAAACTAAGGAGCGTCTCTTCTGAAATGTTTCCCACACATTTCCCACCCCTCTTCTCTGAGTTGAGATAGCTTTTGCAGGCCGGATGTCCTATCTGTGGCTTTTCCTTCAGCCTTCCAACATCATTCCTAATATCATTACACCAGGTGTAAGTGCATTTGGCATTACTCTTTCACAGGAAAACCTCCAAATCAGTGTCAACTCTAACCTTCCACATTGACAGCTTAAACTCACTCATCTTCTGCAGGAATATAATCCCCTCTAATCTCTGTTGAATCCTTATTCTCCTACTTTATTGTCCAGAAACACGCCCAAATTATCTAAATCCATTTGATTGTTTTCTCTTGGTCTGTTATTGACATCAAAAACGAATTGAGCATGTGAATATTTTCTTTGGATTTCTATGGGAAAAGTGAGTTGGATATCATTTGCACCCAGGTATCACAAAGCAGTAGGCAACCTCACACAGCATGGGGTTAAATACCATAACCCCAAAGCCTGACATACGTCATAACCAGTAGTGGGTTCTAAAACCCTTTACTACTGGTTTGTGTGTGCACTTGCACGCATGCGCAACACTACTGCGCATGCGCAGAAGCGTCCTGGATGGGTGGGCGGAGCCTCCTGCCACCGGCACTACCAGTTCTTAGAACCGGGCTGTACCAGGAGCAACCCACCGCTGGTCATAACACAAAATCAGATTCTTTCAGTATCGCTTTCTACAAATGTCCCTTTAAAAATGACTAAGCTTTTATTAATGGCTCCAAGATCTCCAAACACTCTTGACACCAGAGGAGGAAACAACCAACTAAATATAAAGTCTGGATACTTTTTCTACAATGTTGATGCCCACAGGACTAGGCTTGATCACTGGTAGTTAACCTGCTTTGTCAATGGGGGAAAGTAACAGGAGCAGTGGCAGGTTCAAGACACCTCACCACAACAATTATCCATGGTACAGAATGGGCGGCTGTTCCTCTTCAAATAAACCAGAAAGAAGTTCAGCTTTGCATGCACAGACCTGATGTCTCACATGTAGAATTGTTCAATCAGTACAAAAATTCCCACAGAATTTAAGCCATTTAAGCAAAAAGGAATTGTTTGCACAATTATTAGATTTCACCAGCACAAAAAATTACTACATATGTTGTGAAATTTTTTTTAAAGCCTAAAGTCTCGAAAAGGGAGAAAAAACATTCAAAATTGCTAATGAAAAAAAAATCTACAAAAACATTCATGATCACAATGCTTTGACAAAATTGTCCTCCAGAGGCAAAATAAGCACCATTAAGTCAATATGCTGATTAAGTGAAGGATAAAAATCTAATGTGTTTTAAGCAATTTCACACTGCAAAAAACCTATTCCACACATGTATAGAAAATAAAAGATATTTCTTTTACGATAATGTCCTGTAATTTTTTAAATAAAATGATGATCACTAAAGGTAAAGGTTCCCCCGCACATTTGACTGCAGTTGGCCCATAAACCTTTGAAACATTATTTTAGCATATTTTCAAATAAACACCAGAATATAAATTAGAGACCATTTAACATAAAAAGCACACATAACAGAACCTGTTCTAGTATATAAAACTAGACATAGACTAGATTGGAACATATATATAAATTTTAGAATTTATTTTCACATACACACAAACACATATATACATACATACATACATACATACATACATACATACATACATACATTTTTAAATTTATTTTTAGAAAAATTCTTATAGACTTTTAGGAAGACATCTAAGCTCTAACTATTTCCTTTGGCCTTGGGGGTCAGATGTCAAGTCCCCAATTGATGAAGATTTCACTCTAATATCCATTCTACAGCTTTAATATATTTTAATGAAATACGTTTTTAAATTGATTATGGGTTCATTTTTGTATGCCACTTAGAATCACATGACTTGAGTTAGGCCGCCTAAGCAGGGGGTTGGACTAGAAGACCTCCAAGGCCCCTTCCAACTCTGTTATTCTATTCTATATAAATGTTTGAATGAATACATAAATAAAATGGACTGTTACCATCAATTACTTTGAGATCACTGAAATAGGTGCTGTGGTGTTGTCCACAATAAGATATTTTCAGGTGACCAGAAGATATTTCTATTTTCATTCACGGATGAGATTCACAACTAAAAATTAGATTCACAAGTAAAAATTTCCTAAAGGCCTCTGCAGCCGATAACAGAGCTCCAGGTCAATCCGGAGCTCTGTTATCAGCTACACAGGCCTTCAGGAAAGCCTTTCCGGCTGCAGAAGAAATGGGCCGGGGTGTGCGAGGCCTGGTTGCAATTATCTGAAGGTTAAGTAGTAGGGCAACGCCACTTCCTTTTGTTTCCGAACTTCCAATTGGCCCGTTGGGCCATTTTCTGCCGTCCCCAGGCTTCAGGAGGCTTTCCTGAACCCTGGGGAGAGCAAAAAACAGCCCAACGGGCCTACTGAAGTCAGGAGGCTTCAATGAAGCCTGTGCGCATGTGCGGGGTGGTGGTTGTGCACATGCACAGGGCATTGCATTATGGGTGTGGGCACGCACGTGCATGCTATCGCGTGCGCATGCACCGTTTTGGCACCCGAGCCGAAAAAGATTCGCCATCGCTGCCATAAATCATATCAAAACATATATAATTATACATTTCTATCCAATATACCATAAACAAATTTGCACATTTTGTACTTTTATTGCTCGTCTGCTTTCCCTCAATATTTCATCCTACTCCCCTCCCCTCCATCTCCTTCTCTTCCCTCTACCTTCTTTCTCCTTCTCTCCCTCTTTCCTACTTCCCTCCTCTCCTCCTCTCTCCTTCCTTTCTACTTCCTCTTCCACCCTCTTGTCCCTTCCCTGAGTGCATCTAATCATAATCCATTTTATGGTTAACAGACGAGCAACTCTAACTTCATTCCATCATCGGTGCTACTCTTAAACTTATATTTTTCCCTTTATCCATATTTATATATGTATTATATTCTTCTAGGTATATTTACTATTATTCTAATGCTGCCTCCTTGCCACCTATTTTTGTCGCCTTGGTCTACCACCTTTCATTTTCAATTTTCTTCCAAATTAATCGCTGTAGCTTATCTTCCATACATATTCATTGTCTCTTGTACCTCCTTTCTTATTTATCCTTCAAATCCATCCTGTTTATGTTTTAAATTTTAGGCCATACTCCTCCCTTACCTCAATTTATATCTTTACTCATTTTATTTTATCCTGTCATTTCTAAATGCCCTAAATTTCTAATCTCTTTTATCTTTTCAGAACTTCCTTTCCATCCATTGGTTGGTAACATTACCAACTTCACAATATACCAAAAAAAAACCTAGTTATCAAAAATTTCTTCAACATAAAGTCAAATTTATGAATTATATAGTCTTATATAAAAACCTTTGAAAGTAATAATTATACAGAACTTATAACATTCCAACAATTTCAATAATTATTAAAATTGTTTTCAACATTAAATCAAATTTATAAATTATACAAATCTTATGTAAAAACCTTTTAAAATAGTAATTATTCAAATTTTATAACCTTCCAACAATTCACCTACTATAGTCTATTTACCTGAAAGTACAAGGGACTTATAATCACATTTCACAGATTGGTCAATCAACTTATAGAGCAAATTGCTTAAGTGTTTCACATATGAGATGTCATTGCCCCATTCCATTAATCCATAAAATAGGCCAGTCTCAATTCTGTATTCTGAAATTGTCAGCAACTTGCCTCAGGCCAGCTAACAAGGACAGAGGTAAGATATAAAGCAAAACCAATTTTATTCTCTTACCCATAATGTTACAATCAGCTTATGACTTAACATTAAATATACTAAAGCTGTTTGTTAAGATGAAATGCTCCTCTGGCACATTTAAACTGGATCTAATTTTGGACCATTGTAAGAATTTTATGATTCTCTACCCTGAAGCAGTTAATCCAATTAGTTTAAGTGATGTTTTCTTAGTTTCTTGTTAATTTTAGTTCACTGTGAGCAGGCTGGGAGTGATACACCACTATGAATAAAATAAAGCATGTTACCATACTTTCCTTGTTGTCAAGAGGGGAAATAATACCTGTTATACCATTTAAACCATGGGTGTCCAACTTTGGCCACTTTAAAACTTGTGGACTTCAACTCCAGAATTTCAGAGTCAGCATGAAATTTCAGAGTCAGCCTGGGGAATTCTGGAAGTTGAAGTCCATGGGTCTTAAAGTTGCTTTAAGGTTGGACATTGCTGATTTAAACCAACAAAAAGAAAAACATGCCTATCTCATCATCCACTTTCCCCACAGTGGATGTTTGGACCATCAGAGACATGTGTCCAGAGGAAATTCTCTGGAAGCCAGATGACCTCAGGGTCATACAACCAAGAATCTTGAAAAATGGAGACGACAAAGATCTGAACAGAATGAAGTGGGATCAGTGGGAGGGGGGTCTGAACATGCTGAGTCAATTCTATGACTTCTTATGGCCCTCCATTTATCTTTTTTAAAAAAGGAAGGAGAATAGCATTGAAAATTTAAAAAGCATTTAAAAAAAGGAAGGAGGTAAACATTAACACTTACCCAGATCTCCACGTAGGTTGAGAAGTTCCAGTGATAACTCTTTACGCTGGGAAAACACTTCATCTCTCTGTGGGAAAAACACAGCAGAGATACATATAACGTTATTGAGGGAGAAATACTTTTCAATAGTTATATTTAGGGCTATCTGCTAAATGACAGGAGCTGGTGGGAGGAGATACCAAGGTACGAATCATCCATGATCACAGCTTTTTAACACTGGAAAAACACAGAAGGTTCTGAGATAAGGAAGCAGATGTGTTTAAATAAGGTTTTCACCTCTTGTTAAGTACTTTAAAGTCAGCAAGAGCTTGGTTTTCTTGTTAAGTGTGTGGATACTCTTAGGGTTAAATTAACATCTTCTAATTTGTAAAGCTTCTTATTCATAACTTTGAGGGCCACACAGGAGTGAAAAACAAAGTGCAAAGTACTTTATAAAAAAGGTAAATAGAGCCCAAGTCTTCTATAGATTACAAAGCCCAATTACAAAATTTAGAAGTAGCACAGTGTGTGTCATGGTTTCGGTCAAAACATTCTCTGAATCAGGATTATTCTTTTCTTAATGCTAAAGTTGGTGCACTTTAAACATCACAAAAGAATCCACGTCCTTTTCTGCCTATTTCCAACTACTGAACAAGTTACAGAAAACAAGCAGTCCTCCCCCCACCACCCAAATCTATAAGGTGCAATGAACCCTCTGCCTCCATGCAATTCAACTGCTTGGTGAGCTCAACGTTGCAGAGATATCAAAATCCAAGCTCCCTGCTGCAGGGAAGCACTTCACCTTGCTTGCAGCAAACCACTGCTGAAAACTCCTTGACATTATTCCAGAAGAACACTACAGAACAAATACCAATTACCTTCTTTGCAGCACATGGAAGAGACAAGCACACTTTGCTGCTAGAGCAGCCCATTGTACAGCTTCGGCCCCCAGCTTGTCTTCTGTCCCCAGCATATGCAGGCAGGAGTGTACAGGTGGCAAGCGGGACCGCAAAGCAAACTGGTTGGGCCACATTTAACTCACAACCAGGTCGCACTCCATTGGCCACTGCCTCAGCTTGACTTTGCAGTTTACCGTAGTCCTTCTACTGGTCTCTCCCAATACAGAGACACACTCACTTGCAGCCTCTGCACTTGGCACCAGCAGCTAGTGATTACTTAAAGCTACAGCTCTTTCGTTTTCTGAAAAATGAGAGCCAGACATTACTAAGATCGATTGCCACTTACTCAAATATCAGTTGGTATAATGCCTGGGAGGGAGGGGGGGGGGTTGGGGGAGGAAAGGAGGGAGGAGAAAACATCCTCCTGACCACCTCTATGGATAATGGGTTTTATTTTTAGCTTTTCTGAATTAGTTATTCTAGGCTTTTACTCTTAATTTATTAGATAGGCTGGTGGGGAAATGAGATGATGTGAGCTGAAAGGAGGGGGGGGGGGAAGAAACTTTGCCAAAATTTGCTTTATGCTTGTTGTGCTGTTCTATTGAGTATACAGCAGCAAATGAAAGCGATATGATTCTTTCAGCAGCTTCTCACTGGGACAGTGGGAGTGAAAAGAGCAATGTGAAGAGAGCTTTCAGGGCCTTCACTCAATTTTTTAGCCTCAGTTCTATAGATACTCTCGGCTCTAGGTTTTGTAGTTTAGTGGTTAAAGCATCAGACTAGAAAACAAAAGACTGCGAGTTCTAGTCCTATCCTAGGCATGAAGCCAGCTGGGTGACCTTAGGCCACCAGTCATTCTCTCTCCGCCTTAGGAAGAAGGCCAGGATAAACCACTTCTGTAAATGTTGCCAGGAAAACTGAAGAGACTTGTCCTGACAGTTGCCAGGAGTGAACAGTGACTGGAAGGAACAGAATAATAATAATAAGTTTAAAAAGGTGACAGCCTTGAGTTGATATCATGAAGTATCTAATCAGGAGTCAAACCAGCCTTGCATTTACTGCCTGGATTAATGTCTGAATTTGGCCACCAAGAATCTTTTTCCTTCTCTAAAGGACTAATATGGTGTTTTGTTACTTCCAAATCAGGATATATATTGCATCAGTATTTATTCTGAATATTTAAGCAGTACATTGCAAAGCATTGGAGCTCCTGCAATCTCATTAGGGCTATTAATAGAGTGAGCTCTTATTGGCTCTGAACTGTTTGAACAGGTTGTCTCAGATCACACTATAATCCATGAAAAATTATGCAATATAAACTAATTAGTCTTGGAGGTTCCATAAAACTTCCTGCTGTTTGGCTAATAACTAAGTCTTCTCTGCTTCTATTCCTGAGAAATATATAGGCAATATTAAAACAAGAATATTAATGACTTGTTTACATGGACTAGAATGCACAAAGGAGGATTGTATACATATTCTAAATTCTATATATCTTAATTTTATTAACAGTCTAAATTTGTAAGTAGTGAGTATACAAGAAAATAAGGTAGTTCAAGACACAGGAACTACTTTGCAAATAGACAAAAGAAAAAAGCCCCACCTTGTGAACATATTTGTTATTTTTGAAATATTTATTCAACTGCAAATTAGTTTAAACTCACAATAAGAGAAATCCACTATCTGATAACTGATTAGTCAGTCAGGAGCTCCTATCAATTCTAGGTAAAAGCAGCAATTCTCATTGTTTAGGAACAGAGTTCCATTTCTTAGGCTAAGAAGAATTTATGTTGAAATAAAGGACCATCTGTTTAGATGGCCAACAAGTCAGATAATCAAAATCATTGAATCAAATACTATATATTTGATCAAAAAAACCTCCAAGTGGCTCGTGTAACCATAGAATCAAACATAGAATCAAACCTATCAGTAGCTATTGGATGGCTCATCGGAGCAGTAACCAAATCAACAAATACTAAAGGATGCCTAAAACAACCCCTATTTGTTCAATGAAAACCTAGGCAGTGCGGTGAATGGAGCAGTAGGAAAATGAATGCTTCATAGATTGCTATAATAACTGGGAACTTTAAATTTAATTTAACAGTAATTTAAATTAAATTAACAGAGGGCTGTTTGGCAAGGAAGTGTGCCAACACAGTGGCCTGGGAGAGAGGGGTTAAAAAAACCCAACCATCCTCCATTTTAAAAGTAAGTGTGTGGGGAGGGAAGGGAAGTCCCCTCAACAGCTTAAAGATTCTGTTGGAGATAATTATTCCATCTATTTCTTTCATTATTGACATTATGCAAAGTACAGGAGAACCCTTATGCCCCAGGATCGGAAGCATATAATTGTGTGTTGCACTATCAGTTTATTTATTTTACAGGATTTATAGGCTGCTCTAATCACAACTGACTCTGAATGCCTTACAACTTCCCTTCCATAATTTGATTTAAGCAAAACAAAATACCATTACAAAAAATCAGAACAGTTAAAACAACAAAGTAAGATCCCAGGATTAGTTTGCAATCCTCCTTTCCCCAATTAAAAACATTTCTACTGCTAAGAGCATAAACACCTCATTCTATATTTCAAAATTTCTTTAAACAGCTAACTCTTCCTATATTTTTATTTCTCAACCTTGCCAGCTTTAAGATGTATGGACTTCAATTCCCAGAATCCTGGGAGTTGAAATCCACACATCTTAAAGCTGTCAAGGTTGTGAAACACTCTTCTAAAACTCTCCCAAAGCCAACAAGGATAGGGGCCATTCAAATGACTGGGGAGATATTCTAAGGATGTAACATCATTATAATTCTTGATCATTTATCTCAATTACTGTGATATTTTTAAAAATCCTTTTGCTTTTCCATAATTTGTTAACTCCCCAGAGAACTGTAGTTACTGGGAAATTAAGAAATATAGTAAATAAAACACAGCCAAATTATACTCTGTTTGTATGGATTAACAGATTCACAGCAAAGGGCAAATCTTTTAAAATAAACAAATGGGAGAGAGACATTCACCTAAAAACAGAATAGTCTTTTACTGGCATTTGTCCCAGGGTCATGTGATTGTCATTTGTGACCTTCCCAACTGGCTTCTGAAAAGCAAAGTCAGTAGGAGAAGCCGAATTTGTTTAATGAGTGCATGATTCACTTAACAACCAGTGATTTGCTTTACAACCAGGGTAAAATTGGGTGTCACTTGCTTATCAAATGCCTTGCTTAGCAAGGGAAATTCTGGTCCCAATTGTGATAGTGCACCAAGTACTACCTGTATGTATTTCAGCTGAAATCTCATAGCTATTCCTGTGCAAAGCCATGTGCATCAATTTGTATGTAGAGGCAAACTGCTAATTTAATGGCTTCATTTTTACAGACAGAATTAGCCTTGTTCACAATCCATACAATTATCTACTGTAGTGTAACTACTGGACAATGAAATGACAAAAGGTATTTTGTTTGAAAGACATTGTGGAAGGGCATTTTCTGCAAATCAAACTAAAGGAGATGCTCATTCCCAGTTAAAGGGAACCAATCATACCTTAGCAATGCAATCCAAAACCAATCCAAAACCACTCAACCTTTCCTTCTTCCCATACCTGAAACTGTTACCTCCCATGTTACTTCTACCTATTTTTTTTTACTAAATCTGCTGGATCTTTCTGGAAAGAAATGGGATAGAAATGGCTAAGGCTCTTCACATCCTGTCAAGAAGAAAATATCATTAACAGCAGGAAAACCTTTCTGAAGGAAACCCAACATTATTCCTATAGCTTCATTGCTATTGGCTGTGTGTTATTATTCAACTTCAACACTAGGAGGCCATAGTGATACATCATTCTATCATCCGATAACATATGATAGAAATGGACAGGACAATTAGTTTTATTTTTCCTCATGTGTAAAAGGCATTGTCATATCACATGTAAACAAAGTACATCTGCATTTGTCTAAGACCCTTAAACTACTACTGAGCATGTTTGGTTAGATTTCTGTTTCTGTGTATGACAATCACTGAATGTTTTTGTTCCCTTACATAGTAACAAGAAACCTAGGTTGAAATATATGAATAAAAAAATGGTGAAAGATGCACAAATGACCTAATTTTTAATGACTGCTCCGGTAACCTCTTTTAAAATAATAGTAGTAAAAAAACAACCTCAAGTACTTGAAGAGACTTACCACTTCTTTCTTGTAGCTACATAGAGCATTCAAAATGGTTAATTGATCAAATCCCAAGGCATGGCAGAGTTTTGCAAGTCTGCAACCCATGAACTGTAATATAATTATTGATGAAGTACACGCGATGAAAACTGAATAGCTCAATAAATTCATGGGCCTTTAATATTAATCACAGAGGTCTGACGTATATAATTTCAAGATTAAAGCCAGATCCATGCTCTCTCTTGATGAAGAGGCTGTTATATATTCCTAAAAGGCTTTTCAAGGAAGTAAGCATTTACATGTGGACAGTTTTATAGCCATGATTTAATTAAAAGAGTATGTTTAAGCAACAACGGCCCTTCTTCAATCTTTCCCTTGAGTCAAGGTAATGAAAAGACTATGACATCAGTTACCATGACAACAGAAGTGTCATTAATGCTACACTGTGACCTCATTAACTTTCTCAGTAGAAGATTCAATACTTGTTCTTTTAAAGGTACGGTAACACGAGAAATAACTTTTTAAACAGGTGTTTCTAGCAACAATTAGTCTTTAAAAAGTGGTAACTTTTCCTGAATTTCTTCTTCTTCTTGACACTCAAATGGTCACCTGTTGACTTCTGTAATAATGATGTCCTGGGCAAAATAATGTTAAAAATATTTCAGGCATGTTGTCTTTTGGGGAAACTAAACAGATTTACAATGTTCAATATGATACTGGCATTCTGAATGAAACAAACTACAACTAGCTTTCAAAACTGAATTGTGACTGATAAAGATGCAACACTCTGATTCAAGGTTATAGGAAATCAATGAAAAAAAAGCCTCCATGAGATCTTAGCACTAATTGTTTTATCTGCCTCATTTTCAGAAATCTAAGAAAAGTTAAAATAAATGGATACTACTTAACATTAAGTCAGGAATCTCAACTAACGAGTTTTATTAAAAGGCATAATAAGCTTTCCTGAGTTATAGTTTACTTCATTCGAGGTGTAGAATGACTTGCAGTATTTAAACTGGTATTTACAGAAATCCATGCTTGCTCATCAGTCATATACTAAGAAATAATGAGTTTCCACCACTTCAGAAACATCTAGGATTGCTGTTCTTTAAAGAAGACCAGAATGGAAAATATTTGATTTGAGATTTAACAAATATAAAAGTAATATCTCATTTAATGCAACCATACAAAACACAGCCCCTTCCTTCATCTAGGATTTCAACTACTCACTTTAGTCTTCGGCTCTGAAGAATCACTGGGTATTAACTCAGCTCAGCTTTTCAAGGTCAGCCAAGGCTAAGAAGGGGTCACTCACTAGCTGGGTAGGAACCGATTTACTAGAAATGCATAGTGCACTGCACCCTATCCCAAATTTGAGCTTTTTGGCTTCAAAAGGAGTTATTTTGTTAGAAGTCTGCAGTGTGTGTGATAACAAGAGCAAAGTGCCTGTATTCAAAGTGCCAAAATAGCTTTGTCTTCCAGAAGGCATACAAAACTGTTCTAAAAGTGGTCCATGCATGGGACCACCAATGAAAAAAACAGGAGTGCATACACCCACATCTCCATATAACCAGGGTTAGTTTTTAAAATACAGACAAGCTTCCTGGGAGACACAGTTGCTTTAATGCTTCAGATACAGGTGCTTCAATTGCACCACCATGCAACTACACCGTATTTCATTTGCAATTACAACTAACAAACCATTTAATTACAGTTCTCAATATTGTGATTAATCATTTGATAACACCCATGGAAAAATCTCCAAGCTCATATTGTTTTAAATATACATATGCTGTGAACTAGATTATGTGCAATCACACTGAAATATTCCATGCTCTCAACAGTATATTGTAAGATAGATGGCAGCTTTTTTTTTTGAGACTTCAGATGGGCATAGGACAATACATTCTCCAGGTATATTACATTATAACTCCCTGAAAGTAAGGCAATTGCTCCTTTCTTTCTAACTCATAGGAAGCAATCAATATCCCCAATGTTATCTAACCATGTTATCAGGGTGGATGAAAACAAATTAAAATCAAATCCAGACAAGACAAGACAGAGGTGATGCTGATAAAGAAAATCTGATCTGATTTGACTTTTGCTTTTTGTAAAGAAAAGGCTGGACTTCTGGGAGTGAGGTGAAGTTGTTTTGGAAAGGGTTATAACATTCAAAGTATATTTCTACAATCTGAGAGTGTTCCTTGTTCCCCATCTATCATTGGATTTTGCAATCAGTAGTTGCAACAAGGAGTGTATTTGTACAATTATGGTTGATCTACCAACTACAATCCTTCTTGAATGAGTGTCTTAGTGGTCCATACCTTGGTTGACTATTGCAATGTGCTCTATGTTGCATAAACACGTCCACAAATTGCTATTGGGGCAAAATACAAAAATTATATGATTCCTTTGTCAGCTGCATATCAGGAACAATCAAAGTTTTTTCTTTTTGTTCATTTTTAAAATTTATATCCCACTTTTATTTTGTACGACTCAAAATAATGTACATAATGCAACTAAAGTGTTCTGTTGTTCTATAGTACCCTAAAATCAGGGCTCTCCAACCTTGGCAACTTTAAGACTTGTGGACTTCAACTCCCAGAATTCCTCAGCCAGCTTTGTTGGCTGAGGAACTCTGGGAGTTGAAGTCCACAAGTCTTAAAGTTGCCAAGGTTGGAGACCCCTGCCTTAAATGACTTGGAGCCTGAGTATCTTCAGAACTGCATCTCTCACTAGGGATCTGCTCAGCTACTCAGATCAGCAGCCCTTCTGCAAATGCCTTTACTATCACAGATTTACCGTAAGTTTAAATAGTTAAGCAAAACCTAAGTTCAGTCCACACCGGAATTCCAAACTTGGCAAGCATGTCTAATATACAGTATATCAAATGAAGTGGGATGGGAAGTCAATATCCAGAAACTCCTAGAAATGTAATCTGAGTTATTGCACTGTTCATTTAGGCTTCTCATTTAATTTGGAGTTTTTCTCTTGCATCTGGATTTCAATAAATAAAGCATGTATAAATTTGACATGAAACCTTACCTCAGAGTGAAAGTGCTGGATCACAAGAGCTAATGCTTCTAATTTCCTATTGCTGTTTGCCAAACATTTCTTCAGCTGCTGGATAATTCCACTTTGGTTTTCACATTTTCTTTTGTATTGCGTCAACTCTTGTGTTTTTGTTTCTGCTTGTACTTCCTTAGAAGTCCTGGTCTGTAGACAGGAATTCTTAGGACTCTTCTGCTTACCCTGGCCAACTGGAGAAGAGAGAAAAAAAATGTTAAATCAGGAATATAGTCCAATTTAGCAAGACAAGTGAAAACCACTCGCAGCATTTTGCAGCATTCTTTTGATAATTACAAGGAAAATAACTCATAAATTCGATCTTCTAAAGATTCATTATCTGTGTTTACAAGTATCTCATTAAAATATTTCATTTCTATCTTCTACAATTAATACTCAACACTATCATTACGTTGATCACTAAAATCCTGTTTTCCCACATTTCTATTTTAAGACATTTACAGTAAGTGTTGGAAAGCCCTTTCGACACACACTAATGCATCTTAGTGCTGCAATCTCAAATATGACAAATTGTGGATGCACTTTATTCTCTAGAGTCTAGACAATACTGCAGGCATACTGGGCAATTTGCACAGTAAGCATTTTCATGGATGCTTTTATGTTCTTAATGACTTTTATAATTATTGCCTTAATGTTGACATCGAAGAGAAGTGTTTCCCATTAAATGTAGTTATTTTCCTTTTTTTAACAGTATCAGTGTCAGTGTTTTATAGTGGAAAAAATTGTTTCCAAATAAGCCACTCATCTTTTTATCTAGAGCTTATTTGTTTTAACTGGTACACATATATATATTCCTCCTTTTCTTTTGAGGGATCAAGGCAACTTACATGTAGGTTTCCCCTCCCTGTCCAAATGTAAGTTACCCTAAGTAGTAAGCGGGACTGAAAACATCCAATTAGTTTTATGGTTGAGATTTGTATCTGGGTCTCTCCACCTCATGTCCAACATTTTAACCACTGCAATAATTTCATAATTTTATAGAGAAAAATACAGTTTCTGACATCAATGTTATATAAAGCCCATGTAACACTATTGCTTATATACCGTAAAACATGGATTGCGGGAGTGATGACACTATTAAGTCCTTTCCTACAATTTCAAAACTGTATTGTGATTTTATGAACCTGTTCTCTGACAGTTATAAAGTATTCATTATTCACATCAAAGATGCAGCTTTTTTGGGGGTAATTTAAACAACATTTCTAATTAAGGAGATTGCTTGAACTTTACTGTTATCTATCTTACTGAACATTTACTTCCAAATTATTTCCCAAGAAACATTCTTATGAGAACTAATATATTTCATCTTATGTTTTTGGTAAGAGTCTTACACAAGGTTGTGTCTAGACATGGGAAAAAAGCTTTATTGTGCTGTATAGCATTATTATACGAATTAAAGATTGGGATTGCATTTGAAGAATTATTGTTATATTCTAATCAACTTCTATTATCAGATTGTTCCATACAAAGTTTGATGCCCAACTATTGTATGGGTACAGCTGATATACAGTTCATTTTGTATTGTATTTTAAAAAAATCAATCTAATTTCTGAAATCCTTGTTTATAACACCCAGTGCAGCACTGAGAGCAGATGCAAGGCTTCCCAGAATGGAGACCAGGACTTGGCAGTGAATTCAGTTTTTATGATTAATGATCATCCTGGCTTCATTCCCCTGATTACAGGGAATGCATTAAATCTAGACATAGGATGCTAAGTAAAATGTTCCTAGTCAGTCTGTCTCCTGAGTTTCGGCTAAATTGGAGCTTGGATAAGGCCTAGAAATTAATTAGAAAATGGATTGGAGATATAAGGGTACAGTATGAAATGAGCCATATTACATGTAGCCCTTGACTTACAATTGAGCCCAAAATTTCTGTTGCTAGGTGAAAAAAATTTTAAGTGGATTTTGCCCCATTTTATGAGCTTTCTTTGCCACAGTTTTTAAGTGAATCACTGCAGCTATTAAGTGAATGTGGTTTCCCAATTGACTTTGCTTGTTAGGTTTCAGAAGCTAATCACATGACTAATCACATTGCAATAGTCATAAATGTAAGTCAGTTGTTAAGCGTCTGAATTTAATCACATGCCCATGAGGATGCTGCAATGGTCTTTAGTGTGAAAAATGGTTGTAAGTTGCTTTTTTTCATTGACGCTATAACTTCAAATGATCATTAAGTGAACAGTTGTAAGTTGAGGAGTACCTGTACAAAGTTTCTGCAATTGCTAAGGCCAATACAGAGGCTTGCAGCTGCAAATAATTTATATTTCCTTATTTCCATTACAGACATCCTTTTACAAGGGCTCATTTTAACATTAATTTTAACACTTTCCCTTCCTTTAACACCTTTTCCAGAACTTTCCAGGAATGTCCACATATATATAGAATGATTGAGTCTGTGGAACATAATTTCTCAGTTGTGTGTTTTTTTTTAAATCTGAATGGAGATGACCACTATTTCACCTATTATTAAAGAATGTCCTTAGTCATGGTGAGCAATTTTATGTAAGTTATATTATGGCTGACAGAAACCCTGAATTCATCTATTCCACATCAAAATGTTGCTATTTTAAAACAAGTATATCCCATGACAAGGGACAGAATGACTACCTTTAGAAATTTTGTTTGTATGTGAAGACTGCTTTAAAATATTTAAGGCCCGTTTGTTATAGTTAATCTCTGGTCAATTACCATAGCAGAGTTTAAGACACAAATACACATGCTTGCAGAAGTGCTATAGCAATCCAAGGATATCAATAAATATAGAAAATAAATTTCAAAGTTGCATTTCAAAGCAAGCTAACTTTCAAGTTACTACATGAATCTAAAGCATGTTAAATTAGTGTCAAAGAATTATTGCAAAATGGTTGCTTTCATAAAGTTCAAGCTTACATTGTGTTAGCCTAGTTAACATCCAATAAGCCCATCCCTAACATCCAATAAGCCCATCCCTCTGTCTTTTGTAAAAAGATAATCTTGGGCATCATTGACATACTGTACCTTAAAACCTGAGCTACTACGGTAGCACATTTCTATTTTGTCAGATTCTCTATTTAGACAAACTGTACGAATGACATCGGAGCCAATTCTGAGATACGTTTTCCTACTAAGTAAATTTATATGCACACACATGTAAAGATTATTATATACTCTGGGCTATTTTATGATGAATGAAAAGATAAATAATAAAACATAATACATTTAGCTAAAAACTAAACCCAGAATGCTTGCCACACTTATATTCTGATGATGAATAGATTTCAGGAAAAAAAGAATTACAGGCTTTTAATGCAATGAAATTGATTTACACTAACTTTGGATAAGAACAATTCAACTACCAATATGCGCACTCTGAAATATTTATTTTAAAGAAGTAACATTTATACCTGACCCTTTTTTGACCCACTTTATGAATTTATTTTATTTATGAATTTATTACAGTAATTTGCAACAATGTACAAATTATCAGATTTGAATTTGTTGAAGTCATACTTAAATATTAATAAAAAGTATAACGGGAAACTTGTTTTTATAAGTAAAAAATATAATAAGAGCTAGTTTAGTCTAGAAGACTGTGAGTTCAAGTCCTGCCTTAGCCCTGAAAGCCACAGGGTGACCTGGGGTCAGTTACTCTCTCTACTCAATCCACCTCACAGAATTGTTATTGTGGGAAAAATAGAGGAAGAAATGAAAATATTATTTTCATCAGGACAATCACACGGTGAATTATCAAAGGGCACAGGGAGCATATAAATAAACGAAACACTGGGAATATAAAGATAAACTAGTCTGCAACAGAATGTTGGAGAGTCATCATTAGGGTTGATTGTAGCTAGAATTATTACATTCCTACTGGTTTCATCATCATCATCTTGTCAGCACTCCCTTCCGTACAGTAAACTGTTTCTTCCCAACAGATGCCAACATTTGATTCCAAATATTAATTCCGCTGCCCCAAGTACAGACCATATGATGAAGAGGTTTATTCAACACAGTGAAGCTAAGATGCTACATAGAATCATTCACCTATTTTACTAAAAATGCCAGTTTTATTGAAACTGTCCATAGAAATGGGTTATAAACTATTCAACGAGTTATCAAGCATTCTTGTTGCATCACCCTCACATACTACATCAGAACTAACAGGGATTGCAGGGAAAGTTATTCGAGAGTTTGGTGTTCACAAAGTTAATACACAGTATTCAGTTATTAAGAACCTCAATCTCTAAAGTATGCTAATTATCCAAGCCCAGAGAAAGAACCCAGAACTGTGTGCATAGATAAAATACTCTTGTATTCTGGTACAAAGTTCCAATTCGGTTGTCGCTAAAAGTATGAATGATTGTGGAGAAACTGGGAAAATAATGGAACAGTAATAAGATATAAACAATCTAAAAGCAGAACAGAACACGGTAGTCTATCCCACAAATGGAAATTCAGCAGGTAGCAAAAAACCTAATCAAGAAATTTTTGAGAAGGGACTCCCCTCTTGTTTATGAAGGGCTGGGAAGTCCTTGCAGATTCTGTATTTATTCCAAGACTAGCATTAAAGGTACCTTACTGAAGTCTTTGTAATTCTTGCTTTCTTAGCTTGCCAGCTATATGGTGTTTGACAATAAAATACAACAAGATTATGTAGGGATAGCTATGCTATGCAAACATTTTTGTGAATTAAAAGGAATGGTTTTACTTCAAGAGAAAGGGGCGTGCATAAGTGCACCAGCGTGCCTACCATCCCTGCTTATCAGTACCCATCTTATGTATATAAACAATGTTATATCTATGTATATTACCAACATATACTTGACAAAAATAAATAAATTAAATAAAGAAAAATAAAGAATGTTTCATTAGTTATCCCTCAACCTTGATAACTTTAAGATACAGTATGTGGTCTTTGACTCCCAAAACTGCTTACTGTTCTTGCCAACTTTGTCTCATGCACTTTACATCTTAGTACTTTACATATTATAAAGATTTGGGGCATCAAAATCTGGAGAAATATGTTATGTACCAGAATTTCTGAATCAAGACTGCCATCATAAAGCCAAGTTCAAAAATAAATTTTATGATAAGAGTTTAATTGCTCATAAGTATGGGAAGATTTAATTGAGTTCTTCAACTTGCTACCAGTTTACAGAAATTGATAATATTTCAAGTAGAGAGCCAGTCTATACAGGAACAGGCATTACAAACATAGTTATACATGATTTAGGCATAGATGGTGCATCTATTCTTCATGTTTTCAGGCACACTTCCATCTGGCACTGTAATTGAATTAAGAATGTATTATGAACACTGTATTATCTACCATTCAGTCAATCTTAATCTACATGTTGATGAGTTCATTTTACATATGGCAGCATTACCTACACCAGAATTTCCTAATCTCATGTCTTCCCAATGTCCATGTTGGCCTTGCTGGCTATACTATGGGAGCTGAAGTCCAACATAAATCGAAGACAAAAGCTGGGATTTGCCATTTAAAAATGAAACATTTTTAAATGGCAAAACTATTTTTTATAGTTAACCAAAAACAGCAGTTAAATTACAGGGTTGCCAAAATGAAGTTTCCTACTAAGCACCCAAGAGAAAACTATATTTGAAATTTAAGTCTTTGGTATTATCGGAATTACAGTGGTTATCTTACCAAAAGCCAAATTTTCTTCATTTTTCTTGTTCCAACTGCTAGCACACCTGCTAATATTTTCAGGCTTCTTGCCCAATAACTGGAATATCTGGTCTTGATCATCTCCAGCAACAGAAATCAAATTGTCAGGAATGTTCTGGCTCTTTACTGTTGTTTGAAACACTTTAATGTTAGTCAGATTCTGGCTCATATCCTTCATCAATGTGACCAAATCAGCTTGCGTATTTAATCGTATTTCCATTTCCATCCATGCTTTCTTAATCTCTTCAAGTGCACATTTCATTTCCAACTGACCAGATCTGATCTCTTCTTTAATTGACTGCTGTATCTCCTGTAAATCGAAAGTTGTCACCATTCCTCTTCTAGACTCTATCATGGTGTTAAATTCCTTTTGTTCAGCTTTATATAATTCTTGATTTGTTTGAGTTCCTCTAAAGGTCACAGCTAAGTCATCCATCACTATGAAAGCATATTTTGGATGCTGCCTTCCAAATCTTGTACACAGAATACAGTATTATTTCTTGAAGAAGAAATAATCACTTATTGAAACATTGTTATTCAGACACATACCTATGGAACTTTTCCAAAATACGAATATAGAGACACTGGGTGGAAGAAGCAATCTTCTCAGTTCCTGAAGTTCAACTTAACTGCAAGTCTTGGCAAGAAAATACCACTGTAATAAATGGATGCCTAACATGGCCACACCCAAACCAATCAAATCCTTTATTTCAGATCTGAAGGATGTCCCTCAAAAGTTAATGTCAGTCATAATGCTACTGTGTGCGAGGAGAATATATGTGGGTGTTGTCTTACACAGTACGTGTCAACTCTAAATCAGATAGGAAACAGAACTAATTCTACTTTATTTTAAGGCTACAATAATAGATTCTTGCAAGTCTGAAAATACAAAACTCCTCACCTCAACTTTTAATTATTTGATCCATTAGGGCAGGTCCTTTCTAAGTTACTTTCTCGGACCATTATGCCACTGAAGGCTACTGTCTCTCTTGTATGATAGTTTCATAGGCAGCATCTCTACCTGCATTCTCCAAGGTCATTTTCACATTGTGTTACAGTAAGGCACATTCTTTTAGCAATACAAGAGACCTGGACATTCCATAAATAAAATCCTTTCCACGTTTCAAAAAACTATCTGTAAATGTTTTGATATGACTCCCTAATTTTCTCCTTCATTTGAATAGATATTTAAATGTGTCTTTACATCAGCTACATGATTTAATTGTTTTTGCTTTATAGGTTGTCCTTCTCTTATGACCACCATTGAGCTCAACTTATGACCCCTCTGTTGCTAAGTGAGACATTCATTAAGTGAGTTTTGTTCACTTTATGACCTTTCTTGCCACAATTGTTAAGTGAATCACTGCAGTTGCTAAGCTGATAACACAGTTATTAAGTGAATCTGATTTTCCCATGGACTTTGCTCATCAGAAGGTTAAAAAAGGTGATCATGTGACCCCGGGACACTGCAGCCATCATAACTATGAGTCAGTTGCCAAGCATCTGAATTTGGATCACGTGACCATAGGGTGCTACAACGGTAGTAAGCATGAAAAATTGTCATAAATCACTTTTTTCAATGCCGTTGTAACTTTTAATGTTCACTAAATGAACTGTTATAAGTTGAGAACTATCTGTATTATCAGTGCTGGCATTTCACTTAATTTCATCTCAATTTCAGAATAGTAAGCAAAAATAAGCAAAATAAACCTGTACTTTCAGCTGTATCAGAAACTATACTGTGTTTCCCCGAAAATAAGATATTTTTTCTGAACCCTGAAATAAGTGCTTGGCCTTACTGCCATGCACTCAAAAGCCCGATTGGGTTTATTATCAGGGGATGTCTTATTTTGGGGGAAACAGGGTATATTACTAAAATTCTCTTGTCTGTTTATAATCCACAGTTGGATGACAATGGTGCATAATAGGGAAGCAAGTTTTGATCAATGAACCTCAAATGGGCTAATTAAAAAAGAAAATCCGAGACCCATTACTGCATAGAATTGAAATTTGGCAAAGTTGTGGCCGCTTCAGGATTGCCCTCCTGCTGTGATCACATGATAATAATTCCCAATGATAACTGCCAGCTTCACAGAAGGAAAGTCAAGGGTAAAGCTGGCAGGAATTAGGAAGTTGGTCCATGTCTCACTGGGTTTTTTTTTGGCTATTTGTGGTCATTCGATTTCTCTGTTTGGGTAAGAAAATATCTCTGAAACAATAGCCCAATGGGTCATGGGTTGTCTACTATAATATTAAAGACAAAAAACATTTACAATACAACTTTGTGTTAGGATTTGCAAGAATATTAGATTGTTTCTTTAAGAACCAGATTGGAAAGGAACGTATGATACATTACACGCACTCTGTAAAATTGCTTCACAGTCTACAAGAGTATTTATTGAGGGAAGGAAAGAGCAGGACACACTTTAGGGAGCCTAAACGAGTTTTTGATAATAAAAATGACTCATTTCAAACATGACAGGTATCAGAAACATATTGGAAGCATGATTGTTTTTTAAAGTGTAACAGCCTCTCTATAATGCAATATTTTTTTAATCTCCAAATAAAAATGTTACAAATAAGCATCATTATGCAATGTTTTTCACTCATCATCTACCGTTCCACAATAATAATAATTTAAACAAGCTATCAACCTCCATCTTCCGGTAATTTCTCAAATAACAGTCCAAGAATGTTTTTGACTAGATGGCTAGGATGAAACACATGGGGAAAGCAGAATCTGTTTTTTATAGCAGATTAAGTGTATAGAACAACTTAGAGTGGAGAAAAGAATCTGAAATGGGACAAGCTGGCAGTCTGCTCACTTATTTTCCATGCACAGCATAACCCTAAAATATTATTTATCTCAGCTGATTCAGGAAGAATTTGTTCATAACAAACAGGATGTAGCCAAGGTGTGCACAATAATTACCATTAAGTTTAAAATATGTGTGGGAGTTATGCATAAAGGCTGTTGCTAGGCATGTAAACAAAGAGAAAGATTTCCTTAAATTGTTTCATTTAAAGTATTGAAACAGCATCTTAACTGTTAAAAGTGAAGATAACTTTAGAAATGAGCCTTATAAGTACAATTAGAACTTAATTTTCTTTTTATACTGTTCTATGCTTTATAAACACTAAAATACAAAGCTTAGGAAGACTGAACACTCATTTAATTAAGAATGGATTTAGATAGCTTTGGGTCTCAGATTAAACATCAGATGGTTTAATAAGTGGAACTAATGAACTGAGAAACCTGATTTTAAATTTCAAACAATCACAACAAAAAATAAAAGCATCTACTGCAGTTAGCCTTATAAAACATAGATACAACATAGAATAAACTGCTTTAAAGGATAATTATGAATATAATGCATAAAATACCATGGAAGCATTTGAACTGTGAAGCAGATCAATATAAAACAAAGAGCAGGATCTCAGAAGGAATCATATAAAGGCAGTATTATATATTGGATGAAATTGCTCCAGAATTGATTGCACCATGCTACATGGTGGATCCTACTCCTTTATCACCTTCACAGTATTATTTTAGGGCAGAGTTCCCCAACCTTTCCAGCTTTGCGGACTGGAGGTGGGATAGGGAAGGGGATGTTCTGCACAAGCGGCTGGCAAGCATGTGTGTTCACCTCCATTTGAACGAGCGGCATATATGTGAGCCCGCTGCTCATGCAAATGGAGCATGCATGCATACGCTTGTACCAGGGGTGGGTTGCTCTCTTACTTCACTACCGGAGCCCTGCGCGTGCATCGCCACATTTGGTGCGCGCGCAGCCGCTCACGCGATTTTGCTTCTGCGCATGCGCGGAAGCAAAATCTCGCCAAAGTCTTGCACTCTACAGTACCGGTAGCGGCCAGCAGATGGCGCTGTTTGCACGTGCAGGGCTCCGGTAGCGAGATTTCGGCAAGATTTTGCTTCCGCGTATGCGCAGAAGCAAAATCGGCCAAAAATACAGCACCGGAGCGAGCATGTGCAAACAGCACCATCTGCTGGCCGCTACCAGCACTGTAGAGTGGGCTGCACCGGTAGCAATCTACCTCTGGCTTGTACACTGCTCGCACAAGTGGGAATGCACACGTGGGTATGCTCGCTCACCACGGCCCGGTTGCAAACAGCCCACAGCCCACTAGTGGGCCACGGCCCAGAGGTTGGTGAACCCATTTTAGGGTAACTGAGGCAGACATACTGGCACCCCTTGTTAACAACAGAGAACTGAAGGTATGTGGTAAATGCAAAAGTTGCTAGCATTCAGTTAAATAGCAAGATGGTAATTCTTATCTTGTACATCATACTTTGCTTTGAGAAAAGCTAAAATAAATTAAAATATACATGGCATTCCAGAAGTGAGGCCCCACAGGCCAATCACAATATGTAAAATGGCAAGCAGTTTGAACATTTATGCATTATTCAATGCAATTTATATAATGAACTGTCTATAGCCGTGATGGCGAACCTATGGCACACATGCCATGACAAGTGGCACGTGGAGCCATATCTGAGGGCATGCAAGGCATTGCCCTATGTCAGCTCCAGCACACATGTGTGTGCTGGTCAGCTGATTTTCGGCCTTCCAGAGGGCGGGAGGAAACAGTTTTCACCCTCCCCAGGTTTTAGAAAAGCCTCCGGAGTCTGTGGATGGTGAAAAATGGACCTGTTGGTCCATTTTTCACCATCCACAGGCTCCGGAGGCTTTCCTAAAGCCTGGGGAGGGTGAAAAATGGCCCAACGGGCCTACCGGAAGTCCGGAGGCGCGCAGGCCTCACTGAAGGCAGCGTGGGGGGGTTGTGTGCCCATGCGCAGGGGGAAGGAGAGAGAGAGAGAGAGAGAGAGAGAGAGAGAGAGAGAGAGAGAGAGAGAGAGAGAGAGAGAGAGAGAGAGAGAGTGAGTATCCCCTCTCTTAGGGAGGTCCATCTAATTCATTTAACAACTGTCTTGCTTAGTAACATAAATTTTGGCCTCAACTGTGGTCCTAAGTCAAGAACAACCTGTACCTAAAATGTATCTATCTCCCTGATCACTATATATATATATACACTGTATTTTTCGGAGTATAAGACGCACCGGAGTATAAGACGCACCTTAGTTTTGGGGGAGGAAAACAAGGAAAAAAGGCCTCTGCCTCCAAGCAATTTGCCAAACAGCAAACAGCAAACAGCACAGATGATATACACTGTTTGCTGTGTATTTCTGTGCATGTGTGCCTGACCCATAGAAATAGCAAAGAATTGGAGAAATGTACATTATGCCAGAAAGTTTTCTTAAATGTAGTCACACTAACTCCTCCCAATTATTTAAATAGATCTACTCCAAGGTAAGTCAGGATTTAACTCTAATAATAAACAGGACACTGTTACATTTCAGACTATACTTGTACAGAGTTGTTAAAATTAATTAAATTTTCTGGAAGTATACATTATTCTCTATTATTTAAAAGAAGATACAATAGCACTGGACCTCTTCAGAGCAAGCATTTATTTTAAAAAGCTTCTTTATTTTGTTAAGTTGTCTAGAGGTCTCCAATCTTGGCAACTTTAAGACTTGTAGACTTCAACTCCCAGAATTCCACAGCCAGCAAAGCTAACAAAGCTGGCTGTGGAATTCTGGGAGTTGAAGTCCACAAGTCTTAAAATTGCCGAAGTTGGAGACCCCTGGCTAGAACAATAATAAAGCAGTCTTTAAAAAATAAGTCTAATAATTTGAACATTCTACAGACATTTATAGTTATTCACTTACCCCCTTGCATCCAGCATAAAATAAAAATCTGTGTGTCTCTCTCAGCTATTTGCCTCTTTGCAGCAAATTTCACTTTCATTTTCCCACGTGGCAAATTAGCTGTAGGTCGGGAAGCTACTACTGACTTGCTTGGCTTTACAGGCTCTTCCCTCTTTGCTGCAAGCAGGTAAATTGCTGGAAGACAGAGGCCAAAGGGTGGGGGTGGCTGGGTGGGTGGGTGGGACTGCATTCGGTGTATAAGATTCACCCAGGTTTTCACCCTCTTTTTGGGGGTAAAAAGGTGTGTCTTATACAGGTATATGTCCAGATATGCATAGAGAGAGACGTTTCTTTTTCTTAAAAAATGAGAAATACAACAGATAAAGCCATTTATTTTCTTTAGAAATATTTTAATTGATATAAAAATCAATTAGCAAGAATTATAAATTGATTGATATTCTTTTTGCAGCCCCCTAGAGCAGAGGGCTCCAACCTTGGCAACTTTAAGACTTTGCTGGCTGAAGAATTCTGGGAGTTGAAGTCCACAAGTCTTGAAGTTGCCAAGGTTGGAGACCCCTGCCCTAGAGGCAGCTTTTGTACTATGCAGAAGAACTAGACTAATTTTGTTTGCATGTAATTTTAGCAACAACTAAAATTTCCATGACTCAACTATTGTATTACATTTTTTTATTTTTTAAACAAGGAGAAGCAGGGGTGAGGGTGTTAAGCAGATCTGCCCACTTCCCCCAACCGGCCATCTTGCAGATGAGTTAGAAGTGTAATTTCTCAAAACTCTAAAAATGTCTGGGAATTCTGTAAGAAACAATCCCAACATACTTGGAGATAACTAGATTGGAAAAAGATAAAACATAATTAATACGCAGAAGAAATTTTAGTGCTTTCTCATGTTTCTGCTTCAATATATTTTAAACAAATGTCAATCAGCATAATACATTTGGTTTTTTTTCCCTAATACCATCTGGAACCTTAAGGCGCAATTATCAGATTACTTCATGTTACATCACACTTTTGACACTTGTATGCCTGCCACATTTGTTTGTCCAATACAGTATAATAATAGAAGATAAACAGATAATACTGACTCACAGAATTATCCCATAATTTGCAAGGATGCCATCCTTTAGAAGCAAGTGAAAGTCCCAAAAATCTCTGTTGCTTTGGCAAAAGGAATTCTGGGATTTGCAAACATTTCTGAAAGATGTTTGGGAAGCACAAAGCTGGTTTATTCTATTGAAGCATGATGAAGAATATTCCAACACAACTTTTTGTAGCCAAAGTCAACTATCCTGCTTATTTTAATCATACTGTCACTCAAGAAAGCAGCAAGGAAACTTCTGTAGCACTCAGAATGATAATTTCATTCATTTATTTATTTAGAAAATGTATATGGCCACTTACTCACTTTCAGTAATTGTTTGCCACTTACAAAAAATAAAAACCCAATTCATACAGATTAAAAACAATGCCTCCCATCCAGAGGTGGGTTGCTACCGGTGCGGCCCACTCTACAGTACCGGTAGCGGCCAGCAGATGGCGCTGTTTGCAAGCGCTCGCTCCGGTGCTGTATTTTTGGCCAATTTTGTTTCTGTGCATGAGCGGAAGTAAAATCTTGCCGAAATCTTGCAAGGGGGATGTGCATGTGTGTGCGATTTCGGCAAGATTTTGCTTCCGCGCATGTGCAGAAGCAAAATCGCGTGAGTGGGCACGCACATGTAGTGAGCACGCGCGCACACCAAACGTGGCGATGCACGCGCAGGGCTCCGGTAGTGAGGTAAGAGAGCAACCTGCCCCTGCTCCCATCCCCTTTGCGACCACAAGCAGTCAACCAAGTCTGTTTAACTGAGCCACCAATTTTGGAGCCACCAACTTTAGCTATAACCTGAGCATATCTTCCCCTGGTTTAATATAGATACCACCCACATTTTAGAGAAATACAAAAATAATCATCTGTTTATATGCAGAACAATATAGCACATGACAACTGACTTTCATCAGTAATTTCAGGACATGACATCTGTTTTAAAATAGAAGTTACAAATGTTGGAAAGCTGTTTCCCCCAATGACCATCTAATCAGCATTAAAATTTTACCCCTTAATGCATTTCTTCCTTCTAGAAACTAAAATAAGAATTGTTTAAATGTAGGTAACATCCAATGCAGCTCTATCTCCTACAGTTATGAACAGTAGAACAGCTGAATAATTATCAGCCATTCACAAAAATAGCATTTCTTTGCTTATCTCAACATTGTAAGCCTATCTTAAACATATTGTATTATATATTATTAATTTATTATATGATTCTCTCTTTTATTGGTTTTATTGTTTTTATATGAGGTTTTCATATTCTTGTAAGCCGCCTTGAGTCGCCATGTGTGAATAGGCGGCAATATAAATTTCATAAACAAACAAACAAACAAACCCTAAATTCGGCTTAGGGGAAAAAACCGGTAGCTACAGTGATCATCTTAGAGCCCTCCAGCAATTTACATGGGGGTAAGTAGGTGTTACAGATATTGAACACTAACAAACAAATGTCAAAGAAGGAAATTTGGTATTAAATTGAAGGGTGATTCATTTGACAGGCTTGCCCTTTTCCCCAAGTTGGCTAATTTGTCAAGATGGAAATATAGCTGCAAATGTTTGGGGCTCTCTGTAAGTGCCAGTCTTATAAACTTAGAATAGCTTTCAACCATAACACTAAAACATCTCAGGTGACATGCCAGAAGCAAGGCTTTAAAAGGATATTGGACAGGGTTTAGATTGCAACCCTATACTTAATGAAGACATGTACTGAATTAATACTGTTAAATTGATAGAACTGCACCAGGAAAGGTGTGGATAGCTGCAAACCTCTTAACAATGAGAAAGAAGCTACACTGTCAGCCTTACCTACAAGATGGCTACTGCTACAGAGCATTCTCCACAATTATCTCAGGCACAAAGGGGCTTTTATTTTATTTATTTAAAACATTTGCATAGCTGTCCATCTAAACTCTGAAAAATTCCCAGTCAAGAATTAAAACAACATAAAGACTATTAAAATCATAAACGTTAAAAACACATTTCTTTGTGCAACAGAGGTTGACCTTCCTGACGGAAGTACCGAAGATTAAGAGCTTGATGGGACTTTATAATAGGCAGGTGCACCATCAGCAAAGAAGGAACACTTATTTAGCCTGGAGGGATGAGAAGCGGAACCCTATATGGCACTGGACCAGGATATTTACGGGAATGCCTGCTACTACATACCTCCCAGTGACCGGTTAGATCTCACAGGGTTGGTCTCCGTTGGGTCCTGTTAGCCAAACAATGTCGGTTGGCGGGACCGCGAGGGAGAGCCTTCTCTGTGATGGCCCTCACTCTGTGGAACCAACTGCCGCCGGAGATCAGGACCAGCCCCACCTTGTTGGCCTTCCATAAAGCCATCAAGACCTGGCTCTTCCGACAGGCGTGGGGATAGGGACTGCTCGGAATAATTTAAAGTGGTCACCCCTTTTATGTGTGATTGGTCTTTTAACTTTATATGTATTTTTTAATGTTTTTATATGATGTTTTTACCTATTTGTTCATTCACATGTTTTCTCTTTGTTGTAAGCCACCCAGAGTCCCCTGGGAGTTGGGCGGCATACAAATCCGAACAAACAAACAAACAAACAAACAAACAAACAAACAAACAAACAAACAAACAAACAAATAAAATAAACCTGAGCTGGTCTTGATTCTCTTAATCTGAATTTCTTTCTGCCTTCCTTTGGGGAAAATTGCAAATGCAATCTCCAACTTGACAGTTTTTTTTTTTTAAAAAATACAATATAGGTAGTCCTCGACTTATAACCTTTTGTTCAGGAATTGTTCAAAATTATAATGGCACTGAAAAAGTGACTTATGACCATTTTTTCACACTTACAACCACTGCAGCATCCCCATGGTCATGTGATAAAAATTTGTATGCTTGGCAACTTCATATTTATGACAGTTGCAGTGTCCTGAGGTCATGTGATCACCTTTTGTGAACTTCTGAAAGCAAAGTCAATGGGGAAGCCAGATTCATGTAACAAATGTGTTACTAACTTAACAACTACAGTGATTCACTTAACAACTGTGACAAAAAATATTATAAAAACTCACTTAATTGTCTCACATAGTAACAGAAATTTTGGGCTCAACTGGGGTCATAAGTTGAAGACTACCTGTACATTGACTAAAAGAATATTTTTCTGTTTGCTGTCTGCATAAATTTATTTTCTTTATGCAGAGAGAATAGAAATTAACACAAAGAAAGATGGGTGAGTGGGATGCTGAAATGGGGGCCCAATTATTGTCTATTACTTCAGGACTCTCTATGGTTTTAATCCAGCCTTATATCACTTATATAACAATTGACAGTTGTTTGCTGATTACACTGATTGCCCACTTTTCCTTCAGGTGCTTAAAAAGAGTTTACAGAAAGAATTCCCTTCACTTTTAACTTCAGAACGATAAATCTGTGAGGTAATTGACCCAAAATCACCTAGTGAATTTCTGGGACTGAGATTGAACTTCAACTTGATTCCAACAACCTAACCAATATACTATATTGACTCTTGATATCAAGCTCAGAAGGAGGGTACAAAACATACTCATATTAAATATAGAAGGTAAGCAAATCCGTATCCCGGAGCTATGTCAAGTTATTTAAAGGCAAGTTATTTCTAACTGTGTAGGAGGTTTTCACCTTGGATCAGCAACTGTGACCAAATGTTTTCACAAAAATAAACTGCCCTTCTATCACAGGGAACATACCCACTTGTGATTATTCCGTTCAACCTTGCCCCTGTCAGTTTCATCAAACTGCGAATATTTCAATCTGAAACTGTTTGAATTAAAACCAGCTGTTCTGATTTTAAAGTATTCTGACTTAGAAAGAGGATTATTTCACAGCCAACTGGCTCACAGCTAGATTGCCCCACTGAGAGTTTGCAACACTTCTGGTAACATCAGAATAGTGCTGAAATACATCTAGAAATGGTGAAACAACCAATTTCAAGCTAAAGGACATGTTTCAGTTTTTGGACTATCCATCACACAAAGACAATATACTCCTACTTAAAGACTAGCTATGTTCATCCCTAACTAGTTTGTAAAATGTAAAACTGGGGATATTAATATTTATTTGTCTAAAAATCAGAATAGAAACTAGCTCAAAAATCATAAAAATGTATCTTAAGTTAATAAAAAAATAGATCTCATCAATTATTTTCTAATGAAGACTTCATACAAATACACAGCTTTAAAGTAATTCTAGTTACATTTTAGAACATTTCTAGTTCTATCTTTAGTTAGCCTGGTATCTAAATAAGCTTGGGTACAAACCACAGACCTACTCTAGATTTAGAACAGCAAACATGAAGTGAAATTTAGTACCCAAATTCTTGAAAGACCTCCACTGTATAGTAAACTAAAGTAGTTGTATTTTGGTATCAAAGAATGGTATCAGAAGCTGACAGGCAAATTGGTACAGGTAGTCCTCAATTTACAACCATTTCTTTAGTGACCATTCGAAGTTACAAAGGCACTGAAAAAAGTAATTTATGACCATTTTTCACACTTAAGACTGTTGTAGCATCCCCATGGTCACATAATCAAAATTTGGCAATTGGTTCATATTTATGACAGCTGCAGTGTCTCATGGTCTCCTTTTGCAACCTTCTGACAAGTAAAATCAATGGAGAATCAGGTTCAATTAACAACCCTAGTACTAACTTAACAACTGCAGTGATTCACTTAAGAATTGTAGCAAGAAAGGTTGCAAAATGGGGCGACATTCATTTAACAACCATCTTGCTTATCAATGGAAATTTTTTTGCTCAATTGTGTTTGTGAGTCGAGGAGTAAGCTGTAATGATAATTTTGATTGAAAGTAATAATTTTATGCAACACTCCATAGCAATACCTAATTTGACTAAACCAGTGTTTTTCAAACATGGCAACTTTTAAGATGTGTGGATTTCAAGTCCCAGATTTCCCTGGGAGTTGGTGATTTCTGGGACTTGAAGTCCACACATCTTAAAGTTGACGTCTTAAAAACATTGCACAAAACCTTTTTTAAATTTCCAACCTGATTACCGTATATTGCCTCAGAAGCCCAGCTGATGGAACATGTTTAACCTCAATTAGAAGTTTCGTACTTGCTGCTTCTATTCTATAATTGTTTCCTGTTCAATGAAGTAGCACCACAGTCAATAGCATCAATGCTGCCTTTAAATAACTAGATAGCACAGATTTACTATTACCACATTCCTTCCTCTCATGCTAGAGGGAATGACTCTTCAAAAGCACTATTTAGGCAGAAAAAGCAAAGGTACACATTATTGATCATTTATGTTTTGAAGACTTATAACCATCTCTGATTCATTTCAGTGGGCAACATCTCTGTATTAAACATGACTGTAAACTGTAATTCAGCATCTTATAACCAAACTCATAATGCAGCTTCATGAGTATTTATGCCATGATGGAATCAGTGCCAGAGCAGGGACTTTTCATACAAGCCAGTAACAAATATTTAGACAAGGATTGCAAAGAATGGTTATGCTCTCTCTCTCTCTCTCTCTCTCTCTCTCTCTCTCTCTCTCTCTCTCTCTCTCTCTCTCTCTCTCTCTCTCTCTCTCTCTCTCTCTCTCTCTCCCTCCCTCCCTCCCTCCCTCCCACTCCTCCCCCTCTTTTCATAAATCCATTAATGATTCTAGGTTTACTAGGTGCCAACTCCTTGGGCAACAGTTCTTACCAGCCAAGTATTTTACTTGCAAGGAAGACAAAACAGAATACTTGCATCTACCTATTTAACAAACAGTAATATGGCCAATGAGGTGAATAATCTATGTTCTATGTTTTCCATACCATGTTCTCCATACCATGCTAAACTCTGTTTAGTCTGCATATTAAAGACATATGTATTCACAGTCATTGCAACATGCTATCCTCTATGGATTCATTTCTAGGGACCACAGATAAGCCTATTTTGTTTAAAAAATGTTGCAAGCACATTTTGAAAATTCACTTTGGATTCAGAAAGATATTCAAGTCATATCAGAAGACAGCAAACGATAGTCAATGTTCATATGATTATACGCATAGCAGCCTTGACTGTTAAATATGCAGTTATTTAAATCAAGCTACTGAGATAATTGCAAATTGCATACAGTATACATTTTTACATCTGTATTCTGTTTTTTCAGTTCTCTAATCTTTCCAGCACTTACTATTGATAGACTATTAAGCAGAAAGTGTACAAAGCTACCTAAACAACAAATTTTGGTGTTTCACATGCAGTCCGTGATTGATTAGACAATTTATTTCCTAGGAAACAGTCAAAACTAGAACAATTAAGCTTTATTGTGTGTTTAGACTGGCTATTGTGCTAAGCTACTGAAGGGGAATACACATAGTTCTTTTCTGCATGTCCATGAACACAGAGAAAAGATTAGAATAGCCATGGGAACTGCTGTGCTAACCTGAATATGAAAAATACTCAAAACACTCTGATGTTAGAAGAGATTACTATACTAGGTGCCACAGCCAGGCTGAAAAGGAATTGCCTGCAGAATGTGGGGACAGAAATGAGAAGCATAGCCAGAATTTCATGCTTGAAAATAGACATGAATCAAACAATAATAGAAGGCTTTGAATAATTTATATAATTTGCTGTAGACTATTTTAAAATCTGTATGCCAAAATTCCTTTTTTCTTTCTAATCACTAATCAAATGAAGAAAAGTGTTGAACAAAATGAATCTGTCCATTTTAGAAGAATAAAGTCCATTCTCGTTAATTGCAACTGCGAGATTTGTATTACATAGTAATGTGCCCTAGAATTGAGATTCCTAATATATAATTTCTTCTTCAAATTCATGCACAGATTTTCAGAATTCCATGTACCATCATGCAAAAGAGATTAAGAAAGATATAGAATTGAAATTCAAAACTCTTAACGCCTATAGACATCTGTTAAGGGACCATGAGAAGCACTGCATGTCATTGATGTACAAAAATTCACCTTAAAATCATGTTTTTTTAAACATTGCTAAACAGATTACACATGTGTCATGCTTAACACACAACCACTACAGGTAACCACATATATACACAGACACACATTACATTCAGCTACTGAAAAATGGATTGCTGGATTTTCTAAGGACGAATATTGTGAGAAAGAAATGCACATTGAACAATTTCATAGTTGTTATTCACAGCCACAGATGTCAACAAGATGTCCCCCAGGTATACAGGAAAATATACTAACCTGCATGAATAATAACTGTGCTTCTCCTATATCCAGAGGGAAGCCGAAGATTTCGGAGTAATCCTTTTGTAGTTAGTCGAACATGCATGTTGGATAAGGAGAATTTTGGGGACCATAACATGTCTTTAGAGGAATTGGAAGAAAAACAACCAGGAAACATTCTCCATATACTGTCACATACTATTTTTGTAACTCAGCTTTGAAGGCATGGAGTAGCTGGCCAGATAAACAAACCTCTCTTCGTTTCTCTACTAAGATTCCACAAACAGGTGAAAAATTAAAAGAATCCAGGAAGGAAAATGCTACATCCACAACGTAAAGCCTGCTGCCAGCTTCGTTGCCTACCAGCAAAAAACAAAGCTCACCCTGAGAATAAAACTGCTCTGTGATTTAGAAGCAGCTCTGAGTTACATCACACTGCTCAGGTTTAATCAAATGTGTGGTACAGTAGCAACAGAAAGCGGGAGGAGGAGAAAGAAGTGGGTAGTCTCACAAGCTGAATACATTAGCCAGTAATGTCACAGATCATGTCATTCAGTTTTCAGGACCACTAGAGGAGAAGGTTTAACGTTCCACAAGATGGATTAAGACCATTCCTTATATTAACAGTTTTTAGTAAATCAAATTCTATGTTCATTATCCTGAAAGCTATTTGACCCAGCAAGAATAGACAACAACCTTTTGGCTCTTTTCGATCAAACACAAGTTGATTTGTTGTTTGTGGATGTATCAATAGTCTCTGTTTGATTATAAAAATACTAAACAGTGTTCTTTGCCTATAGGGTTAGGCTAATTTTGCATATTTGTTTTAATTTAGTGCTACTATCACTAAGTAAGCAGTAATCTTAATGTAGGATAAATGGTTTAAGCTGTATCAGTTATGAACTTGTCACTTTAAATTGCCAGGTATATTTCAGAAGGGGGGGAAAAACCATTAAGCCAATTTTGTATCCCAGGCAGGACTCACAAATTTTTGATTCACTGATTCTAATTTTCCAAATGGGAAAAGTTGTAACTGATGTTTCAAAAATGCTGAATTGGTTATGAAAAAGCAGCAAAGTAGTACAAGGAGATGCCCAAAATATAAAAAATGGACTGGATTAATTTCAAGATATACACAAACATAGGCTTCATTTAACACTGGTATTCTCTGTGTGAAGTACTGTATATATATATCTCCAGCCATTTGATCCTTATCTCAAACCCATAAAACAACTGATCAGAGGTGCAACTCCTGCTGTTTTTCTGATTACTTGCTATATATAACAAGTACATCAGCAGAGAATTTTTTTAAAAATAGTCTAAAATCTGGCAAGGCTTTAATAAGATCAATGATGTAAGAGGTGGGAAATTCTCCAAGCACATTCAGGAAAACATTCATGCCAACATGGGGCTGTTTTAATTAGTTCTTCATTCCTGCAGAGATAGGTCAACAAAATGGCACCAGCCAAAAACTGAAGCAACAGCAACCTATTCATGACATGAGAATTACATAGAGTCCCTTGTTCGACTCAAGAGAATATAAAATATTGCCTATATCAGGCTGTACGTTGGAGGCTATATATTAATTAGTAGAATTATGTAACACGTTCGAAAGCACAATGGTGCAAATGAATCGAACTACTTCTTGAAGCAGTAAGAAAACCACGTAGTTTGTAATGGCTTTCTCAGATTGGGTTTACTCGTGTCCACATGTACAGCTACTTCACATACAGTTCTAGCAGAAGTGCTGTCTGAGGAAGTCTTTGAAGCAGATAGCAATAGCAATAGCACTTAGACTTATGTACCGCTTCATAGTGCTTTACAGCCCTCTCTAAGCGGTTTACAGAGTTCAGCATATTGCCCCCAACAATCTGGGTCCTCATTTTACCGACCTCAGAAGGATGGAAGGCTGAGTCAACCTTGAGCCGGTGAGATTTGAACAGCTGAACTGCTGAACTAGCAGTCAGCTGAAGTAGCCTGCAGTGCTGCACTTTAACCACTGCGCCACCTCGGCTCAGATACTTTGGGAAAACACATGATAGGTCCCGGTTGCCATAATCTACATGAAACTGTAAACCAGTATGAACATTGAAAAAAAGGTGGACAACAAGAACACACATAAGACCAAAGAAAACTGGCAAAATGACATCACTGCAAGAAGAGCAGCAAAGAAAACTGTCGCTCAGGTCAGAGCTGAATATTATTGCGACTTATACAAACAACTGGACATGGAGAAAGGCAAGAAAAACATCTCCAGATTAGCAGAAACATGCACCAAGGAAGACATTGAGTATGTATGAAAGAATCTCAGTATGAATCTCAGTTGAATATTGAAATCAACCAGGGCAAGAAATCTAAGCTGATGAATTGTCATGTCTGTGTTCAGCACATCAAGTTCAAGAAGAAAATGGTTTAGGTAGTATGGTATTTTCATGACACTAGAATTATTTCTCTTTTTCATACCACTTTAGATCAAACAGTTTTATTTTCTTTCTGGTTTGTCATTACTTATTGAAATTATTGTCACTTTTCATTACAGCTTAGTTGGAGGTGGGGAGGAGAGGAAGGGCCAGATTCTCTTTGTGTCTAGTTTTGTCTCTTTTATCCCCAATTTAAGGGAAAAGGAGATCAATTTAGGACCATCCAGGTCCACAACTATTTTCTTTAATGCCTAGACAAATTCTAGATTCATCGGATTGATTTTAACTCACAAGACACACATTTCAGAGTAAGCAGCCTTTTTTGTAAGCATGGATATTAACGCAAACTGAAACCATCACGACCAAACCCTTTCCTTTTCTGTGTTAAGTATGTGACAAAATGAAGATTCTGTGGTTTTAACACTAGATTTATTTTGTTCGTAATCGTGTACCTTATTTGAGTAATTGACATAGCCCAATAAAACATTAACATACTTAATATCTGTCACACTTTCCCACACTTCTATGTTTTGAGTAGTTTGCCTTCTTGTGTTTTTTACATGAAGCATTATACAATAGTTGCAAATTTGGGCCACGGCTAGCTTTACTATTAATATTTAAAATATCTTTAAAACATCAAATCAAATAAGAATTATGTTCTATCTCCAGAAAATAACTAGAAATGCAGATAATAAACAACAGGATAATTCCAACAGGACTTCTTTACTCTATCTAATAATATTTTCTTTAGCACTCAGCCCCCACCCTCTGTAAGCCAGTGAAATACTTACATAACTGTTTCTAAATTGTGGAGGACACTAATTCTAGTCTGATGTAACAGTCTTCCCATAGCAGTTCTGGAGGGCCAATCCCAAAAATCCCCATTATGAGTTGAAAATGTGCCCCTGTAGACAAGTGGCCACTGAAACCACAGGTCATGTCATGTTATATTGTACCCTGTCTAAGGATTCATGGACTCATAACTCCACAGGGTAAATTAGCTGGAAAATTCTGATATCTGTTATGTTCAGCTGTTATTGTTGGATTAGTTTGATACAATATCCTATAGCTAAATTCTGCTATACTGTCTGTAAAATTAGGCGGACTTTGGCTACCCACTGATGATCTCACCACTAACTGTAATATACTATTAGATCTTGTTCTATTTACTTTTTTTAAATTTTTTAATTTTTAATTCTAGTCCGTGACCTTAATAAAAGATTGATTTACTGGATAAACATAATCAAATACATTCAATCGCATCATTAATTCTTGTCCTAATAAGGACATATGTTCCAATTAGCCTCAATTGCTTAAGAAACAGTTTCTCCATAAAAAGAAATATATTAGTATGTCGACCCTTTCAGGAACTCTGATCTTGTCTACCAGTAAAGGGTTTTTATAATATACATCAATGACATCTGGTCAGTTTTTAAACAAACCCTGTCTTAATTTTGTCTGATTGGAATAAAACATAAGACAACATATCCAATCAATTTGACATCTATGCTCGACTTGGACATATTTTGTGGGGAGCTGGAGTGTTCCTCTATCATTCTTCTAAAACTGTCAAGGGGAGGGCACTGAAATGGCTATGATGAACTGAAGCAACTAAGATACACAGATAATCTGCAGAAAAGAATATCTGGAAAATTCAGAAAGATAAAAAAATTCTATATTTAATTTAATTTATTTAAATGTATCCCATTTTTATCATTTTTACAAATATTTCAAGGCAGCAAACATCCAACACACCTTCCTCCTCCTTTTTCCTCATAACAGCAGCTCTGTAAAGTGAGTTGGGCTGAGTGACCGGTGGCCCAAGGTCACTCAGCTGGCTTTCATGGCTAAAGTGAGACTTGAACTCATGGGCACCCACTTGCTAGCCTAGTGCCTTAACCACTAGCCCAAATTGGCTTGACATAGTTTTAGCCTCATTATTTATTCCTCTCCCAATTGAAAACATTGATTTCACTGGGTCTAATCTTCAAGAAACTGAAACTGAAGTTGTAACTACATTGCAGTTTTTCTCAATATAATCAAATTATGAGGATGAATTTTTGGCGCTGAAATTTTGTCAGGTATATATGATACCAAACTTACTTTATCAAATAGTTGTTATAATGGATTTGCATCCTTTAAAAATTATTGGGAAGAAGTGCTTCAATGCAAGCAGTAATGGTTTGAATTAATGAACAAAATCATTAAAGCAACTCTTAAAACAGCAATACCATTATTTTAGGCTTGCACAGAAACTTCAAAAAAATGTGGGAGCTTTAATAAAGAGCATTAATGTTGTGCGGAACTTTTGCCAGACTTAAAGCACTTCTCAAAGGGCACATAGCCATTTTTACTGTTATTATCACTGCTTTATTAAATTAAAAAAAATTAAATAAGGTAATAGGTTTAACCTCTGCATACAAATGCTCACTTCAAATACTAGTGAATTGTGTTTTTGACTTATCTTGTTTATAAATTTAGCTGGGAGAGAAAAATACATTAAAACAACAAACGGGTTTTCTTTCCAAGGAAGGGTTTAATTCTCACTAGACTATTATTTAATTGTTGATTACACTGCTTTATTAGAAAACCACAGAATCAACAATATATTTATTATATCAGGACAAAATTAAATGTGATTATGAGATCGTTGGGAACAAGAAGGATGCTGGATAGTTATTTTGTCCTCAAAGTGAATCCCACCACCAGTTTTTATTTTATTTACAGCTAAATTCTAGTTTACAGAATTAAATCTATATAGACCACGGGTGTCAAACTTGTGGCATCACATTACCATCACATGATGTTTCGTGACGTTTTCCCCATTCGTGGAACTGGGTTGGGCATGGCCTATGCGTGATGCATCTGGGCCACAGGCCGCCAGTTTGACACCCACAGACAAAAACATTCAAACTTCTCTATGACTGATCTAAGTGAGCCAAGTAATCCATAAACATTTGATCAAGGTGGAAAGGGGATATGCAGCTTCATCATCATATGTACACAAACTCTAAATGTGAGACCTGTGTGGTTAGGCATGAAATTATTATACCCACAAAGCATTCACCATCTTAAGTTATGTACTTACACAAATATGACATTTCCAAAACACCTATATATACATTTCAGGGCTGGAATATTTTATGATGGCATAAAAAATTTAGGAGTGAATGAGGAGGGAAAGATTAAACTACTTACCAGAGCTGAATGCTGACAATAAATGCCTGGATCCATTTTGTGCTGAAAGTCCTGGAAAAGATAAAATTCTAATTTGGCATGTAATTCACCAACAAAATGAACACATTACAAGAGGTTTAGATCATATTAGACTTTACCTGCAAAGACATTTAAATATGTTTGTTAATTAATTAATATGCTATTAATCTTGAAATCAATATATTTGTCTCAGTATCAGCTCCTGAATATTAACAGTAACAGATCGAAAGGAGAAGGTTTTATTCGACTTATTAAAAGTTCTGCTTTTAATAAAGGACAGATACAGCTTCTTGAATATTTGTGAAAAGATAATCAGGAGGGATTTGGGTGTTTTTCCACTCAAAGCCTGCTACTCCATATCAGGCCTTTCTGAATGCATTGACTGTTGTGGCTCATGACCCATCACTGAAGTCATACCAGTACATACATGGAATTAATATTTTGTTCTCCCAAGCAGTCTCAATTTTTTTAGTAAAAGTGGAAAGACATTTTTGGGAGGACAAAAAATACACTTTTTCTGATCTTTAGAGCAGGATTTTTCAAAGTTGGTTCTGTCAATCCTGTGTTCTATGAGAAATTGTAATTCCATCAAGAGACACAGAAAGGTGAAAAAGGCCGACAATTTTCTATAACTCAAGTTTTGTCTCTTAATTAGGTCTTCTTGGGAGATATGGGAATATCTCTGTCTCTCATCTGAAAAAGTCTGAAATCCTCTGATCTGGAGATTTGGTTTTATTTATTTAAAATGAAATTTTCAATAAAAATCTTTCCTACATGCAAGATTGCATTGTCATCTTATTTTCAAGATCCAAAGTTTACTGTGTTTTGCAATTTATATTTTTAAGCAAAAAGATCCAAAGATCTGTCTTTCCTAAGGGTAGCCTGAATAGAGAATACTTTGTTGGAAGGGTTAGGAATTCCCTAGATAGGAGATTTAATCTAACTGTAGCAGCCTATCATTAATTATTGATTCCTGGAAAACCCTTAGGAAAACAAGTCTGCCAGTAAAATTTAATTTATTCCCTACTTTCATTTGAGACAAGGAATGTGTGGAACCTTCTCATTTAAATATCTTCACATGATCTTTCAGAAATGAATATGCAATTACAGTATAGCTGAGATCAGAGTTCCCAAGTTGGCATAATTGCTGGATTTACTACTTGTCTGTCCTTCAGGAAAGGACATAGTAGAACGTATATTGTTTGTAAACTGCCCAGAGTCACTTAGTAAATTGGGCAGTGTAGAAATTTGATAAATTAATACATAAAAATAAATAAAATATAGTTCTCTCACCTTCCATTTTTCTCTAACAACCTGCCTGTGAAATAGGTTGGACTGACTGACTCTAAATTATTCAGTAAGTGTTTATGGCTGAAGGTGGACTTCATTCCAGATTCTCCAATGCTAGTCTAGCACCTTAATGGATTTTGCAACTGATTTACTCAGTAAATGAGAATTTTGCCCAGACCACGAAAAAAAAATGATAGAAATCTTTCTGTATTCAGTAAAATATTCAAAGCCTAGTTTAATCACATTCACCCAACTTAGATCTTGTAAACTGAGCAAATGCCATACCAATTCATTAATAGTGACATAAAATATGGAGATTTTAATCTTAATTATATCAATACAACACAAGAATGAAATGATCATTTTACCTAATCGTTGACTCCCTCTTAGATCATTTGCTTTTTTCCCTGGAAGAATAGGTCCAGCAGACTTGGGAACACATTGGTTCACTAAGGCTAATTTACCTTTTGCTCCTTAAGAAAAAAAATCGATAAAATCATTATGTTAGAATACAGTACATAAAGTATCAAGTATACCTCAAAACTATGGACAACCATCAGCTCTTTTTTAAAGTTAGCAGACGCATACTACATATTCAGCTTTCAAAGTGGCTATGCTAGCTGGGAGTGATTGGTTCTATACCCAACACATCTGGAAGGAACCAGACTGATGAAGGCTTTTTCAATTCTTTCTAAGGAAGATAGAATTGTTTCTGGGTTTTCCTTAGAAAGAATTGAAAAAGCCTGCTCTGCAGTTTCTGCTCTTCTTCATCCCACATATGTAAAATTGCTCTTTCGAAATCGATGATGGAATGATTCTATCATGCACTGGGTCCACTGAGAACAAACTTCCCCAATCTGTTATCTTCCAAATGGTTATCCAAGCTGTATTCTTCAAGTTCTATGACTGCAGAATGAAGATTGGGAGAAGATCCAAATTAGCAGCAGGTCCTTCTCAGGACACTTCAACCTTCTAACAGAAAGGAAGCCAATGCTCCTTCTTTAAATAGAAACACTGGATGCAGTTTCTGATATTTCCTTTTACCGTTGATTTCTGCATCAAGAGATGGAGAAATTGTGGATTCTGTAGTTCTATTCTCCTGCTCAATCTACGTAGACAAAGTAACAGCCAATTGTCGTCCAAACAGGCCCAAGTCTCCTTTTTTATACTGATAAATTTGTAGCTAAACATATTTATATTTAAGCGATTCTGTTCTTGAAGGTTCCACTCTACATAAAGCAGTCAAGTTACTCAGCTACCATGGTGACAGTATCTGTAACAGATGATTAACTAAGGAGATAAAGAAAAGGCAAGGCATTTCACAGAATTTCCAAAAAAAAAAAAAAAAACACCAAAACACCCCAACTTTCTCAAATAGGAAGTTATCTTCAGGGAGCTTTACTAGTTAATCTTAAACTGTTTTCAGGTTATCAAGATAACGAATGCCTGGACAAGAAAAATAATTACAATCCACTTTTTGGTTTAAGGATTGTAAGGCCTTTATATCTACTAAAACAATTTAATAGCTCTAAAGTGTTACTTCCAACTTAAAAAAAGATAAGCATTGTGACTGCAAACTTAAGTGTTGGTTTTCAATCAATATCAGCTTTTTAATAGAAACTCTTTTTTTATCAGGGCTGTGGATATGAAAACAACAGCAATCAACAATCTTCTGCCATCTTCCAAGTATGTTTTTCACTAATGGCAATAATTATCAGCCAATCACTGCCTCATATATCCTTGCTGGGATCAAATACCTTTCGGTGTACTTTTCAGTGAAAAGAGTCGTGGCCTGGGCACCAGCTTTGAAGAGATGGATCCAGCAGTACCATTCTGACATGCAGATTTGGGAGCCCATTCTCCGTTCTTGATAATAGTACCACTTGTAGCTATTGGGGAAAAAAACATAAACTGCAAGTTTATTAATGACATTTTGAGAATATTCAAAATATTCTGTAGCAATTACACAGCTACAGTACTTCTGCAGGTACCCTAGAACCGTTATGGCAAACCTGTGGCACACAGAGCCCTCTCTGTGGGCACACATGCAGTCGCTCCAGCCCAGCTCCAATTGCGTTTCTCCATCGCATTTCAATCAATCAATTCCAACTTCTCGCAAAAGAAAAAGATCTCGCGAAGTTGGAATTGATTTAATGAACTTTTTCACTTGTGTGCTTCACAATGGGGGAGACGGGGTCCTGTCCTCCTCCTGAAGCCCATTACAACGCGGAGCCACAATGCGACCCTGAGTCGGCTCGGCTTGGCAAAAAAAGCAGTTTCTTTTCCTGCAGAGCTGCCTGTTTTGGGATGGCCCGCCTCTCCGCCAGCCAGCTGAGTATGGGTGCGCTGCTCTTGGGCTCTTTGGCCTTTGGACGTCATTCCCACCACCCAGCACCAGTTCAGAAAGAGAGAGAAAGAGGGAGGCACAGAGAGAGAGGGGGGGGGAAGAGAAAGAGAGAGAAAGAGAAACAGAAAGATGGGGGAGGGAAATAGAGAGAGGGATGGAAAGAGAAATGGTATTACAAAAGTTTTTCTTTTTTATTGTTGCTAAACTTAATGTTTCAAAAGCAGAAAAAGTCACCCCAAAGGAGTCTTTGAGGGCTGAATGCCGAGAGGCATGGATTTCCTCTGCCTTCTGCGTTCCCACCCCATGCTGAAGCAAACCAAATGGGCCGGGGTCTCCCTGCTAAGCAGCCCTGAGCTCGCTTGCAAACTCCACCGAGCGCAGCTCCAAACTTTCAGCTCATGCGTCCCTTCCAGCCAGTGCCACAGTGGCAGCAGGGAAGGTGCGCACCCTGCCTGCTCCGCTCTCACTGGCCAGAGGTGGGGCTCCATGCCACGGCCTCCCAGCCAGAGCGACACGGTTCTTTGCTTGCTGGTTGCCTCCGAGGAGGGAGTTGTGCTCAGGCTGCCTGGGCCCCCGCCGCGGAGGGAGAGAGGGACAGGGAAAGGGGGATGTTTCCCCAACAGGATCCAGGTTGGAGTTGCCTTATTTTGTGTGCATCTCTAATGCTTGACTTTGCCTGCCAGCCTCCACTCCCCCTCCACAGCCCTAGTGGTTGGATTCACACAACACGTGAAGCTGGACAGGAGAGCACTGGATGGATGGATGGATGGATGGATGGATGGATGGACAGACAGACGGATGAGACAGAGAGAGATAAAGAGAGGGAGGGAGGGAAAGAGAGAGAGAAACAGAGAGGCAGACAGAGAGAGAGAGGTAGGGAAAGAGAGAGGGGGAAAGGCAGAGAGAAAGAGAGAGAGAGGGAGAGGGTGGGAAAGAGAGAGAGGGAGGGAAAGAGAGGGGGGGAAAGAGAGGGGGTGAAAAAGAAAGAAATGATATTACAAACGTTTTTCTTTTTTATTGTTGCTAAACGTAATATTTCAAAAGCAGAAAAAAGAATGAAGGGGCATAAAAGTGCATTTATCATGTTTTCTTAGAAAAATTAGCTGAACTCTGTGTTGTTTATCATTATTTTAGGTAGTAAAATAAACTATTCAGGTTAAATTGCCATGTTGGTACTTTGCGAAAAATAAGTGGGTCTTGGGTTGTAGTTTGGGCACTCGATCTCTAAAAGGTTAACTGGGTTAAGGCCTCAGACTAGAAGACTGTAAATTCTAGTCCACCTTAAGCACAAAGCCAGCTTACTGATCTTGGTCCAGTCACTCTAGGAAAGAGGCAGTGGCAAACCACTTCTGAAAAACCTTGCCCAGAAAAATGTAGGGATTAATCCAGGCAATCAGGAGTCAAAGCAAAAAAATAGAAAAACTGACTGGAAGGTACGCATGCACACACACATTAATATCAGAGTGAGCATGGTCTAATGGTTAATGGTTATGTTCCAGTGCCAGGGGTCTCCAACCTTGGCAACTTTAAGACTTGTGGACTTCAACTCCCAGATTTCCTCAGCTAGCTTTGCTGACTGAGGAATTCTGGGAGTTGAAGTCCACAAGTCTTAAAGTTGCCAAGGTTGGAGACCCCTGTAATCTAGTCTACGTTCTAGCTTAGTTACAGAAGTCAACTGCATGGACTTGTCACATCGTTGCCAGAGTTAAGACTGATTCAACAACAACAAAAAGAATAATATTTTGGATTATGATGCGAAATATACTAGCCAATTAATAACATAGATTGCTGTCTTTTTTTTGTCTGAAAGATGCTATTTTCTTCTCAATGTTCAGGTAATGAAGCAAATATATTCATTTTTTTCTATTCAATACCTGTCTTATTAGCTAGAATGAAGAGATTCATCTGTTCCTGAAATTGGCCAAGTGTTTCTGATAAATCCTTCACAATTTGAAGGACTAATGCTTCCTCTCTATTGCTAATATTGCAAGGAAAACCTATTTATTTAGAAGCTTTATGGACAGTGAATAGTTTGTTGAAAAGTTCACTTAGCAGCATGAACTATAACTCCCAAGATCACAAAAATATGGTAACCTATTATTTAATAGTTTAAACAATTGCAGGTAATTTAAAGTTTTTTTATTATTATTTTATCATTTTAATCACAACTGCCATGTTCAGAATTCATGTTACTGTACATGGCTATTCCTATGAAAGGAGAAAGTACACTTTGAATATTCAACATTCCGAAATATGCAAAAGGCAGAAGAAACTCTTCTTTTTTCTTTTCATCCCTTTGCTCCATTATGATTTTCTTTAGACTTACACTTCTGAGGAACCATTCAGTCTATAGACAATGGCAGCTGTTAAACAGCCTCAGTTTAAATGCTGCAGTTATAAGCCAAAACAATTGATTAATGTTGGGGGTTATGGAGAAGATGATAACAGTCTAGTATAAAAACATGCTCACAAACATTACAGGACCCACACAATTTATAAGCAAATTACACAAAGCACAGAGCCTATATTAAATGAAGAACTGCTGCTCTGCCATTGTGTTTTTTAAAAAAAGAGCACATCTACAATCATGCAAAATTATACATTAGGTTTTAATTTATAGCTGTCTTACTGAAGATGCTTAAACCTTGACAGGAAGGAATTCTGTAGTGGTCATTGCAGACAATTTATTTAACTCCGAAATGTATTGAGCAAAGCCATGCATATGCTGACAAGGAGGAGGGTGAAAGCAGAGGTTTTTTTTTGGGGGGGGGAAGCATATACCAATAAAAACCAGGTACATAAGATCATCAGGAACTCAAAGGTCAACAGCTGGAAATGAATTTGGCTAATGTATTTTCCAGATTTTCTTAAGAGTGCAGAATATGCATCAAGCATGCATTATTTCATGAGAAATCAAACACATTCCTCCCTCTCTTCTCCATCACAATTTCTTTCAAGAAAGACAGAACGGAAAAGCATTTCATTTGATACATTCACTTCATTTACAAAAGCAAGACATGCTGCCTCTTTTTCCTATCCGCAGATAGAAGTATAGGGATATAGATAGAAAAGGACGGTCACCTACTTCTTCTGCCAGAAAATGTGGCTAACAAAGGAATGATACAAAAGCTGTACGATCCCACCACTAGCAAGGTCAGTAAGGTAACATCGTAGTGGCTTCCTGAGTCTGCCGGTGGTGTGAGGGTAGAATTGATGAAAATATGAGAAGAGAAGTCGGTTTCTGTGCAACTGCGATGTCCTCCTGGTACAGTCATTTAAAATGATCAAAGCAAGCTCAGCGCCTGAAAGACTGCAGCCATGTTCACCCTCGCGTATTCCCCACGCTTGCTCTTGGTGAATTACAATCGAGGGTGGGCGGGGGTGGGAGAGAGGTAGAGAGAATAGTAAGCTTCAAGGCAGGAAACAAGAGCAGCTTAATCCAACTAGCAAATCAGACTTAAGAAAAGGTCATCCGTTGTTGGATCTTTAAACTGGAACTGGAAACCATGACATTTCTTTGTTAAGAAGCAAAACCCTTTCCTTTGTTAGCAGCAAGGATAGAATTGCACAGACTGTTTACAACCTCTTTAGGTGATTCAGGCACTGAAGTAAACAGACCAACCAGTGGGCAGGCAAGGAGCCAACATGGCTGTCAATTCAGAGCCAATCTGGTTAGGAGAAAGGCATGCTGCAAAACTTAAATAGCAGGGCTGTTCTTTTCAAAAGCATTGCACAAGGGAAGGGGAGGAGGGATAGTGGTTCAAAACTGCAAAGGAAGCAAAAAGGCATCATTACTGATGCTATAGCACTGTTTGCCTCCTTAGCTCATACATTTGAGCCCAAGATTGCTATTCCTTATAGGGCAGGTTTGATTTTCTTTAATATGGCATAACGTTCTTGCCACTGGCAAATCTGTACATTGCTTTATTTACTCATTCCAAAGCAGTAATAATTAAAAAAACCAATAATAACTTTCATTATAACATTATAATGAAACATTAATTCCTTCTCTGTATCAGCCAGGCATTTCTAAGCATTCATCAATGATTGTGAAGAATAGTCTTTTAGGAAGTCTACAGAATGAGAAGGATAAATTTGATCTACATTATTTGGGCCAAAACACTGTCTAAAGGTATTGGATGCTGTTGCAACATAGGAGTTTGAACGTTTGGAATTCTGTAATTATCAGTGATCATCTTTTGCTGAGGAAAAAAGCAGTTATAATGAACCCTGATGGGTTTTATTCAGTTATTTGTTAAACAATAATCTCCAAAATGGACTTACAATTATTGCTGAAAGTGCTTTGGTCACTCTGAGTGCTGCTGACTGAAGAGATGCTAGAGGTTCTTTGAAGTCCTGGTCCTCTAATGGGCAGCTTTGAACTGAGGCCAGAACTAGCTGAAGATCCTGATAAGGCCTTCTGGGTAGTAAGCCTTCCCCTGGGAGTTCCTACTCCTGCCAGCATAAAGAGAGATGTCAGCAATAATGCTGCTTCTTAGATAAAGCAACAGTACTTTCTACACTACTCAGGTAACCCTGAGGACACAGATAAACCTCCAAGTGCTTCAACAACCCTCTAAAACAGTGTTTCCCAACCTTGGCAACTTGAAGATGTCTGGACTTCAACTCCCAGAATTCTGGGAGTTGAAGTCCAGCCATCTTCAAGTTGCCAAGGTTGGGAAACACTGCTCTAAAAGGATGCAAATTACCAGCTGTCTGCAATGAATATAAATCCTTCCATTCCCCACTATCCTGTCAGAGCAGAAGAAGCTTATTGGATGAGAATATAGGTTTATCTTTAATATATATTTTGCTACATGGACAAGAATATTATTGATTTCATGGCTATTTAGTAGGCCAGGCTACTTGATCTGATGATCCCCCAATGATTCTAAATATAACTCTTTTTCATCTCAATCATTATAGCCAACAACGGAGAAGAATGCTGCTATAAGCTACAGTTTTGCATCTGGATTCCCTGCACCTGTTTCCCTCCGTGTTTTTTCCTCCGTGAATTACAAATGTACTTTACAAAGGCTGTCAAAGACTTCCAAATGGGGTGGATTACAACCATAGTCATGCTATGTGGTCAAGAGTTATGCTGGCTGGAGGGCTATGAGAGACATATTGTATCTGAACAGATTTGAAAGACATCTTTTTCAGGAAGAATGGTCTATTCCATTTGGTATATAAATTAAACTCAGTAGAGTATTAACTTTTGTACAACCTCCTTTGCTGAAGGTAAAGGATGGTCAGGAATGCTTTCTTCTTTCACTAAGCAACATCAATTAGACGTTGCTAATTGCAGACATTCATCTATTTCCATGAGTCAATTATCAGAAGGAATTATACCATTCTTTGACTGAACATTTCCAGTAAATGTCAGCTACCTGAAGAAATTTAAGCTAGACACCAAAGAGCTTGTCTGAAAGGGAGTATTTAACACCTCAAACTTATGTAATCAGCTACTACAAAAGTGGAAAATATTGTACTGCTATTACTCTCCTCAACACCAGGTGGTATTATAAGACAGTCACTGGGAAGGCAACTTGGAAAAGTTTTGCTCTTTTACTTATAACCTATTTCCACTAGTTTATTAGTTCCTTAAAGATCTATGCAGGCATTTGCATTTTTCCCATTCTCAACTCAAAGTTTCTCTAAATAAATTGGCATCAATTTAGTGAAGAATATGCCAATTGTCTGAATAATTAGTAAAAAATGCAGATAGGCTGCCTCCTTAAAAGTAGACCACATGGTCATTATTTATTTTACTTATTTAAAGCATTTTGATTTCAACAGTCAATCCAACAAGCTTCCAGTTTTATTATGCTCAGCCTCAACTATGCACTGACTGTATTTTATTAGTTTGCACTTCTATTGATGTACTATGTCCAAAGTCACAAACTGTAAGTTGGGCTGTCTAACAAATTCTTTAAATAAATAAAATTTAATAAAATTTCCTATCCTCAAGGTCATATTCTAAAATATACAAAATCATGAAAAAGTCGAAGAGAAAGGATGGGGAAAAAAATGATGACGTAGTTGGTTTGGTTGCCCAGATAGAAAAATACATATATAGACTACTACATTGTATTCCCAGTTTAGGGTAGTCCAATGACTTGTGGATATAGATTTGCAATATTTAAGATCCAGAGCCAATAAAACCTGCTCCCCGTTGATTTTCAGCCATTATAATAATTATGGATTGAGGATGGCTTCATATTTCTATACTTTAACCATCCCCAAGTATAGAAGAGTCTTTTCCCTAGCCCGTTTTAAATGTTTTGCCCTCAGCACTACTCAACGGGCGATTTAAGAGGCTCCTAATTAGTGAGCGACTATGCCCCTGTGATAGGGCTGAGGTTGAAACTGTGGAGCATGTCTTATCATACTGCCCTATGTATAACACACCGAGAATTAAATTGTCTCTTCTTGGAAATGATCTTTCTGGTTCTAATGCTAGTAATTTGGCCTTATATTGTCTAGGGGATGATTCCTCCTATATTACTTCTCAAGTTTCAAAATTTCTCTTAAAAGCTGTAACTATTAGAGGAGAATGTTGTAATTCCCTTTAGCCAAGACTTCTGGTGTTAATTGTTTGTAATTCTATGCACTTGTATTTTGGTCTGTGACTGTAAAATAAACATTATTATTATTATTATTATTATTATTATTATTATTATTATTATTATTATTATTATTATTATTATTAGTAGTAGTAGTAGTAGTAGTAGTAGTAGTAGTAGTATTAGTATTATTAGTATTATTAGTATTAGTATTAGTATTAGTATTAGTATTAGTATTAGTATTATACTACATTGTATTCAAGTGTTCAAAGCACTTTTTCATGTCTTCACAGGTCTCATTTTTTGCACGGATGGTTCATTTCCTTTCTACTTCTTGATCTGTTCTTGAGAACCAAGTATGTCTGCTTCCCCTTTGACCCATTTAGGGTAAAAAGATTCCTTAGTACTCCTTTTAGTGAGGTTTAGGAATCTTACATTGAAAAATAAAACATCACATGGAGAAGTTTGGCTTCCCCTGTGTACATTACTTTTCAAAAAAAAATCTTATCTTGCCTAGAAACAAAAAAGTATTTAAGTGAGCAAGCCTGCCGGGCAGGTAAGTTCAACAAGGTAAAAAGTTGCCTATTGTAAATGAGTGTGATGCCATTTGGCAAAAAGTATTTTTTTAAAAAAGAATTTGCACAATTTATTACTTTAAAAAAAATTACACTTTTTTTTTCAATTCAAGTACAGGTAGTCCTCGACTTACAACCACAATTGGGATCAGAATAAGCAAGGTGAGTCACAGCTGATTTTATGACTTTTGCCATGGTGTTTAATATGCGGCTGTTAAGTGAATCTGGCTCATTCGATCACATGACCCCAGGATGCTGCAAGCTTTGTAAATACATGCTGGTTGCCAAGTGGCCAAATTGTGATCATGTGACCGCGGAAATACTGCTTGGGTCATAAGTCCAAGGATTAGTTGTAAGTCAGTTTTTTTCCAGGCTGTTATAACTCCCAAACAGTCACTAAATAAATGGTTGTAAATCGAGGACTATTTCTGTCCTTCACCGACAGATCGTCAGATTCATTTATCAATTTTTCTGGCAAGAAAAATTTTTCTGGCAAGAATCTCACCGGCTCAAGGTTGACTCAGCCTTCCATCCTTCCGAGGTGGGTAAAATGAGGACCCAGATTGTTGGGGGCAATATGCTGAACTCTGTAAACCGCTTAGAGAGGGCTGTAAAGCACTATGAAGCGGTATATAAGTGTAAGTGCTATTGCTAAGTGCTATAATTTAACATATATTGCAAATTACACAGAGCTCAGTAGAAATCTGAAGAATGATTTTTCAAAGTTGTACATTAGAAAATAACAACCATATTATTTAATGTTCCGAGAAATTTTGCAGAAAAAAATAATGCTGTGGCTAACACCTATTTAAGAACAAAGTATTAAATATTAATATTTTAGATTACAAAAGGCCATACATTGCCAATAGCAGCCATGAGCTGTTAAAGTAATCCTCCAGATACAACAGGAAAGGAAGCACAACTGAAGGCAGTTTAGTTTCACAGTGCTAGAACTACATAAGGGACTACACGTATTATATGAAGGTCATTGCATTAAAGGCCTATCCTCTCACATACGGTCACAGATCTAACTTGGCTTGTCTTTTTGATAAATAATTTCTGAAAAAAACATAACTATAATATAGACAGGCATACAGTGAAAACTATATATTTTTTTAAAAAAACACCCTTATCCTGAACAAAAGGTACAGAGGTTAACAAATCTGAGATTTTCTCCAGGCAGAGAAGGATGGGATCTGATGCCTTTATGCTGTGGGGAAGAAGTTACTGTGAAAACAGTGAGAAGCTTATTATCTCATTCCACTAAATTCCAGCAAAAAAAAGCAGTATCATGGCTTTAAAAATGTCTTTGAACACCAGTGTAGCCTTAGAAATACTCATTTATTCTCCCTGTGCTTCAAAAATCAATGTGACATCAGAAAGAATTTTACTTTTTCAAGCATGCTCTCATAGAAGCAAAGTGCATTTTACTTTTTCAAGCATGCTCTCACAGAAGCGAAGTGCATATCTGCCAGAGAAAACATGGTAAAGGCATTTATGGGATCCGGATTCTATAGCACAGATTAAGATAGATTCTCTATAGATCTGAATGCTTTCATGAAGTTTCTTCATGAAGCAGAAATGATCTCTAGGGGAAAAAATATATCATTTAATTATTAGCCTGGATCAGATGCTGGGAAATTTGTTGTTTTCTAATTTTTATTATCTTGCTATAAATTGGATATTGGATTGTTTTAATGGCCTTTATGCAATATTAATTGAAAAACTATTGACATTGTTATTTCGATAACTTAGTATGTAGCAAATAGAAAAAGTATTCTATCAATATTAATTGTAATTTAGGATGTCAATATCTGATTTTTCATCCAGAGTTGAGTTTAACATTAAGAATAAAAGTACACTGAAGACTGCATAAAAGTATTTATTATATGATCAAGATTACATTTGTGAGCCAATTATTGTGTTAAGCACTCCATTGTGTTGAATCTGTCTGTCTGTCCACAGACACACAGACACACACACACACGTTAATAAAAGGAATAAATAAAGCAAATTTATCAAGAATTAAAATTCCAAGAAAAAGAGGGAAGAAGAAAAAGAACTATTCGGCTTCTAACTTTCCCTCTTTGTATACATCTGCTAATGGAAATCTATTTTGAATCATCAGAATTGAAAGGTTTACAATAATCTCACTAAGGGAATACATTTACATGTATTTCTAACATGAATTGCATTGGGACCTTTAGATAGGTGCATGATATTTCACATTAAATTTTCTGTCCCTTCTATTTCAGACTTAAAGTTGTGCCTTTAAGAGCAGGTTTTATATTACCATAAATTGCATAGGATTGGTTTGTTTCTTCTTCTCATATACTTTGGCAGACTACAATCCTATTTCTAGGATCTTGTTAAGCCTCAATTTACACAGACCCTTCCTGCTACACTCCATCTGCAACTTGATACAAACATGGTTCATATTTCTGGCCTGCAAGCATGTGACAGTATACTCCATGTATCCCCTTGCTGGGAGGATATGCACAGCAGGATGTTGGCTTGCAAGGCAATCCCTAGATTAGAAATCCCAAAATGCCTAGAACAGCATGAAAAGATTTGGCCTATTGGACATAACATCCTCAAGCTGACTAATTCTGTTCTTACATTGAGCAAAGAATGTGTAATGCTGCATTGATTATTACTGAAGAGAACCTGGTCTATACTTAAAAAAAGCATTATGTGAAAACTCTCAGTTGACTCCATCAACGAAAAGTGTTAGAACTCAATATCAATGTATCCATCTGGCAATGACCCTTACATGGGGCAGAGAATATGACTTAGAATGTAAAGGGAGTAAATAGTAAAAAGCACAAATTAATAGATGAAGTGAAAGGAAGAAAATAAGTATGTTGTGTATGTCTGCAAAACTAAGAAAAAGAGAAGAAACACAATAGATATGAATCAAGATTACCTGTCATGAAATGTGCACCTGCAGGAGCAGAAGGGGAAACAACACAGAGCTTCTCCTAACATTCAGAAACTGCATAGTCCTGAGCTGGATGCAGGTAGGGGGAAGAGGTTCAGGGTAGCCACCTCCTATAATCCCTCAGGATATACAGTATCTAGTACAGTGATGGCGAACCTTGTTCTTCTTGCGTGCCAAAAATGGGAGTTTTTTCGCCCTCAGGAGGCTTCAGAAGGCTTCCCTAAAGCCTCTGGAGTACGAAAAACAGCCCAACAGGCAAACCGGAAGTCCGTTGAAGCCTCCTGAAGCCTGGGGAGGGCGAAAACGGCCTTCCCCACGGCCAAAAATCAGCTGGCCAGTGCATGCGCACTGGAGCTGACATAGGGCAACACCTTGCGTGCCCTCAGATATGGCTCCGCATGCCACCTGTGGCACACATGCCATAGGTTCACCATCACGGATCTAATAGGTTAGAAGGTTATAGCTTGAGTTTGGCAAGATTCTATACATTATAAGCAATAAATGATTGGACTCAACTGGGTTACACTGTCCCATCTCTGGGCTTCGACCGGACATGGCCTAATATCATGAAGTGGAATTGATGAACAAATCCAAGGAAGTGATAGTATACATTAAATTATGAATTAAAAGTTATGTGACAAAATATGAATTGATGCTACCTAGGCCAGTGGTTCCCAACCTGGGGGTCGGGACCCCTTTGGGGGTCGAACGACCATTTCCCAAGGGTCGCCCTGGCATCCTCAGCTCCCCCCCCATTGCCACAAGCCTGGCTATATCGCGCCCCACAACCCACGCCCCCACCGTGCTCCACCCTGCTGCTGCCATTTGGGTTATTTTACCGTCTGCACATGCGCAGCACGCTTTGCTCATGCACAGAGGGTAAAAGAACCCAAATGGCGGCGGCAGGGTGGGTCACAGTGGGGGCGCGGGGGCGGGGTGAGGGTCGCGGCATTAGGAAGGTTGGGAACCACTGACCTAGGCTATTGTAGGTGTAGATGGAAGTAGGAACCAACAGGTTGGTGACAGATGTATGATATGAAAATGATGATAAAGGAACAAGTAGAAATGAATTTGGGGAAAAATTCCACAATATCCTGGACTAATGCAATATAAGTGGAGAAAAAAAAAGAAATATTTGATATGCTGCCAGGAATAGCTAAATGGAGAAAAGAGAAGAGAAATAGCAATTGGGCTAGTCAGAGACTCAAGAACGATTGAGAATTACAACTGCTTGGGGAACATCTGCTTAAGAAATCATTTTGATTAACTATATAGTTTAAGCATAAGTATATTCACATGTAAAGATGGAAAATAAATAAAAACATGATTTTTATGATGAAAGAATTAAAGAAGAAAACCAGTGATGAGAGAACCTGAATATATTTTTATTATTTTTTTGTTATTTTTTTTTATTTTTTTTTATTTTATTTTGTCAAGCGTATATATGATTACAGACAAAGTATAAACATGATTGTGAATACATAAGATCTATAAGCATGGTTATGAGTACATGAGATGGTTACGAATACATGGGGACATTAGGACAGGGACGGTAGGCACGCTTGTGCGCTTATGCATGCCCCTTACAAACCTCTTAGGAATGGGGTGAGGTCAATGGTAGACAGTCTAAGGTTAAAGTTTTGGGGGTTTGGGGAAGAAACTACAGAGTCAGGTAAAATATTCCAGGCATTGACCACTCTGTTGCTGAAGTTGCATTTTTTGCAATCAAGTTTGGAGCGGTTTACATTACGTTTGTATCTATTGTGTGCTTGTGTATTGTTGCGGTTGAAGCTAAAGTAGTCATTGACAGGTAGGACATTGTAGCAGATAATTTTGTGTGCTACACTTAGGTCACATCGAAGGCAGCGTAGTTCTAAATTTTCTAGGCCCAACATTTCAAGCCTGGTGGCATAAGGCATTCTGTTGAGAACAGAGGAGTGGAGGACTCTTCTCATGAAATCTCTCTGGACATTCTCAATTATATTAATGTCCGATATGTAGTGCAGGTTCCAGACAGATTAGCTGTATTCAAGAATTGGTCTAGCAAATGTTTTATATGCTCTGGTTAAAAGTACAATATTACCAGAGAAGAAGCTACGCAAGATTAGATTAACCACTCTTAATGCCTTTTTGGCAATGCTGGCACTGTTGCAGTGGGCTGATGATTTAGATAATTAGAGATGAGTACTCCAAGGTCCTTAATTGAGTGAGGATCGTCAACAAGGTCGTGATTATCTAGTTTGTATTTTGTGTTCTGATTATTTTTGCCAATGTGTAAGACTGAACATTTGTTGATTGAGATTTGCAGTTGCCAGTTGTTTGACCATTCTGATACATAGTCAAGGTCTTTTTGAAGAGTAGCAGCATTGTCAGTGGTGTTGAATAGTTTTACATCATCTGCGAAGAGGACGCAGTTGCTTTTAATATGATTGCAGTGGTCATTTATGTAAAGTATAAAGAGAGTTGGCCCTAAAACGCTGCCTTAGGGGACACCGCCGTTAACAGGTACAGGATTTGATAGAGCGCTTCCTATTGTGACCACGTTGCCTGTTTAACAGGAACGCAGTAATTCAATCACGCAGGGGTTCAGAGATGCCATAAGATTTTAGTTTTAGAAGTAGTTTGTCGTCTACCACTGAGTCAAAGGCTTTGCAAAAGTCTATGTAAATTGTATCTATTGCTTATATTGGTATTGCGTATATTGGTATCAGGAGTGAATCTTTGGGAATGAATGGAGATGGATGAAAAGGATAAGAAAAAAGTTAAAACAAATGACTGCAGGAAGCAAAATTAGAAGTCCTGTATGAGAGAGTATTAGAAGATAAACTTACTACTCCAAGAAATGGAATGGCAACTGGATACATCATAAGCAGATGTGTCTGCAGGGTATGGTTAACAAAAAGTCAAGATGACAGCCATGACTGTGTCAGCCAAATCCCTGCCCCTCTTTTACATGCATTGAGGCAAGAAAGAGGATGTAGAAGCATCTTAAATGTAGTGAAAAGAATTTCAATATAGGATGCAATAAAAGTATGCCGAATTACACCAATGGGATGTAAGAAAATGATGCATTGTGGAATGGTGAAAAAAATACAGGTTGTTCTTGGCTGTCTCAGACAGGGAAGGTATGTTGCAGACCCCATCAGTTAAAGAATCCTGCCCTATGGAACATTCTTCCCCTGAAGGTAAGAGAGGCCCCCATTCTTCTGAAAAGGAGTTAGGACATGATTCTGTCATCTCATGTAGAACACCTACGGAGCACACAGCTGTGGGATTAGTTAGTCTCCTAAAAGCCCTCCCTCCACCTTTTAAATAATTTTAATCTTTTGCCGCCTCTTAATTTTAATTTTTAAAAAACTTTTATATATACTGTTTTATATTTTAATATTTTATTGTATACCCCCAGAATCCCTCTCTGAGAAAAATAAACAGTATGGAAATGTGAAATAATATTGTTAAAATATGGGTGCAGTTTGTTTATAGAGTGGCTGTGCAACTAGCTTAATATGTGTGTGAAGACTAAAACTATGCCTGACAATTGGAAGAATTTTGTTATGGTTCACTTAATCCAAAAGGAAAGGGAACTAGATTGAACACAAAAGCTACAAAGGGATTAGCTTGTATTCCT
>JALIGW010000006.1:33588762-33608762 GCA_023053685.1 Diadophis punctatus similis | reverse complement strand
TTAAAAGTTTAAGAGAATGATTAACTATACAATGAAGGTTTATTAGTATGGATAAGCAAATATTACTATTACTATGTGATTATTATCAATGATATGAATATTATTATTATCATCACTATTATTACTTTTCAAAACTAACTGTACTCAGACAACACACTGTTCATGTAGATATTATTTTTATGTTTACTAAAGAAAAATGTATAAATAAAATATTTTAAAAACCAATCTAACTAAAATTCAGTTCTCTCTCCCTCTCCCTCTCCCTCTCCCTCTCCCTCTCCCTGTCTCTCTCTCTCCCTCTCTCCCTCTCCCTCTCCTCTCTCTCTCTCTCCCTCTCTCCCTCTCTCCCTCTCCCTCTCCCTCTCCTGCCCCTCTCGCTCCCGCTCCCGCTCCCCCTCTCCGTCCCTCCCACTTTCTTGCTCACACCAACGTAGACGGAACCTTGTCAGACTAAACCTTTACTGCTCTCACCCTAAGAGGCAGATTCTAGGGAATGGCTACCCTAACTCTCTTCTTCTGTCTCCTATCCAGGTCTGTCTCTTGTCTTGCCCCCTCCTTGGTACTCCCTTCTTCCTGGGAAATATCCCCTTCACTGTGGTCCATCATCTCTCCTCCCCCTCCAGAGAGACTATCCATCACAATCTCCCAGTTTTTAGTAACAGTTATGGCTTGCAGAAAGCAGATGTTATCCTTTTCTCATTATTGTTTCAGCTTTGAGGCTTTTTGTTTTGCATTCTAATATTTTTATTGCAGTTTATGTATTTTAAATTTTATTCTATTGTAGTGTTTTATTGGCTGGGGACTAGAAATGAAATAAAATGGCTGTGCATTCCTAGGATTTTCTGTAAGGATATTGTTCAGCTCACTGTCTATATTACAGCATATTGTCTGTGGTGTGATGTAGAAAGTAGAGTACTATTTATAATAACATGTTACAGATGCTCAGTGTATACTGCAGGCTTAGAATCTGTTACAAATCCACATAGGAATAAGAAACATATTTGTGACATTCTGTTATTTTAGCAGGCTATTTTACAGGTGCCACATATAAACAGCTGTCTGATACAATGAAGCAGCAACAAAATCTTTTTTTTTTGTCCAATTGCAAGGAATATTTATTTTCCATAAATAAAATATGAGTTTTGGAAGGGATATGCAATATTTTTTTCAAAACTACATTTTAAAGAGTTGTTTTGTTGAAACATATGCATGGAATTAGAAGATAATTTGTTCTCATGTACATAGAAAACCTGTGGTAAGGAAACCTATATATATATATATACTGTGGTTCAAATGCTACAATGGTTACAATATCATCCCTCAACACTATTCCAAAAGAACAAAAACAAAAAACAAAACCCCTTCATCGTACATTTAAGAGAATTCATTATGCAAATGATCAAATATGATCTGCAGATTAATGTTCCCTTTCTTTCTGAGCTGTTTGCATACAGCATTATATTCAGAAAAGTACCTAATAAGTTAAATGACATAAGTTTCAAAGATTCTGTTTCCAAGAAGTAGCATAGAAAAGAACTTAAGTTAACAATAACTTCACAATTTGAAGTTACCTGATGTGAAAATCCCCTTAAAATAGTGACATATTTTTGAAATGACCTAACTATAAAATAATGCTAACTGGTTTATTGTCACTATTTTTTATGAATTCTAATATTTACCACTATATTGTTTTTATACTTAACTATATTAAAAGGGTTCTATATCATAAAAAGTGTGCCTTAAATAAATAATAAAGAGATAAATGGTTCCTCCTGGGAAATTATGTGACTTAGATTTCTTGTGAAGATTTCACTTTGTATTTGAAGATAATTGCCGTTACCAACTTCAAAGAATATTCTTTCAGGTTTCTTTCAGAATATAATAAAGAAGACAACATAGCTACACAAAAGGCTTAGGGAAGACACAGAGGGTGGGGGGGGAGCAGAGCACATATATTTGGAAGGGACAAGTTACTAATTGTAAAGACCGTGTCAGGAGAACTAAAGAGTAGAAAAAGATAAGATTAGTGAACAATGAAAAGGAAGTCCTTCATATACAGTATGTTCAAGATAAAATAAAGATAAAAGGAACAATATACTGACTCCAAGATTGAATCTGGGTCAGTCACCCAAACCACAGATTTACTCTTCCGGGCTTTCGGACTCATGCTGAAGCCCAATCTTCAGGGAACTTCTCTCTACTGGAATATGTACTTTGGGCTATTCTGTGAGTTGTATTTATGTGGTGCTTTCCTATTGGTCGATTGGTGTGTTGATGGCTGGAGATTGGCTGTTATTTCTTGTATTGCCAAGCCTTCGGCTCCTAAGTACTTGATAAGCTGGTGGTAAATCAGCACTCTTTTTAACTGACAAGAGGCTTGTTTCCCAAGCTTCAATCATTTTCCTGGCTATCTTTGTACCTGCATGGCCAATGATCTTAGTAGCTTTAAAATTGAATGTGTGTCCTTGTTCATTGCAATGTGAGGGTACCAATGAATTCGAGTCTCCTTATCTGACCACTCACTTGTGTTCTTGCAATCTGGTGGTTAGCTTCCTCCCCATTGTCCTACATCAGGTGTCGGCAACCCGTGGCTCCAGAGCCGCATGCGGCTCTTTGACCCCTCTCCTGTGGCTCCCTGCCGACTTGGTTGTGTGACCTGCTCTCCGCTGAGACACTGGCCCAACACAGCGGTGGCCGACACCAACCTCACTAACATGAGGGATGGCAGGGTGGGAATGGGATCTGGGAGGAGGGTACGACGGAAAGGGGGACAGGCCCGCAGCTGAGGAGTGAGCATGAGCCGAAGTGGCGGCTTCCCGAAGAGGACCTTCCTCCTCCTCCTCCTTCTGACACAACCCCTGGCCGGCTGTTGCTGGGCCAGGCGGGTGCGCATGACTGGGGATACCCTCTGCAAGCAAGCGGCCAGGCTCGGCCAAAGTGCCGTGAAGGCACGCAGAGCAGGTATATTGACCAGCTGACCAGCGAGCGTCTTTGGCAAGGGCATTCCGGCTTTCTCAGAGTCTGATCCCAGGGATGGGCTGCGAGGTTCGGTGGGACCAGTCCCTTTTACCCACTGCCCTGAGCTTCTTTACTCCTCCAGCTGAGCGGTGCTACCAGTGGAATTGACTGAAAAGCATCCTAACGCCGCCGGTGCCACCACTCAGCTGAAGGAGTAAAGCTCAGGGCAGCAGGAAAAGGGGGCTGGCCCTCTGAACCTTGCATGCCCACCCTGGGGATCAGGCTCGGAGAAAGCCGGAGTGCCCTCACCAAAGATGCTCACCCATCAGCCGGTCAACCCACCCGCTCTGTGCGTCTTTGCTGCGCTTTGGCCAGGCATCTTGTAATAAATGCATGTGGGTACCCATTCTGCTTGAATTGTTCATGTGGGTACCTTCTCTCCAGTTGTTTAGCTTGTTGGGTACTACAGTGGGTAATATATATATATATATATATATATATATATATATATATATATATATATATATATATATATATATATATATATATATATATATATATATATATATATATATATATATATATATATATATATATACACATACATACATACATACATACATACATACATACATACATACATACATACCGGGTTTTTATATATATCTATTTGCCACAAAAAGCTAGGGTGGGGATCGGGGAGAAGGATGTTGTCTACTGACTCACCTTACTTGTGTGCATCACCCCTGGCTTCCTTTTCATTGTCAGAGGCCTTCAGGAACTTCTGCTGCCAGCAAGGCCTGCAAGGCTTTCCTGAAGGTCTCTGTAGCCGATAACAGAGCTCCGGCCTTCAGGAAGGCTTGCCGGCTGCAGAAGAAATGGGCTGGCAAGGCAGTGTCGGGGTGTGCGAGGCCTGGCTGAAACTGTCCAAAGGCAAGTAGTAGGGCAGCTTCACCCCCCCATCCCCACCCTAGCTTAATTTTTACCCGTGCACCCTGGAGTGGGCAGGGTCTCAATTAGGGCTTATTTTGGGGGGTGGGGCTTATATTGGGTGCATGTGTAAAAATCAAGCTAGGACTTTCTTTCAGGATAGGTCGTATTTTTTGTGGAAACACAATGTATTATGTATACCCATATATATATATATATATATATATATATATATATATATATATATATATATATATATATATATATATATATATATATATATATATATATATATATATATATATATATATATATATATATATATATATATATATATATATATATATATATACACTGCTTTCTTCACAAAGGTGGCAAAAGGAAATAGATAAGACGGGAAAATGCAGGATGAATCCATTCTTACTTTGGTTCAGTCAACTCCAATGAGATAATACACAACTTGAAAAGTGAATTGAAGGAGCAGGATAGAAACATAGCCAGAAAATATTGGTTGATAATGGATGAGTTCACTTCTCCCAAGTAATATGGAGCACATCCTAGACTGTTGGAGGAATTTGTTGATGATCTAGTTGAAACATCACCATCTTTAAGAAATCATGGAGAAAGCATGTTGTGCAGAAGAGGACAAATCAGGGGTGAAATTCAAAAATTTTCCCTACTGGCTCTGTGGCCGTGGTTTGGTGGACGTGACTTGGTGGTCATGTGACTGGGTGAGTGGGCATGGCCAAGTTGATGTCACTTCTTTGCCCTAATGACTTACAAAAAGAAGATATACCAATTATTATGCACAAAACAATAAAAGAGGTACACAAATACTTACATAAGAGCAATAAGACTCTTATTGCTCTTATGTAAGTATTTGTGTACCTCTTTTATTATTTTGTGCATAATAATTGGTATATCTTCCTTTTGAATTTCACCCCTGATCTATCTACTTGCTTTCCCCAACCTGGTGCTTTCCTATTTGATATTAAACTATATGTCCCAGCATCCTTGTAACCTTTGGGTTAACGGGAGTTTCTGTGTGCCTAATAAAGTAGACAAGAGCTGATAGCTGGATTAATATGTATATGTATATATACATATTATACACATAGGGAAATCAACATGGCTGCTTGAGAGCATCCCCGGTGGAACTGCGGCCTGGGAATCATGTGGTCTGCAGTCCTATTATCTGTTTCTAGCCATCTGGGCATTGAAGTTAGATTCAGCCAGATTTACGTTCGAGTTGGCTGGAAGAGGTGAGCGGCGACTGGGCGAGCAGGTGACCTCGCGGGTGTGGGCGGGGCCAACCAGGGGTGATTTTTACCGGCTCTGTGAACCAATTCAAATTGTCCCTACTGCCTCTCCCAAACCGACCCGAGGTGGTCAAATTTCACCCCTGGGACAAATATTGTTTGGATCTTCAAAAAAGAAACAAAATTGGAATGAGAGGAAAGCAAAGGAACTTTCTAGAGTAGATTGAATTTTAATCATGTTGATAATAATGCACTAATTAATAGAAGGCAGCACTGATTTGTCAAGATTAATTTTTTGAAAATCAGAATACTTCCTTAGTAGATTATAGGAATGCTGCAGGCAAAATATACCTTGACAATAGTAAAGTCTTTGATAAAATACCCATGACAATTTCATTAACAAACTAATTAATTTAGGTAAGTTGGTTTTGTTGAAGAATTTAATTGAAAAACCAACTGAAACAACCAGAGAAAATTGCAGTTGTGGCATAAAACCTTTTGTTAGCATTTAGAATCGGGGGGGGGGGAAGCAACCTCCTACCAGGACACAGAACATTATGACAAAGTAATACAAGCAGCATTTTTACATGTAGGTCATGGCTTATATTCAGAAATCTAGTATGACAGGATGGACTTCATTACATTTCTCTGGGAAAACCACATGATTTAGAGAAAACAAAACATTCTTAAACATGAACAAATCATCTATTCCAAAAGATGTTCTTGTGCATTCTTTGTGATTTATGGAAAGGGTTGTGTATATTTATTTACTATTTTTGACTGTCTGGGAATAAACAATGAAGAGAGCTGTTTGCTTACTTGTACAGAAGTTTTGTTTCTTACAGTCAAAGTAGGACTGGCTAAATTGACGTAAGGTTTTGAAGTAACAATTCATAAAGATTTTATGACAAAATTGTTTTTCTTCAGAGTGTATCTAGATCAGGGGTGTCAAACTCAAGTCTAGGGGCTGGATCCAGCCCGCGGGGTGCTTAGATCTGGCCCGTGGTGCTGCCCTGGAAACAGCGAAGGACTGGCCTGTGTTGCCTCTGTCAGTGAAAATGGAGCTGGGGGGGGGTTGCGAGTGGCCCTCCTGAGCTCCGTTTTCATTGGCAGAGGGTTGCAGGAGGCCATCGCAGCCAAAAACTGAGCTCGGGAGCCTGTTTTTGCTGGCAGAGCACTTGAGCCACCACAGGCGCCCCTGACATGAGTGACGTCAAGCTGGCCATGCCCACAGTGGCCACGCCTCTACCCCGGCCCCCCCAAGGTCAAACACAACCCTGATGCAGCCCTCCATGAAATTGAGTTTGACACCCTGATCTAGATTCACATCTGGTTTGAAAACAGCACTCAGAAAAGTAGCCATTCATGTTACCTTTCACATTGAAATAAGAAAACAGGTAGGCTGTTGAAGGGGTCAGTCTTGGCATTATTCTCTTCATCCTTTTCATTAATGACTTGCAGATCATTAATGAAATTTGCAGATGGTCGAAAAGTTGGTGGCGTAGTTAGTATCCTAAAAGGCAGGCAGGGAAAAAGAAAATCAATCTTGAAGTGGGCTGAAAATAACATAATGACATTTAAGTCAGACAAGGCAGACTTTGTTACTTACAAAAAAAGCAACAAATTAACAAGTGTGCCATAGATGTTTTTAAATCTATGGATTCTTGGATTGAACTCATGATCTAAACCAGGGGTCTCCAACCTTGGCAACTTTAAGACTTGTGGACTTCAACTCCCAGAGTTCCTCAGCCAGCTTTGCTGGCTGAGGAATTCTGGGAGTTGAAGTCCACAAGTCTTAAAGTTGCCAAGGTTGGAGACCACTGATCTAAACAGCCACTCCCAACTCTATACCTCTGTAATTCTGGGAAGTTTTAAAAGAAAAAACAGTATACAGCAGTGTTTCCAAACTTTAAGATGTATGGACTTCAACTCCCAATGTGTTGTCTAGGGACTTGTGAGAGTTGAAGTCCACACATTTGAAGGTTGCTAAGGTGGAGAAGCATTGCAATACAGCAATGGAAATGTGAAGTCTTTGAGTCAATTCAATTCAGTTTATTACAGTCATAGACTAGAGACAAGAGCAAATAAAAACACACAGTAAATATGCAATTAAAAGTTATAAAATAAAATAATAAATAACAGATAAAATCTATGATAAAATCCAGTCTGTCAATTGCACAAGGTCTACACTACTAAAATTACAATCCATAAGCTGTGAGGCCTGTAGTCAGTTTAATACTAAAAGGAAAAGGAATAAGCAGGGTTTGCCACATTTGTTGTATAAATTAGCTATGGTGGATTAGACACTTAAAGGTTAGCCACAGTTGATATATATATATATATATATATATATATATATCGCTATCGTGAGGAAGACACATATTTGTGACAAATCCCCACTACTGCTGCACTGTATCTGGCCACCTGTGCTGTAGTTATGGCCCGTTCATCCTTAAGCAGCCACTGAAGATAGGTAGTGTCGGAACGGCCAGGATACCTTGCAATTATTGGCAGAATATGTTTTTCCTAATCTCCATATAAAAGGAGCATCTAAGGAGCATGTGTCCCACAATCTCCACCTCTCCTGAGCCGCAGGGGCAAAGTCTTTCCATGAATGGTATTCTTTTACTCTTGAGTCAATTTAATAATATGTTTTTATTCTACATAATTGCTTAATGTTTCCTGAAATAGAGAAGTGTTTCTAGAGTATTAAAATCTTGTTCTTGCAGATATATGTAGAGCTTTTAAAAATTCTATGATGCTGGCAGTTGAATATTATTTCAGCACTCTTCTTTCCAGTCACACTTAACTTCTCATTGTATCCTACGTCAGTGTCATTTTTTCTCCATTATTTTTCTACATGGAAGTCAACGTTCCAATCATTAGAAACACATTGAGAAATCTGAAGTCCTAGAAAAATGTCTGACACGATAGCTGAAGACTTCTTATGTAAAATTGAGGGAAACTTATGGTATTAGTGCCCCTAGTCTATTCTGCCCACTCCAGATTACACTGTATTCCTATTGGCATTTCAAATAAGTATTTAGATTGATATATTTTAAAACAATCCTGGACAAATGATAGCCTTTGTGTTCAATATTAAGTTGTGGATTTTTGTTTGTTTTTTTCTTCCCAGTTTGCTTGAGCCATTCATGGGGCTCTCTTTTCCTGCATTTTAATACTCAAATGTTGGGCTTTACAAAGAAATGAAATAATCACAAGACATACTTTCATTGACCACTTCCTGTTAGGTCCAGTGACTTAAGGCATGACTGTTTTCTGCCCTTTCATTCTTCTCTAACAAACCTAACATTTAGCTAGCTACATTCTATTAGGAGGACAGTCAAGAGACTAATTCCATGTATGGTGTAGTGGTCAAGTCATCAGGCTAAAAACCAGAAGACTGTGAGTTCTATTCCTGCCTTAGGGACAAAGCCACCTGAATAGCTTTGGCGAGTCACTGTTTCTTAGAAGAAAACCACTTCTGAAAAGATTGTCAAGAAAACTGTGAGAACTTGTCTAAACAGTCTCTAAGAATCAAATTGACTTTAAGGTACCATGTTCCTATGTGTGCCTAGAAAACTAAGGCTAAAAATAAGACCCAAGATTGCAATTTCAGAATCAAAGAGTGGGCAAAATAAGACCTAAAGGGACACTTCAAAAATAAATTCTCAACTTTCTATTTATGCTTCCATTGCCCTTGTGGTCATATCTATTATGAGTGGCTAAGTGCCAATGCACTTCATATTCTATTCTTCCTGGACATCCTGATCAGCAGAGACCACAATGGCAAACTAGAAATGCAAGTCTACAGAAAACCCACCCATACTCACCATGTGCTCTACTACCAAAGCAACAATCCAAATTCCTATAAGAGAAGCTGCGTAAGGTCTTTACTAGCCCAAATACACTGCAGCAACCCAGAACAGCAGAAAAAGGAAATGATCATCTGTACTACATATAGACATTAACAACATCTACAGAGTATGCAGAAGAGATAAGCAACCAGCCCAAAAGAGAAAAAGACTCCAGCACCTCTCTACCAGTAATCAGTACTCAGATCAGCATAGATTAATTCCAAGATTAACTTCAGATCAAATCAAATAAACAATACCCCAATCAAGAAACTGCCAAAGAGCCATCAGTAAACAGCCCAACCAAAGAATCCCTATGACCACCCTCAAACCCACACAGACAGGCAAGACACCAGAATATAAACTGACAGCAAACAACACTCCTTACTAGCACTGAGAATGTTACCTAGTTAGGATAACATTTGCAAGAAAGCAAGCAAGCTCAGAGAGCACCAAGGACCCCTCATTTCAACCCTGAGCTTCAAATATTCTCCTTTATTGGTAGTTCATATCCTGTCTTCAACAGATATTCCATGAGCCCTTGCATAGGCTAGTAAAGGCAATCTAATTTACATGCCTGGTAATCTCAAAATGAAGTACTAATTAGGCCTGATCCTGCTTAATTTATTAAGTCTATGTCTCTCAGTATAATGTGGGGTTAATCCCATCCATCACCCAGTTCTGACTGAATTAGCAGGTTCTTATAATGTACTGTATCAGTTAAGCACGCTGCATGACTGAAGTCACACTAAGGAATTATCTCTGCTCAGGACTACTTTCCCTCACTTGGTTAAAATTCACATGAGTGTATATGATGTATATGATGACAACCTTCATATTTCACGTATTCTCCAAAAGCAGGAAAACAATATCTAATGTGAGCAGCCCATGAAATGTTGTGTAATCAGTATTTTTAAAAAAAATCACATAGGAGACTCCCTGTTTCAGAAATACATTATAATTTATCCAGAGCAGAAACAAAATAAAGAGGGAAATGAATAGAAAATAAAAATGTTCCTCCTTCCAGTTCCATCCTTGAAGGAGGCTATTGATGCCTACTTATTTATGTGGTACAAATTATGCCCCCAAATCATTTTAACTCATCAGCAATATCTCAGTTTCTTATAATTATTATATCATTGCATAGTATAAATATCTGCTCCTGAAGATTTACATGTAGGCTGCATATATTCATATATTCCTGTACAGACAGTACTGTACATCTGATGTTAAATTGCACCATAACTCTCACTATCTTAAGATGAATCCACTCAACAAGATCATCAATAGCTACTTTGGAATTTATTAAGTGCAGTTAAAATGTGGATCTTTATCATTGAAGTAACAGTTGGTTAAATGTCAAAGCTGAGGGAGATATATAAAATTTTACTCTATTGGTTTGGCCCCGAGAGCTAATATTTAATTTCTGTTGGAACTAAATTTTCTGATTTGATAGACTTCATGAAGTTAAGTTTATAACTTGTGGATTGAGTTTCATTAGTGCTTGTATTTTAAACATATATTCTGTAATGATGTTTGAACATTTCAACGATTACTATTTTAATATGATAATTACTATATTAATTGTTAGATTTGAACTTGCATGTGTCCCAAAAAAGTTCCATACTTTTCACTATTAAAAAGTGAAACATCCATAGATAAAGCAGACATATAAGGCGAAGAGGCGAAGAGGAAAATCAAAGAAATGTTTTTTATTGTTCAGTTGCTATGTCATGTGTAGGAGATGACCAGGGCTGAGCCCAAGGGAGGGGTCAAGTGCATCATCAATAATGAGTCACTTCACAAGAGATCTAAGTCCAGCCCAGCTTGAATTACATTGACTCTTATCTACTGCCTATTTGCTTTGACTGTTAGTATTTCAGATTCTTGTAGAGCGCATAAGCTTGCAATAAACCTTGATATTCATTTGAACTGGCTGGGCTTCCTGATTACCTGTGCTTGACATCATGTCTGACTCCTCATAAGTCCATAGACCACGGGTGTCAAATTCGCAGCGTCACGTTGCCATCACGTGACGTTTCACGACACTTTTTCCTTTCATGGAGCTGGGGTGGGCATGGCCTGCATGTGATGCATCCAGTCCTCAGGCAGCCAGTTTGACACCCCTGCCATAGACCACGGCACACCAGCCCCCACTGCAGCCCCCGTCCTCCACTGTCTCCTGGAGCTTGCTCAATTTCATGTTCATTGCACTGAAGGACACTATCTAACAATATCATCCTCTTCTGCCATCCCCTTCTCTCTTTGTCTTCAATCTTTCCCAACATCAAGGTCTTTTCTAATAAGTTGTCTCTTCTCATTTGGTGGCCAAAGTATTTGAATGTCAGCTTCAGTATCTGTCCTTCCAGAGAAAAGTAAGAGTTGATTTCTTTTAGGATTGACTGATTTGATCTCCTTGCAGTCTGAGGGACTCTCAAGAGTCTTCTCTAACACCACAATTCAAAAGCATCAATTCTTTGGCTCCAAGCCTTCCATATGGCCAACTTGTTAGAATATTCATGACTGGGATAGCCATGTTCACAAGGTTAGCCAATGAATAGGCATAGCAACTGAATCAGCCAATGGGAGCTAACCACTTCTGAGTCTGTGCAGAGAATCGAAACTGAATACTTAAGCTTAAGGCTGGGTGTGGCTCCAGTCTCCTCTCTGTACTCTTCCACTCTGAACTCTGCTGAAATGAAACTAACTCTCCTGCTTGTGTTTACCTGTAACTGATTGAAGAAGAACTCTGCTAATGATATTGTGTGTATGTATGTATGTATGTATGTATGTATGTATGTATGTATGTATGTATGTATATATATATATATATATATATATATATATATATATATATATATATATATATATATATATATATATATATATATATGTATATATATATAATTTTATATCTATATATCTATATATCTATATATCTATATCTATATCTATATATCTATATATCTATATATATATATCTATATATCTATCTATCTATATATATCTATATCTATATCTATATCTATATATATCTATATCTATATCTATATCTATATCTATATCTATATCTATATCTATATCTATCTATCTATATCTATCTATCTATCTATCTATCTATCTATCTATCTATCTATCTATCTATCTATCTATCTATCTATCTATCTATCTATCTATCTATATATAATTATGTTTATAAAAAAGTTATTGAATCCAGCTGAATTAGTCATCTGTGTATGCTTCTGGTTTTGATTTTGCAACAAACTTTAATACAACTCTCCCAGGCATACATTAATACTGGAAAAACCATAGCTTTTAATATGCTGCCTAGGTTAGCCATAGCTTTCTTCCCAAGGAGCAGGCATCCTTTAATTTCATAGCTGTGGACCCCAAGAAAATAAAATCTGTCACTGCTTCCATTTTTTTCCTTTCCATTTACCAGGAAATTAGTTTTTTTTTAAATGTTGAGTTTTAAGCCATTTTTTGCATTCTCCTCAAGAGGCTTTTTAGTTCCTTTTCATTTTTTGCCCTTAAACTGGTATTGTCTGCATATCTGAAGTTGTTAATATTTCTCCTGGCAATCTTAATTCTGGTTTATGAGTCATCCAGCCTGGCATTTTGCATGACAAAATATAGAGGTGGAATAAAAATGGGTGCACGTTCAAATGTGCCCCTATCTTTATTACTTATGCAAAAATGGTGAAGTCATCCCTTGGAAAGGGTATTCAGGAAGAAAATCTTCCTAATGCAATAGTATTTAATGGTTCTGGCTGCAGATTATTTTTTAACCTGTTTTTAATGGCAGTTTCTTATTCTCTATATTATAAGCTGGCCAGAGAATCAGGCTGGGGGCTCCCAAATAGATAGATGTGAGTTAATGCTCAAATAAATAAATAAGGTCCTTGCTGATATTTCAGCTAGTTCCTACTAGTTTTCAATTTAGTCTGGTAAAATTGTATTTTCTTTCTCCCTCCCTCCCCCCCTTCCCTCCCTCCCTCCCTCCTTCCCTCTTTTCCTTTGCACTTTTTACTGTTTCTACTCACAAGCTTTCAGTATTCATATTTAATAAGGTTTCTAGCAAAAAGTGAACTTTATATTAAAAACCAAAACTATGACTTTGTAGATATTCATGTTCAACATCAAGATGCCTCCCCGGGCAGCAGAGCTTTTAATATAAGAACTTCTCTTGCAGTCTGCTAACAGCTCATTCATTTTCTTCCTTGTTTGTTTAAAGCAAAGGATTGTGTTAGGTGCAGTGTTGCCATAAACTCAAGCAAAAGACCTTGTTCAGATGATGCTGTTAATATGGCTCTGCACTACATCCTACAACATCTTGAATCTCCAAAGACCTACACAAGGGTCCTCTTTGTAGACTTTAGTTCAGTACTCAATACCATCATACCGGACATTCTTCTAATTAAACTAAATCAGCTAGAGGTACCTGAACACACTTGTAAGTGGATCACAAGCTTCCTAACAGACAGGAAGCAGCAGGTGACGCTAGGCAAAATCACATCAGATACCTGTACAATTAGCACAGCCCCCCCCCAAGGCTATGTGCTCTCTCCACTTTTCTTCTCTCTATATTTTAAGAGGTCGATAAGGGGCGTGCATAAGCACACAATCGTGCCTACCGTTCCTGTCCTAATGTACCCATATATTCATACCTCTTTTACTCTTATTCATGCTTGTACTATTACATATATATTCAATCATGTATTACTGTTTATACTTTGCTTATAATCATATATGCTTGACAAATAAACAAATACAAAATACAAATACAAATATACCAATGACTTCATTTCAAATGATCCATCTGTTAAACTACTGAAGTTTGCAGATGATACAACAGTGATTGGTCTCATTTGAGACAACGATGAAACTGCATGCAGACCGGAGGTTGAACAACTAGCCTCGTGGTGCTACCGGAACAATCTGAAACTGAACATACTCAAAACTGTAGAAATGGTGGTAGACTTTAGGAGAAACCCTCCCATTCTACCACCTCTTACAATACTAGACAACACAATATCAACAGTAGAGACTGGTGGGTTCCTACCAGTGCGGTCCACTCTATAGCACCGGTAGCAGCGCGCTGGTGACGTCACAGTACCGGTGCGGTCGGTTGCCGGTGCCTGGGTGCTGCCATTAAAAAAAAATTATTTTAAATTTTCTTCTGCGCATGGCCAGAAGCCGAGCTTCCGGCACTGTGCATGCGCTGCCTTCCTACCCCACAGTGAGTCCAAGCAGGGGAGGATGGCTGAGGAAGCGCGTGAGACACTGAAAGAACGGGCGGCAGGAGCTATCTCCATTCCCCTCCCTTCAGCAGTCCGAGAAGCCATGAACGCACGGTGATGATCCTAGGCATTTTTGCACGTTTGAGGCTTCTCGAGCTGCTGAGGGGAGGGGGAATGGGTGGCAGGAGCCTAGAATCATTGAATGGAGAGAAGCATCCAGGCCGGACGGAGCCTCCTAGAAGAACCACTGCCATGGTTTTGCTGCTCCCGCTGTGGGGGGCTGCGTTGCAGGTGGGCAATGCCCCCCGCTTCTCCGGCTGCTGCCAAGCTCCCGAGGCCCGCAACCACCCGGTCACATGGCTGGCAAGCCACACCCACAAAATAAGCCATGCCCATAGAGTGGTAGTAAAAAAAATAGGAACCCGCCCCTGGTAGAGACCTATGTTCTGTCATATCTCAAGATCTAAAATGGTCACCTAACATCAAAAACGTCATCAAAAAAGCACAACAAAGAATGTTCTTTCTGTGCCAACTCAAAAAGCTCAAACTTCCCAAGGAGCTGCTGATACAGTTCTACAGAGGAATTATTGAGTCTGTCATCTGCACCTCTATAACTTTCTGGTTCGGTTCTGCAATGCAACAAGACAGACTCAGATTTCAGAACTGCAGAAAAAACAATTACTGCCAACCTGCCTTCCATTGAAGACCTGTATACGAGTCAAAAAGAGGGCCGTGAAAATATTTACTGATCCCTCGCATCCTGACATAAATTGTTTCAACTCCTATCCCTCAAAACGATGCTATAGAGCACTGCACATCAAGACAACTAGACACAAGAACAGTTTTTCCCCGAACGCCATCACTCTGCTAAACAAATAATTCCCTCACCACTGTAAAACTATTCACTAAGGCTGCATTACTATTACTATTAGTCTTCTCATTGTTCCTACCACCCATCTCCTCCCACTTATAACTTGTTGCTTGTATCCTTACAATTTATATCAATATTGATTGTTTCCTGATTGCTTATTTGTACCCTATGACAATCATTAAGTGTTGTACCTCATGATTCTTGACAAATGTATCTTTTCTTTTATGCACACTGAGAGCATATGCACCAAAGACAAATTCCTTGTGTGTCCAATCACACTTGGCCAATAAAGAATTCTATTCTATTCTATTCTATTCTATTCTATTCTATTCTATTCTATTCTATTCTATTCCATTCCATTCCATTCCATTCCATTCCATTCCATTCTATTCTATTCTATTCTATTCTATTCTATTCTATTCTATTCTATTCTTGTTCTACCAAAGGTTTGAATTCTACATACAGCCCTGCTGTTGATTTTCTTTCAGAGAAATAGTTGGCACTGGCCTCTGCAGTTCACATCTGTCTCATTCAGAAGGCTGCAGAAAATGGTGCCCATGCTGATGTCTCATTTTGAGTGCACTTAGGCCTGAGTGCTCTGCAGATGAGGCAGAAGGATAACAGTGGAGCCTTAGCCCTAGTGTACTGGTCTTCTTGAGTCTCATTGTACTTCTGGTTCTGTACAAAGAGATATTGGTAAAGACTTGTATAATTCCTTTTGCCCTAGTGCATTTTTAGCTCACACAAGCAAACTGTTACAAAAGGCTTAGAATTGACTTTCCATTCCTCAAATCTTTTATGTCTGTTTCAAATGGTTTCTGAAATATAGCTTCTTTCTCACTCTTTTTCCAGTGAGTAGCTATTAGGTTTTTTTAACTGTTGAAAATTAGACAGCCTCCTTTATAAGCACTGCTGATCTGCAAAGAAAAGCTTTCTCGCACATGAGATAGCGGAGTGGTGTGCAGGTTCCCTTTGGCTCTTGTGATTGATTTACATCAATTTGGCAAAGCTTTAGGATTTTCATCCACTTATGCAATACAAGCCTTTTTACTATAGCTTTGGAGATGGAGCAATAACAAACCATTGGTGAATTGTAAGCTTTATAAATTGAGCAAATATATTCCTTTTACAAAATAATCTGATTAGTTTGTAGATAAGCGTTTGTGTCCTTCTCATCCTGTATTCACTCAAATCTGCAATACATCAAAATCTTGTTATTTTGTTTGGTAGGTAGATTATCCACAGGGAGACTGTAGCTATCTCTTTTTTTCATCAAGAAGCAAATCCCCTAGACTTGCACATATAGTTTACTCACAGATCCTAAAAATCATAAGAATTTGCATTAATCTAGTGTTGGATCTATGGAAATGAAAAACAGGGACTTATAGTGTAAATGTTGTGCATTTAATCAATTACCAAGAGTGTAGAAAATTGTGCAATAATTCAATCTGTCCTTTCTCGTAGTAAATCATATTTAATTGCCAGATTTGTGCTTATATTGCCATTCCTGCCTCGTAAAAAATATTGAATATGTTTTACCTTTAAAGATATTGCAAAAGATTTATATGCACATATCATTCTGAAAAAGGAACTGGTTACTATCCTTAAATTAAGGCTAAATCACAAATACCCCAGATTTTAAGGGAGTTGCTATGGTAGGATCAAAAATAACATACACAATTGTCTTGTTATTCTAAATACTGAGTATTGTTTATTATCTTAACTGCTGAGCAAGACCAAAATGTTTACTGAATTAACTAGCAAACTTCTGCACATTCTTTAGCATGGATACAAGTATTTATCCACAACAGTTTTTAAGTACACAGAGAACAATCTCCACTATAGCATGTCACTTAGACTGAAGCTATACTACTGGCTCAAAACCATGTGATACATAGTAGAATAACATGCCTAGAATTACCTCAGGAGTTGGACAATAAGTAAGGGCACAGATAATATTTTACATCTGCCTTAATTAGGTAATCTATGATTAAAAAAAGGCACTGAAATTTTGCTTACATGGAAAAGAACTACTGGAATGCTTGTTGAGTGACTTGGTTGTACACATATAATGATCTCGACTGATTTGGCTCCAGATGGAGATTCTTTTATTCAAGAATACACTGCCTAATGCATTCTAAATTTGTTGATGACATGTCACCAAATCACTTCAGTCATTACATCATTTGCCCAGCATAGTTGTCTTTAATTCTTCCTTCATATTTTGCTTTAGAATATATAACCATCTACTTTGGTAATCTAGCTAATAAGTTTATAGAACATTTCAGACATTCATATTTCTCTGCAAGATACATCTTGATCATTAGTGGGTATGCATTTCTCTCTCCTCATTCTGCCTAAAGTTTAATTTCTGCTTTAGAGCTTCTTTCATCTGTCTACTTAGCTGGTGGAAATAGAGGAAAGACTTTTTTTAAAAAAATAGATTCCACAATTTTCTTCCTGACTCTTTGCTCAGTTTCAGATGAACCATTAACACTTATCATCCCTCCATGAGTAAACTAGATCTGCTTATCCTTTTATACAGCTTCTTTCCTTCAGTTACTGTGCTATGATATTGTTTGAAAAAGCCTTAAGATGTTTTTAATTTTTTTATACTGTGTGTTGCCTTGAATATATTCTTTGGGTCAACCAGTGAGTCAGAAACCATGGTATCAATAAATAAATATCTCAGAGTATGTGTATCTGCCAGCCTGTCTTCACAAATACAGATATGGTCTTCCAAAAGAAATTTCCATTGAACCAAATAGCTGAGAAGAGGGGAAATATCCAGCACTGTACACAGACATCAGTCATAGAAGGCTGAAGTGTTTTAATCAATGAATAGTTGGAAATGCGGTAGGTTCTTTGTAGGAATATGACCCCTTAAATAGGTGGGGGCATTTCATGTGCAGAATTAGATTCTAAATGTTTCAGAGAGCACGACATCAGAATATAACAAGGATGAAAGACACTTTTCTGCATTAATTTCCTTCTATGCACCAGCTGTTAGTATGACTTGAATTGGAGTGACTGGAGATTTACTGAATACAGAGGAAAGTTGCACACATCAATTTTTAATAAAGATTCTCCTTTGCATGAGGTATAAGAGGATATTTTCCACCATGAATACGCATTCATTTTCTGACCAGGAGAAAGAAATGGAGAGAATTCGAGGAAAGGCAGGATGGCATATTGTAAAATAGGGTACTTGTTTTACAGATCCCATGGCTTTACCTCTCATAACCGATGATGCCATATGCTAGGGCACAACCAGCAGCTGGATTCAATCCATGTCAGTTTTACATGAAATGTCCAAAGATGATCCTGGCTCATCTATTGTAACTTCATTAACAACAAGCTGCATGATATCCTAAGCTGAAAACCAAAGCATCAAAGTTGTTCAAAAACTGTAAAATATGACTTATATAATGACTTGGCTGTTGAACTGGCTTTTCTTGCTGTTAAAAATAACATTTTGCAACCTTGGTGGGTTTCAAAGTGCATTAGCTGCTATGTACCCTTAGAAAAGGGACAGGAGATTTCCCTGTGGAAACCACATCATGCAGCTATTTCATACAGTATTTCTACTTTATAACATACACTTTCTGGAAGGAAAGGAACAATGACAGAACAAGTGTTGCCAAGAGTCAGGAGAGTTACAAATAGAGGACACTGTAATCTAAACATCATAAATGTCTGAATGCACCTACCCCTATTCACAGCATTTTTAAAGGAGGTCTGATTTTTAAAGGAGTTCTGGCTCTTTGACCAGATATTGGGTTAGAGCAGTGTTTCTCAAATAGTGGGGTGTGCCCCCCTGGGGGGGCATGGAGCACTGCCGGGGGGGCGTGTGATCCTGGGGAACATGCATGGTCCCTCTCAATCGATTCCCCCGGACAGGGAGTGTTTTCCCAATTGCACGCTGCTCCGAGCCCGGAAGAGAAGGCGGCCAGGCGGGCAGGGCAGCTGCGTGGGTTCTTGTTCTTGGTGAGCGCCGCGGTAGCCATGAATGGCATGGCGAACCTGCTGCTGGACAAGGAGGAGCATCCTCTGCAGCTAGGCAAAAGCTTCGAACGGCACCCTAAAGTCTCCTTCCACACCATTCGCTGTGAGTGCCCGGCAGAGGCGGCGCTTATGGGCCAGGCCGGCGACCCCAAAACATCAGCTTGATTAAGCTGGCCTGGACCCGTGTCAAAAGAGGGCCCTAACCACGTAGCCTATGCCTGCCTAACCGAAAACAGGCTCCACTGAGTTCAGTGTGACTTACTTCCAGGTAAGTGGGATAGTTTGCTTGCAGCTTATAATAAGTAAAATAATAAATAGTAGCACTAAAATTCCATTGGGGCCCAGATCGGAGAGTTGGGGGGGGTGCACAAAATGTTTACTTCTTCCTGAGGGGGGACAGAAAATAATTGAGAAGCACTGGATTAGAGTGAGTGGTTGGTTCTGGGTGTTTTACTGTTTTCTTATTGCAGACATTTGGTTTTTATTACATTTTAGAACTGCTTCTACTGTATACTGCCCAAAGTCCTTACAGAGTGGGATTGCTTTACAAAGTAAATTAAGTGCCACTAGTAAATACTGAAGGGATAGCCTTAGATTTAGACCAAATTTTCTTGCAAATATCTACCAATACAAATATTTTGCAGGTATAACAGTATACAATATTGTGCCCCACTCATGCACACAATACATTCACCAGTTTTAGGCTTAGTGCTGAAAATGCTTATCATTATGGATAGGAAAGGTAGTCATTTAAGGCTTGAAATATGCAAATATTGCATTTCAATAGAGATATTTTGGAGACAACCTCAGGTTTGGAAGGAAAAAATGGTGGCTTAAAAGGCAGGTTGTAATACCCATATGAATTGATTAGCTATGAATGTAT
>JALIGW010000006.1:33505592-33588662 GCA_023053685.1 Diadophis punctatus similis | reverse complement strand
TGTGTGTGTGTGTGTGTGTGTGAGAGAGAGAGAGAGAGAGAGAGAGAGAGAGAGAGAGAGAGAGAGAGAGAGAGAGAGAGAGAGAGAGAGAGAGAGAGAGAGAGAGAGAGAGAGAGAGAGAGAGTGAGATGGGTCCTCTGGGTATGGTAAAAAAAAGTTAAGATGCTGGCTTCATTGATGCAATTAGAGTGTGCTATGTCTGCAATGCACTTAAAGCACAGGTGCAATTTCAGTCACACCATTGTATGAGGGTGAGTCAAAACGTAATGCCATTTTCTTTAGGACAGGTATAATTACCAACACAGGAACATGTAGCATACATCAAAATGAAGCTGGTCCTCTGTGGATCACATCCCTACTCCTCGTCACTGGAATAATGTTTGCCTCTCAAACCCTCTTTCATGGGGCCGAAGAGATGATAGTCTGAAGGCGCTAAATCTGGTGAGTATGGAGGATTATTATTCTAGTGACGAGGAAGTGAAAACTGCAGTGAAGAAGTGGCTCAAAGAACAGTCAACAAAATTTTACTAGACAGGGATACATGCTCTCATTCGAAGGTGGAACATTGCTATTGAGAGAAACGGTGACTATGTTGAGAAGTAGGGATGTGATCCACAGAGGACCAGCTTCATTTTGATGTATGCTACATGTTCCTGTGTTGGTAATTATACCTGTCCTAAAGAAAATGGCATTATGTTTTGTCTCACCCTCGTATTTGCCATCTTTACTTTTTTGACCACACACTGCACATACCCCTGTACTTTAACTGGAAAGTACACCTGTCTGGATTTCCAGTTAGAATATATAGCGCTGAACTATTGGACCAAGATGTTTTACTTAATAGAAAACATCTGAATTACAAAGGCTCCCTTGAGTAACTGGATAAATATATCCATATTGTTTTCTGCTTTTTTAAAAAAAAAAGAGGAAAGGAAGTTATTTGCTACTGTTGTCATTTAGGCTTTTTAAATTTGTTTTTCAATTTCCCAGACAAGTCTTCTATCCTGAAATTTTCTGGTGTCTCCCATTCCAATGCCACTACAACCTTTTCTACTGCTTATGTAGCTTCAAAAAGGTGGCAATAAATCCAGTTTAGCTTTTTGGAAATCAGCCAAAGCCACTCATTTACTATGTCCCTGAAATGCAACCTCTTAAATTAATTAGTTTCGATGGCATGGAAGAGCAGAGGTAGCTTGTATTGTTTCTTCCAGTGGTGCTGTTTCAATGGGGCAATAAATTTCTGCAAGGTTAACTGGGGATTTGTCCTCTCCAGAAAATGAGCATTTGCCCCTCTTCCACCCAACCAGCAAGAAATCGGCTCTTTTCCTTTCTCTATTTTTGGAAATGTCTGGAGCATCTCTTAATAGTTAAGAAATATGATCCCTTTATTCTATGATTTTACCCCAATTGGGAGAAGTGTACTTAATGAATAATTACTCAATTTCATGGAGGGTTAAACCTTGGCAGTTCAACCAATTCTTAAGAGTACAGTTTGATGATCCCTGGCTCATCAAATCCTGCCCAGAGAGACTTCTCTAAATGGGATCACAGGAGAAAGAATGTTTTTATGGGCATCAATTAATGAAATACCCAGAGGGAACAAGATCTTTCAGACTGAAACAAATCCTGCAAAAAACCGTCAATCATTCTGAACTACACAGTTAAATAAACTGATCCTATAATAAATTGGGTGAAAAGGGTATTTTAAATACATTTTTGTTTAAGGTGTGTACTGTGTATACGTGCGCGTGCGCACACACACACACACGCACACACGCACACACAGAAACACTTTGCATTGATCTGTTGCCTAAACAGCAGGGCCTATATTAAACTAGCAGATGAATTTTCCTGGAATGTTGACAAAGATGGAGAAAAGCTGGACAGAAAAATACCGGTTTGTCTGGCCCATTGCAGAAAATACTGCAATAATGCCTGGAATGCGCTACCTGACTCTGTGGTTTCTTCCCCAAACCCCAAAAACTTTAACCTTAGACTGTTTACAGTCGACCTCTCCCCATTCCTAAGAGGTCTGTAAGGGCGTGCATAAGCGCACCATTGTGCCTACCGTCCCTGTCCTGCTATCCTATTGTCCAAATTTACCTGCACCTACTTTGCTTTTGTTTATGTTTATACCATACCTGCTATCTTGTACATGTTTTGACTAAATAAATAAATAAATAAATAAATAAATAAATAAATAAATAAATAAATAAATAAATAAATAAATAAATAAATAAATAAATAAGATTTAGGGCAGGTGTGGGTTCTACTTACCTTTCCCACCGGTTCACATCGCGATGGAAGTGCATGGTTTTTTGAAATCTGCGGCGATCGGAGGATAGGTTCGGGAGCGTGGACTGCCGGTTATCGCTGCCGGTTCAGCGAGCGCAAATTTCCGCTACCGGTTCTAAAGAACCGGTCCGAAACAGCAGCAACCCACCTCTGACTTAGGAGCGAAAGCACTTTTTAAAAAAATCTGTAGCTATGACAAGGGTTGTACTATTTTAATGGAACTGATATTTGAAAGGAAACTTTCACTCTTTTGTAGCTTCACAGTGCAACAGGAAAGACTATTAAAATCACACTTACAGTATTTGGCATTCAAAAAAAATCTGTCATTTGATCCAAGACAAAAGGACCCCTTATTTTACTCTTTGCGGATGATTAGTTCCTATTGTGGCCTTGATTTAACTTTGCCCAAGAGAATACTCCCCTGAGGCATCCTGCTTTCCTGGAACTTTCTGAAGAGGCAGAATGAAACAATTTTTCTAGGCAACAGGCCAGGAAAACCAGTATACTGAAGCTGAACTCACATTGGTATCCTGCTGAACCTCTTAATCCAAGGACTTTATTGTACACACTGCAGTGATCCAGGGAGGCACATGTGCAGTGGAGTACTATGTATTAATTATACTTTTCTATTTCAAGCAAGTGACTCTGTTTGCTGATGTTTTGTAAAATTGTGCATCAAGGTAAAGTGCCTCACTTTACAGCATGTGGATGCAGGGCTTTGTCTGCAATGAAAGCTGCAAAAGGGTCTATGCTTCACGGGGTCTATGCTTCCAGGATCCACTCAGAGTAAAGCATATTGGCTGGATGGAGAGTGGCTCCTCGATGCCTTTGAAGGAAAAGCAAGGGAGCAACCCCAGTTACAATGCCTGAAGGGCTAAGTTGCTTGAGTCATTAGGGCCAGTGGTGGGTTCCTACCAGTGCGGTCCACTCTATAGCACCGGTAGTGGCCCGCTGGTGACATCACAGCACCGGTGCGGTCGGTTGCCGGTGCCTGGGCGCCACCATTTTTTAAAAAAAATTGTTTACATTTAAAAAAAAATTTCTTCTGCGCATGCCCAGAAGCCAAGCTTCCGGCACTGCGCATGCGCTGCCTTCCTATCCCAGTGAGTCCAAGCAGGGGAGGATGGCTGAGGGAGCGCGTGAGATGCTGAAAGAACGGGCGGCAGGAGCTATCTCCATTCCCCTCCCTTCAGCAGTCCGAGAAGCCACGAATGCGCGGTGATAATCCCAGGCATTTTCGCATGTTTGAGGCTTCTCGAGCTGCTGAGGGAGGGGGAATGGGCAGCAGGACCTATCTCAGTTCCCCTCCCTTCAGCAGTCCGAGAAGCCATGCCCACCCAGTCACATGGCTGGCAAGTCACACCCACAAAATAAGCCACACCCACAGAGTGGTAGTAAAAAAAATTAGAAACCCGCCCCTGATTAGGGCCCTGGTTCCCCCAACATTATGTCTTCGTTCTGCCCCCTAAATAAATCACTTGTGCCTAATTCAAGCCTCTTCTAAGTGCTAGCAGCTGAAGATCTCTTATGTGGTCTGAACTCAAGCTGTGTCTTAAAAGTCTCATTTTGCAATCTGCTACTCCTCTTTAAAGATGTTCCCAAAAGGACTTTTTTTTCCTGGGAATTGCCTTCTACCAGTTTATTTCAGTTGAAGTCATCCTGTTTCATTAACAGGCCTATAATTTGCAGTTAAATACATTTTACCCTCCAGCAACGGCAGCACTCTTTCAGATACTCAGTGAACAACTGACTGGTGCCTTATGTTTCAAGGGGAGGCAGGCCACATACAGAGAGAGAGAGAGAAAGGAAGATGTAGCAGCGGGTTTCTCTTCACATTTGAAAATTAACTTCTCAGATGCAACATTATTGGTCTCTTTTGAAACACTAAAATGAGTTGTGGAATGCCCGTAACATTTTGCATCTAGTCATTGCAGTTGGGTACATGAGATTTATCTTGGAAAAAGATAGGATGCTTTTATGTCACTTTTGAGTAATTCAGAAATTCAGCTTGTAGAGATGGTGCATTATCTCTGTCTTTACCTATAACTCATGAGGAGAGATAGCAACCCATCCAAACCCAATCTCTTTAGTTGCTGACTAAAAATAGAGTGACTAATTCTTAAATAGGGACATCTGTGACAAAGCCGAGGTAAAAAGTCTCAAGATGGCTACTACCACCACAACCCCACAGTTGAAATTCTAGTCATTGTTATGTGTGGTAACAGAAGGGAAATATTAAAATTAGTGAAATGGCAATAACTATATCTCATCTACAATGAAATTTTTATAGAGTCAAACCAAGTCTTGATTTCAATTGTACTATCAATCAGCATAGTTCAGAGCCAAGGTTATTAACCTTGTTTTACAGATTTTTGTAATCATGTGAAAGTCTAAATCTCTGTGTAGATTGTTTGGTCTAATTTTTTTAAAGATTTCAGGGACCACTTATACATTAAATTTTCTGCTGATATTAGAATCTGGCCTAATTTCCATCATTACTTGCATATGGATTTGTGCTTTGAAATAGTGATAAAATTACTTCGGGCATGTCTGTTCTTGCAGGCTTCATCTCATGGATTTTAAAATGTGAAGTATCAGAATGCTTCCTGACTTGGCCCTGGCCCTGAGAGAAGTAGCAATCTGAAAGAAAGATCAATACTGCATTCTAACCACTGCACCACTACGGCTCATATAATATTATAATAATACTGTAATATAAATTGCATTAAAAATAATATAAAATGATATAATATACTATAGAAAAGGTTTGTATGAGATGATTTTCTTTGATTGAATCCTTCCATCCTGAGACGTATTTTCTGGTGCTACTTTCTCCCCAGGTGTCTTGGGAAATGGTAGGGTGGAAATTTCTGAGAGAAAGAAATGTCTAAATGTTTAAAACTCACACTAGTTTCTGGAAACAGGAAAACACTATCTTATTGGTGAGCTTCTGGAAGTAGGTGAGAAGAATGTTGTGTGCCATTTTGCCCCTTGTTGTTTGTAGATAACTACGTAGTTTATAATTTTAGGTGGATATTACAGTTGGAGATTAGAATATATTTTATTCCATGCATTGCTCAGGTTTAGACAAAAGGAACAGCATATAAATAATGTAGAAGGAATGAATATGCTATTTTCTTCATCTTACAGGTAAATCTAAAAAAGCCTATATCCACTCAACTGAAACTATTAAATTCATAATACCATTGAGAGAAAGCTTATCGAAAAGATGTTACATTCCTGCTTACAAACTAAGCCAAGTATGAATTATGGCTGTATTAGGAGAAGGCCATAAACGGTATTAGAAACAGTAGGCACAAACCATTAGCAAAATAAGCAATCAGCATGCCACAAATTCCCATGTAGAGACTCAGATATGTTATGATATCTTGATGCTTTGGTTGGGAGGCAAATTAGAACTGCTCAGACAAATCAATCCCTTTCGGCATCCTTATATATACAGAGCTGCTGCTGTGTTCACTAGACAAGGTAACTTAATTAAACTCTCATCAGAACATTGGCCAGAAAAGAATGCTGGGCAGTTGGGTAAAACCTAATAGTAACCTAATCAAGGCTACAAATCACAGGCATGAGATGCCTTCTTCTGTACAGCTGCATGGCACTACATTTTAATGAAACTTGAATGGTGGGTCATGTTCTGTCAAAGTTAAAACAAGAAAGAAAGTGCAATTATAGGATGCAGAATAGCAGTGAAATAAATAAGTAATGAGTACAGTCTAGTCATCTCTCATTTAAACCATCAGAAGACCATCAAGCCACTTATACTTCTGCATAGATTGCTTGAACATACAGAGAAACCATTCTGTCAGATGTGTTTTAGCAAATTAAGCTACTGTATTTTTGAATTTCTAAACTACAACTACTTTTAAATTAAAATCAAGATTAAATCTGGAGTTGAAATTGACTGGGCCTTTACTTCCTGTATTATTTCATATATTTGACAGCTGCACTTTTGCTTCCTACCAATATATGAAGTATATGAAATAATGGGAATGCTTTGAAGCATAGGATAAGCAAGCCAGGCTATGCTGTAAGAGTGGGTTGGTGCTTGTTTGGGAAAGATCTGTCCAAAACCATATTGATGATAGCACCACTATCATATATGATCACCATAGTATGGTAAAGATAAAAGTTTTCCCTATTGAGTTGTAGCCAACTCTAGGGGGCAGTACTCATCTCCGTTTCTTAGCTGAGGGAGCCAGCATTGTCCAAAGACACTTGTGAGGTCATGTGGCCAACATGAATATATGCCAAACTTCACAGGGCACTGTTACCTTCCCACTGGAGTGGTACCTATTTACTGTATCTACTCACATTTGCATGCTTTTGATCTGCTAAGTGGGCAGGAGCTGTGGCAAGAAATGGGAGTTCAGCCCATTGTATGGTGCTTGGGTCTCGAAGTTGGACTGTCCAGCTGACAAGCTTAGCATCTTTAATTGCTGAACCATCATGTCCCCCGATCATCATATATGCAAATGTGCAAAATGGTATTTTCTTTGCCATAAGCAATCCACCAGCAACATTAGCAACAACAACAGCACTTAGACTTATATACATCATAGTGCTTTACACCCATCTCTAAGTGGTTTATAGAGTCAGCATACTGCCCCCAACCATCTGGGTTCTCATTTTACTGACCTCAGAAAGATGGAAGGCTGAGTTAACCTTGAGCCATTCAGAATTGAACTCCTGGAGTGAGCAGTGAGTAAGCCTGAAATACTGCATTCTAACCACTGTACCATTTTCACCATCACATTTTCACAAATACTGTATGGGATGATTATCAGAGTCATCAAATCTACGGATATAATTTCCAGAGATATTTATTTCCAAGCACCATAGCTACACACAGATCTTATCTAGGTTTAATTGTCAAGCACAGGAATATCAGGAAGTCCAGGCAGTTTAAAATATATAAAAGTTTATTGCAAGCTCATGCTCTCTACAAGAATCTGAACTACTAAGGGTCAAAGCAAATTGGCGGTAGGTAAGAGTCAAAGGAATTCAAGTGGGATGGATTACATCTCTTGTAGGTGTACAGGGATTGGATACTGATGATGCTTAGCATCTTTAATTGGGGAATCATCATGAGTCCTCCTTTGGGCTCAGCCTGGTCATCTTCTGGATTAACTCGCTAATGCCATGCCTTGTGCAAACTGCCTCAAGAAGAATAGCAGTACTTCAAAATACAGTCAAATAATGCCGCTGTTGTCATATTAGCACAAAGCAGCTGTCCCATCCTGAATCTTGAAAATCCAGTAGGTGGAGTCCCTCACAGGTAATCTTCAAAGTGGAAAGTCATGCATTCAATATGGCATTTCCTTTCTGTCTTATAAATGAATAGATAAATCATCTCAGCTGTACTTCCTTCCCTTTCTTTTTTAATCTCTGCCTTGTATTCCCTCTGAATCCGCAATGGTAATACTAAAATAGGAACGTTCTCTTTTCCTTTAAAAGCTATATATCAACAACTCTGCTACGTAGTATTAAGAGATTTAAATGATTCAAAAGCTGAAACTTGTGTCTATTTTTCTTCACTTGGCTGACTGCATACTGTGCTCTGGCTTGCTAGAAATATTACCTTCATTTTTTGTTGCTTTTAATCAGGATGGCTATAGATCTCTGAGGCTTAGCTGGTTATCTTTCAGAAGCCACTTCTTGTAATAGTGAGAGCATTTGTGGCCTATTCATTTATTTTCCATGGAGAACAATGGCCATAAGCAAATCCAATGAAATACAGGAGTGGCTTTTCTACTGTATATCATTTTTTTCATCATAGATATAACAGATGAAGCTGCTTCTGTATATCATAAAGGGAAACAGAAAAGCTCCCAGATACCATTTGCTAAATTTCTCCTTTATATTTGGCTTTCCAAAGAAGTGTTGGGCGTTCCAATGGTTTTTTTTAATAGCTAAAAAATTTAGAAATTCTTCACTTTTTTTTTCTTCCCAAATATACACAGGATAAACTTGCAGTCACAATTTGACATAAGTATCCAATACCTAAGCTCATTCACTTCTTTTGTTGAAATTTACTAAGCCACTGAAACATTTTGGAAAATAACATTCTTGGTGTGACTATATGCATGAATGCATCAGGAGTCTTCCACTGGAATGAATGCACATTTGTATACAATGAACGCAGTGGACATCTTTCCAGGCCATAAGATATTGCGGGGGGGGGGGAGTTCCAAACCACCCATGAGAGAAGAAACACCTCTGCATCCACTAACTCTTCTCCATCTTGTCACTCATATGTACCAATATAAATATGAATGGTTGAATATTTGAATAAATTAATGTTTGTTTGGTGTTTGTGTAAGGTGACCAGATTTTAATATTTGTAAAGCGGGACACCATTGACGGGGGGGGGTTTCTAGGGGAGCAAGATGGAGGGGTCCGTCTCTCTTATCCTGCAGCTTTGTGCACCCCCCCCAAACACCCCCCTTCATCGCAGCCAGGGGTGGGTTCCTACCGGTGCAGGCTTACCTGTTTGTCGCTGCAGAGCCGAAGAAGCTGGTGGTGTTCGCGGCACGGGGCTTCCCCCGCCCACTTTCCCTGCCCGCCAGGATGCCGCCATTTGCGTTCTTTTGCCCTCTGCGCATGCGCAAAGCATTCTGCTTGCACAGAGGGCAAAAGAATGCAAATGGTGGCGTCCCGTTGGCCGGGGAAAGTGGGTGGGGGAAGCCCCGCACCGCGAACGCCACCAGCTTCTTCGGCTCTGCAGCGACGAACAGGCAAGACCGCCGCTGCCCCTCTCACTGCCCTTCCTCCCTGCCTGGCAGGAGGAGGCAGGCAAGGCAGGAGGCAGAGGGGTTTGCAGGGCATATTAAAATCAAAATGGCGGGATTTTTTTGAAACACCGCGGGACGCAGGACAAATTATTAAAAAGCAGGACTGTCCCGCCAAAAGTGGGACGTCTGGTCACCTTATGTTTGTGTGTCTTAAAATAATAAAAAAAATTGCATCATTTCATTTGTTATATTGGACTAGCTAATGTCCTTTTCAAACTATCTTGCAGAGTAGACTTGATGATTCTGCTTTTGTTTCGGTGATAAAAATCAATTAAATAAAACTGCATGCCTTCTTTCCTGGATGTATAGCACTATGGCCTGGAGGAAATAGGGTCATCATGAGTATTAGCCATTAACAGCTTAATCCTCCTTGAAATTGTCTAATCTTTTTAAAAGGCTTCTAATTTGTTGGCCATCTTGTGGTAGTGAATTCTATAGTTTAAATGTGCACTGGGTGAAGAGAGTACTTTTATTGGGCCTGAATCTTGGCTCAATGACAATGATGATACCGTGTTTGCCCGAAAATAAGACCCTGTCTTATATTTTTTTGAACCCTGAAATAAGCGCTTGGCCTTATTGCCATGCACTCAAAAGCCCAATTGGGCTTATTATCAGGGGATGTCTTATTTTGGGGGAAACAGGGTATGTATATGTTTATTCTAGGAGCCAGAACTCAAAGTAGCAACCAGGTGTCTATTGATGTGATAGCTTCTCTAGAAACCAACCATAGGATTCACATTATTTGCCATGGCATGAAGAAACACACACACACACACACACACACACACACACACACACACACACACACACACACACACATCAAGCAATGAAAAACAAAACAAAACCTAGCCATTGGAGTTGAAAAAGGCAAACTGGAATGAGAAGGAGTTGCAGGATTGGGGGAAAAAGCTTCAATGTTCAGTGGTGAGTCCAGTTGTTTTTCTATCACTGCATACAATTTTTTTATTGGAACAACATCTTTCCCTTCTATATAATACAGTATATACTTTGTATTTCCTATTAGGCTACTTTAATTATTTCTTAAAATAACGCTGTATGCTGTATTAAGTTTACATCTCAGTCAACAGTCATCACTGAGGTTTGTCAATATTGGTTGGCTAATAAATAGCAACATGAGTAAACATTTTGAAAAGTTGTAGTTGCATTTCTTAATACTAACAATTTAAACTTTATTCATTAGGCGACCCAAAAAAGCATATGTCTTGATAAGCAAGTAGGGAGAAAAATATCTCTATGTATTAATAATATTGTAATTTTCTTTTTAAAAAATAGAAACATGTCTGTCTACTTTATTTATTTATTCAATTTCTATAGCCGCCCATCTCAATCCAACTCAAGCTTAGTTGCAGATAAAGTCAATAGTGTGGGAAAAGGTTGATATAACCACCACAAGTAAACTCACTGAGCTGAAGCCATCCGTGAATGGTCTTGTGAATAGAAACTGCTGAACCCAAAATACTTTAATTTATATTTTTTTTTAGAAAAAAGTTCTGTCAGGATAAAGAAGGCAAGATTTCACACTGGAAATGCTAATTGGGACATTAGGCCTGTTTCTTCTTTTTACTCTGCTAGGAATCCATTCCTTCTTATTCAAATTGTGTCAGGAACAAATACATTCAGACAGGGAACTTAATATTCATGAGTTAAGATATTTCTGTGTCTTAATAATGCAGAGTATGTGGTGGTGATACATACTGACAAGACACTGAATTATATTATGCAAGGGAAATCTTGTGGGCATGAAAAGCATGAAATCCGAATGTAATGTAAAGTCCAAAATTTTCTTTATTTGAAAATTTTAACTATTTTTTAATTTACACTTTTATTCCTGCATTTACAATGTATGGTTTTATGATGATGATGTAAACTGCCCTGAGTCACCTAGTGGAGATGGGCAGTGTAGAAATTAAATCAATCAATCAATCTTAATGATTGTTTAACATTTTTATCAATGGATTAGTCTTCATGCCTAGAATGTTACAAGTGTGACATTCTAGGCATGAAGACAAATGCATTGATAAAAAATAATCAGCCAGAAATTTCTGATTGGGAGCCAAGAGGTTATATCTCTTATCATCTTAGCATGATTTAAAACTTTTTAGACCCTTTGCAAGTGTAACATTGTGCAGTAAGAGCATCAAGTGTCCATGTTTAACTAAATGTAAATGCAAATATATATATTATAAAGGAAGAAATCACAATAAATATTTTGTTACAAAAACTAGTTCAAACCAGTCATACATATCAAACTGCAGGGGAATTTGTTGAACACCTGATGGATAAAATCGCTCAGTTTGAGTCCAAGTGTGGAACAGGTCCATTGAAATAGCCGTGGTGGCACAGTAGTTAGAATGTAGTACTGCGGACTACTTCTGCTGACTGCCGGCTGCCAGCAATTTGGCAGTTCAAATCTCACCAGGCTCGAGGTTGACTCAGCCTTCCATCCTTCCGAAGTCGATAAAATGAGGACCCAGATTGCTGGGAGCAATATGCTGACTCTGTAAACCGCTTAGAGAGGGCTGTAAATGCAAATATACAGTATATATTATAAATCACTGCAAATATATATATTATAAATCACTGTAAAGTGGTATATAAGTCTAAGTGCTAATGCTATTGGAGTTGCTGGAGAATGAACTTGTCAGATTATCTGGGAATGGTATGACCCTATTGGACCTGAGGAAGTGGACAAGATCCTTGGGGTGTTAAGCAGGTTGTTACCTGCTTATTAGATCTTTGCCCTTCCTAGTTAGTGAACCACTGCAGGACGGTGACCTGCAGGTGGTCCAAGCAGTGATTAATGCATTGTTGCAGGAGGGATGTTTCTGGCACCATTTAAATGAAAAGGGAAGAAAAATCTAGATCATGATGGCAACATGCTGCAAATCTTTTAAAAACTGATTAAATGATTAATTTGGTAATGCATGAGATTCAAACATCAATATAATTTTTTTGTCATGTACTGTATGTTGTCAAGTGCAGAAAATAAGGAGTCCAGGCAATTCAAATGAATATATAGATTTATTGTAAGCTAAAGCTCTCTGCAAGAATCTGAACTAATGGTCAAAGCAAATTGGCAGTAGACAAGAGTCAACGGATTTCAAGTTTGACTGAACTTATGTCTCTTATAGGCAAAAAGTGACTCGAGACTAATGACATACTTGACTTCTCCCTTGGGTTCATCCTGGTCACCTCTTATATATATATAGTTGAACCAATTCCAGACCTCTTTCTTTATTGAATGTTCATTACAACTCTTTTACATCAATACTTGCAATACTTGCAAAATAGAATTAAAAACTATTTATGCCATGGTGATACATGAGAGATAGTAGATATATCTTGAATATTATAGGTAATACCAGTATAAATTAGAATAACCAGAAGACAATGATTATCTTTCTTGAGGCTGTGAAAATTATTTATAATTTAAAATGGTATTTCATAGTTATGACTCTAAATAAAATGAATTATGCCTCTAAATCTTTACATGGACTCAGTGTATTGATAAAGAACAAGAAGCCAATATCACAGTAATTTTTTAAATCACAAAAGTATACCATAATAAGGGGGACTGTATAAGCTGTCCTCCATATCATTTCTCATTCTTAATGGCATTAGAGCCATTGATAAAGAAGGTAAGTGAAGAAAAACAAACAACTCAAAAGTATAAACTCAATGCATATGATGCTGATATTTAATCCAAGGATGAAGTTTAATGTAATAGCTGAAAATATTAAATACCTAGGAATTTACATCAAAAAAATAAAAATAATTGTTCACATAACTGGAAAATTATAATGATAGCCCTTTTTAGATGGAGAAATTCAAAACTCTCTTTGTTAGGAAAAATTGCAGTATCAAAATGAATATTCTATCAAGGCTTAATTTTCATGTTTCAAATGACAACAATAAAAAATTGAAAACATGGAATTAAGTGTCTATGGAGATTCTCAGTCATCAGGTCATGGTTGTCCCAAAGGTGCTTTTTTTTTTCAAGAGGCAGCTGGACTTTCTAGTTTTTCTTTGAAGACTTTTCTCTTCTCATCCAAGAAGCTTCTTCAGCTCTGACTGGATCGTGGGAAATGGAACGATTTATACTCTTGCAGACAGCTGGCCATTTGCATACTTTGTTGTCTTCAAAAGAGTGCCCTGTGTCTTTTAAATGCAGATGGTGAACAAACACATCAGGACTAGATTCAGCAGTCCATCTGCATTTAAAAGATACAGGTACCTCTTTTGAAGACAACAAAGTCCATATTTTGGACAGAGAGGATCTCTGGTTTGAAAGAGGGGTTAAAGAGGCCATCTATGTCAAAACTGAACAATCCTCTCTTTCTCAACAGAGGGGTATCATCTATCTCCAATCTACAACACAGTCCTTTCAACAGTTCCAAGAAGGCTCCACACCAATTTGAACCATCCAGGTGACCCTGATGACACAGATAAACCTTCAAGTGACCTTAACGGCCCACTAAAAGAATGCAAATGTCCAGCTGTCTGCAAGGAGTATAAATCCTTCCATTTTGCACCATCCAGTCCAGTGGAGGGTTCCCAAAATTTTTACTACCACTCTGTGGGCGTGGCTTATTTTGTGGGTGTGGCTTGATGGTCATGTGACCGGGTGGGAGTGGCTTGCCGGCCATGTGACCAGGTGGGAGTGGCTTTGCGGTCATGTGACCGGGTGGGAGTGGCTTGCCGACCATGTGACCGGGCGGGGGTTGCTTGGTGATCATGTGACTGGGTGGTCATGTGACTGGGTGGGCGTGGCCAACTTGACGTCACTCACGTCAAGGGTTAGGGTTAGGGTGCCTGGCCTCTCCTCACCTCAAAGGCCTCAATGAGATACAATTTCCCTATCTATTTACTACTACTGAACATCCAAAATATACTATTTAATCCTATGTAATGTGTACATACAGTACATATTACACACAGGCACACAAAAATATACATTATCTACTATATATACTGTATGTGTATGTACACACACACACACACCTCTTCTAAAACTATACACATTCAACCTCACCTACTGCATTTGGAAAAACACACCCAGGGTCCACTTTAACTTTTTAAAAATCAAGGAAATGTCTTTCAAAGTTTAGCTACACTTTGATTTATGAAGGATCTGGATATTTTTGTTGCATTTTCTGTACCATTTCCTGGAATTCTTTTATTTAAAAATCCAGATTTTCATCAAATGTTTATCTCTGTGGAAAACTGTAACTTATGCTACACAATGTTGATAGATTCTTGGAGAGGAGGCATCACCCTCCCATTCTCTATGGATGGTATGGATATGACAGCATTTTGGAGAACCTTCCTGCTAGCAAATGTGCTGCTTTTTGCAGTGAGAGCAGAGATCATAATGAAGTATCAGAAAACAAGTTAGTATTTCTCTGCCCTGCAGATCTCTTATTCCGATGTCCAGAAAGTATTATTTCACTTGTATGTTGGATGGGGATTTTTGAGACCAGAGATAGGGGATCTTTGAGACCAGAGACCAGGAATAGGAATTCTATGCTTCTTTTTGCAAGATGCATTATTTACAAAAAAATAAAGCTATAACAATAACAAGTATGCCTCTAGAGTAATTCCTTGGTTTAACAGACCCTTAGTTAGTGACTTCAGATGCAGCAGACAAAATCAGCCTATGGAATTTATGCTTCTGCATAAAAATCCCTTATACCATTGGCTAAAAATGAAAAATTAACTTAAGAAAAATCCCACTTACCATTTGAATTTAACAGACATTTTGTTTTAACAGACGCCTCTTCTCCCCATTAGTCCATTAAACTGATATCTTTCTACAACTTCCAGCCAGTTGTGCTCCCTAAAAGAAACAATTGCACCCCCCATTGCCAGCCTTCCTTCCTTCCTTTCTTGTCTCTCTCTCTCTCTCACTCTCCCTTCCTTCCTTCCTTCCTTGTCTCTATCTCCCATCCTCTTTTTCTTTCTTTCTTTCTTTCTTTCTTTCTTTCTTTCTTTCTTTCTTTCTTTCTTTCTTTCTTTCTTTCTTTCTTTCTTTCTTTCTTTCTTTCTTTCTTTCTTGTTTCCTTCCTTCCTTTTTTCCTTTCCTTTCCCTTCCCTTCCCTTCCCTTCTTTTCCTTTCCTTTCCTTCTTTCCTTTCAAGTAATATATCTATCATCTATCATCTATAATATCTATATCTAATCTATATATCTATATCTATATCATCATCTCTATCTCTCATCGATCTATCTATCTATCTATCTATCTATCTATCTATCTATCTATCTATCTATCTATCTATCTATCTATCTATCTATCTATCTATCTATCTATCTATCTATCCATCTCTCTATGTCTCTCTCTCTCTCTCTCTCTCTCTCTCTCTCTCTCTCTCTCTCTCTCTCTCTCTCTCTCTCTCTCTCTCTCTCTCTCTCTCCATTTCTATCTATCCATTTCTCTTTCTCTCTCTCTATCCATGCATCCATCCATCATATACCTCCCCAATCAGAAGATCTCAGCAATATCCAGCATAGTCCATAATAAAATACCACAATATTATATAAATAATTAGCAAATTTTAAATCAACATCACTTCTGGAACAACATACAAAAATATTGTTCCACATGATAACAGCACCCCCTTTAAACTATGAAAAATCCTCAAAAGCTTTATTTTTATTAACATCTGGAAGGTACCGTAATTCATGTCAGGAGAAGTCTCCATCTCTAGGGGAAATCTATTTTATAGTTTGTCTCATTTTCTAAGCATAACACTGGGCACAGCATTATGGATTTTCTTTTTATTAGTCTCTCCAGTGTTAAGACAACACGTGGGCCAGTTTTCTCCAACCTAGTGAGATATCGATAATATTTCAACATATTTATTTAAACCATTCACTAGATTCCATGATAGTAATCATCAGAAATAGAAGTTGTTAAGTATACCACGGACCATTTAAAAATTGTATAGGAAATGAGAATTTAAAATATACAGAAGGCATAAACATAAACATAAACTCTATTTTCCAGAGTTATATTGCAACACATAGAGTTTCAAATCTGGCACAGAAAAGACACAGATCGTTGTTTGTCCACTCACCCACCCCAAAAAAAACCCACCAAAAAACAGCATGCAATATTAAACAGTCTGAACACGGATGCTGCATTGTCCCGTACCTATGCAGCCTGCAACTCAAGAATGCCGGCGGCAGCAGCGGCAGTGGGGGCACAATTTGCCTGGACTCTCCACCGTCCTGGAGCCGCGGGGGAGTTTTCTGGCGCGACGGAGTTTCGGGATGGCGAGAGCTTGCTTGGGAGAGCCAGCAAAGGCAGTGGCCATTGCTTGGGAGAGGCACCCCAAGCTGGAAGGGAGGCAGGCGGGCAGGAAGGGCTTGCCTCTTCCTCCACCGTCCTGGAGCCGCGGGGGAGTTTTCTGGCGCGACGGAGTTTCGGGATGGCGAGAGCTTGCTTGGGAGAGCCAGCAAAGGCAGTGGCCATTGCTTGGGAGAGGCGCACCAAGCTGGAAGGGAGGCAGGCGGGCAGGAAGGGCTTGCCTCTTCCTCCACCGTCCTGGAGCCGCGGGGGAGTTTTCTGGCGCGATGGAGTTTCGGGATGGCGAGAGCTTGCTTGGGAGAGCCAGCAAAGGCAGTGGCCATTGCTTGGGAGAGGCGCACCAAGCTGGAAGGGAGGCAGGCGGGCAGGAAGGGCTTGCCTCTTCCTCCATCGTCCTGGAACCACGGGAGAGTTTTCTGGCGCGGCAGAGTTTCGCGGCTCCAACGGGGAGGAGGAGGCTTCAGGAGACGCTAGAGGTGCAGGCGAAGGGTGGAAGAGGGTTGCAACACACGGGAGGCTCCCTGCAGTTCCTTTCTCTCTCTTTCTCTCGCACCAGAGCAGCAGCAGTGGGAGAAAAAAGCAGCGCATCCACGGGACACCCAAAAGCCTCCCGTGTGTTGCTCCCAGCCTTCGCTCACACCTCCCCTCCATTTTCGGGCGCCCAGCTTACCGGGCTCCCCCCCCCATTCTTGTCGCGGCTCCAATGGGGGGGAGGCTTCAGGAGACGCTGGTGGCATGGAGGCATGGGCGATGGCTGGGAGGGGGATGCAACACACGGGGGGGCTGAGTCCAATTCCCTTCGCCTTCCCACACTTGTTTATCCATCCGAGAGAGCTCGGGCTTCACCTCCCTCCGACCCAGCCACCTTCCTCGCCGGTATTGCTCCTGAGCGAACTCTTCTGTCCTCTGCTGTTGCGAAGAAGTGGCAGGTCTGGTTGTGCCATGCCTGCTTTGTTCTCTTTGCACCTTGTTTGTAAAGCAGCTCTCAAAGTAGGCTTGGGGCACCCAGACCTGCCACTTCTTCGCAACAGCCGAGGAACTGTTCCGCTTGCACTTCCAAGCTGCGGGGAGTGGGGACGGCTGCAATGCCGGCAGCTTCGGGGGCTCCTTCCCTCAGGGGTTCATTTTCTTACCTCTAGGTGGCTGCCTCCCGAAAACACTTTCCTTCCCTTTTCCAAACGACCCAGGCAGAGGGCAGATGGCTTCTGCTCCTGGCCCGGAAGAAGTTTTTGCGCAGTGCAAACCCCCCCCCCGAAATTTTTTTAAAAAAAACCCGCCCCAAACAAAATGGAGATGCATATGCAGTGCCGGAAACTCGGCTTCTGCCTATGCTCAGGAGAAGAAAAAAATAAAATCCCCCCAAAAATCGAAAAAAATTCAAAAAAATTCAGGAAAAAAATGGCGGCGCTCAGGGACCGGCACCGGGACGATGACGTCACCAGTGGGCCACTACCGGTGCGCCGTACCAGACCGCACCGGGAGGAACCCACTACTGATCCAGTCAGAGCTGAAGAAGCTTCTTGGATGAGAAGCGAAACGTCTTCAAAGAAAAACCAGAAAGTCCAGTTGCCTCTTGAAAAAAGCATCCTTGGGACATGGAATTAAATGATTAATAGAGACAAGTAACACATTTTTATGGCCTAAGAAAAATGGAAGATTATATTGAGGATGCTGGACCTGATGCGACGCAATCAATAAAAGGCGATGATGCTTATAAATTGCCAACTTAATCCACTTATTGTTTTTCTTTTTTGCCTTTTTACTTTCCCTTTCTCTTTTGTGTCTTTTTTATCTTTTCTTAAAAATTTCAATTAAAATATAATTAACAACTATTACCAGTGCTATTTCCCACAATTTTCAATACCATTGATTCAAAGAAATATGTACTTCAGCATTCAAATTTCTTATATTGAGTGTGCCTGTGGTATCATTTTATATATCATGGGCAACATTATTATTAAAACTAAATTAGAATTAATTGTGAAATATTGTGGCATACCTTTTCAAATTTTCTCAAAAGCATCCATCCAAAACTAATAATTAACTAGGCAATGTCACTGATACGATAACGTTAACCAACTTGATAGAACAATCTGGAAAGATTTAATTAATGTGATGTAATTTGAAGGGGTTGGAGAGCTATCTCTGAATTATTTTAATTGGCCATTTTTGATGCTTGCCAAAATTGATTTAAAATGTTCCTATAAAAGCTAACTCATAAAGTTCAGATTCCAAGTCCCCACCCCTCTTCTTTTGAATAGTTTTGGATAATCTGTTGTATTTGATATAAGAATTTTTTCTAATATTGGAGTACAGGTAGTTCTTAACTTACGACTGATCACTTACTGATTGTTTGAAGTTATGACCCCTCAAAGATACTTAAAACATGGATTTGAAATTCCAATACTATGGTTCCCTCATGGGGACGTGATCACATTTTGGGCACTGGACAACCAGCCCATATTTGTGACTGTTTGCAGAATGTCACAGTTATGTGACTGAGATTTACTATTTTATTTCCTGGAAAACAGGAATTGCTTCTGGTTTCCAGAAAAAGAAAGAAAGAAAGAAAGAAAGAAAGAAAGAAAGAAAGAAAGAAAGAAAGAAAGAAAGAAAGAAGAAGAAGGAAGGAAGGAAGGAAGGAAGGAAGGAAGGAAGGAAGGAAGGAAGGAAGGAAGGAAGGAAGGAAAGACCATTGTTTACATTGGGTTTGCATAATGATTGCAGTGTTTGTTTTATACCTGCATTCACTTAACAACCACTGCAAAAAAATTCATACAATTGGGTTGGTCATGTGGATGCCTCGACTTATGACCCTCATGGCAAATAATGGATATTTTGAGGTCCATTGCAGTTGAGGACTACCTGTATTGCATTAAACCTTTCTTGTCAAGCCCAAAGAACCAAGAATGACATATGGAGTTATTTCTGAATAGTTCTTTATTATTGATTGACTGATTAATTGATCGATTGATTTGTTAAAATTATTTGCTGCCTATCTCATCATGGGGCTACTCTAGGCAGCTTAAGAACAAAGCCAACTGGGTGACCTTGGGCCAGTCACTGTCTCTCAACTCTAAGAAGGGGACAATGGCCAACCATTTCTGAAAAACCTTGCCAAGGAAGCTGCAGGATTTGTTCAGACTCTCTCTGGGAATCAAACACAATTGAATGGAATAAAAATGGAACTTGCTTTGCTGAGAATTCTAACATAATGAGAAAGATCCTAATGATAGTTGAGCTTAGTAAATCTCAGTTTCAGGTTTATCATTTTGAATTATGATTTGGTATCTATCTTCTGTAGCTGAAGTTTGGAGTACTGCAGCCTCATTGGCAAAATGCAAGGAACAAGTGATATGAATTGCCAGTAATTTCTTGAGTGGCTGAAGAAGTTCAGATCTGTTTAAGAAAGAAAAGAACAAATTTTTATCCTATATTAGAAAGAATTCCTTGGAAGTCCTGAGTGTCTTGTATAATCTGCTTCTTGTAACTTGTAATTAAAAAAGGATCCTTAAATAAACAAAAGCATTGAATGAATATCTGTTTATGTGCAACTTGTCAGTCTTTTTGAAGCACTTACAGGTAATTTATTGATGGACATGAATAGCCTCAGGTAAAAGTAATATATCAATAATATTTTACACAAAAAGTGAGAAAAAAACCCTAATGTAATTCACTGATGGGAAAAGGATGCACTAGTGAGTCTGATGGTGGCATTTTCCATTGGCATAGAATTGAGAACTAATAGAGGATAATTCAAGTAAGTAGGACATATCCGTATGCAGGATAAAGGGAGAGAGAAATGGAAGGTTAAAAAACATTTTGATATTAAGAGCCGTCTGCCCAATAAGATTAAATATTATTATAGCAAATGTGCAGTCAATTCACTAAACTGCTTTTTCAGCCTACTAGGCTTCTTTGGTGAATTATACATTAGCAGGTATAAATTGGATATTTTCAATATCCATAAACATGGGCCCTGGACACACACTTTCCCCCCTACAAAACTGGCAGCATATAAAATACGGGAAGTCTTGTTATTTACTATTATGATACATCTTGCTTGTAAAAAGTTGCTTTCTGTTTCTTTGCATGCTCGCAAAATAAGCAATTAAAGGGCTCACTGATTAAATATGGCTACAAGTCATTCCTGTAAACCATTTTGTAATTTTAAAAAGCAGCCTGAGAAACTGAGATGAATTGCAATGAACATGTGATCTAGATGCAAAAATCCATCATTCAAAAAACAATTCTTACACCGTATCATGTTAAATTGCAATTCTTCATTTGGAAAAGACAATTGGGAAAATGTAACAAGCAGAGATGCTGTAAACAAATGGACATTATCTCTTCCACTGTGGAAAGAGACCCTTACAGGAAAGAAGGCAAAGTAAATATTGTATTTGACCAATGGCTATTATTTCATTTTTCCAACTTAAAGATAGTGGAACTGAAACCGTTAAACGAGCAAATAAAATCAAGCTAATCTTGTTGAGACTCCCTACTTATTCAAAACATTAAACTTAATTGATCATTCAAGAAATACTACCTTTATATCTCTGTGTAGTTGATTTTTCTAGTGGATTTTTAATAGCCTTGTTAAGACATGAAAATGTACTTAATGGACACAGATGAATAAAGACAATTGCATCTCTGAAGTCCACAATCCGCCTAGTCATGTGCAGTGCTGTAGAAATATTAGAGTCCTACAAAACGTATGAATGAAGTTGTTCAGAACTGAAAAGGCCTTGTAAGCCTGTTGTCCTACCCCCACCCTCACCCTCAATTGTTCAGCCCTTTTCTGCTGACTAGGTCTGTAGTCCCGTCAATGTAATAAAACAGCAGAAAGGTTGTGAGAATATTGTCCTGTACAGATTTTGTTGAAAGCTTTTTTTTGTTCAAAAATTAAATGCTAAATAATGGTCATTTGTTTTTAGTGCAAAATACATTGGCCAGTGACAATGGAATCCTAAAAATAGGTTTTTTTTAAATTATTTGGCTTTGTTTTGTTTTGTAATTTATTCCTTTATGAATGTTGTGTGTTCTGTTAGTGCTTCTTTTTTTCCAGTAAGCATTTGGAAGAAAATAAAGAAAGTGTTTGTAGTGTACCTTGTCCCGCTGTTCTAAAAACTTGATTCTGCATGGACATAATTTTAAATTAAGCTAGCCACGGGTGGGCAAACTATGGTTCTTTGAGGACCTGTGGACTTCAACTCCCAGAATTCCTGAGCCAGCCATGCATGCATGGCTGGCTCAGGAATTCTGGGAATTGAAGTCCACAGGTCCTCAAAGAGCCATAGTTTGTCCACCAGGGAGCTAGACTGTTCAACTCCAGTTGGTAATAACATAGCTTATAACAATTGGATTTTAAAAATGGCCAGTCTTCTTTCCTGTCAGACACTTTTACCTGAATATTATTCCATAAGGATCCCCTTATCTTCCAAGCTAAAGCTGGGCATAAATAACTTCTGGAAAATTGTAGGAAGAAAATTGGATCTTTGATTTCCCTGGGAAATGAGAAAATATGGAACAATTCCCCCAAAGCAGGGTTCTCTTGCAGTGTTGATGTTGGCATTGTTAATAAAAATCCATGGAAGAACTCCTCTTACCTCTTTCAGAGATGAAACAAATATGTGTTGTTTTTATTTTCATTTTGGAGCTGTTTGGGTCTGCCATCCACTGATGGTAGACTTATTTAGCCTCCATTTAGTCATGATGGCAAACAAGGAAAGATGAACAGGACTGATTCTAGCTGATATGCCCTAGAGAACTCAAAAACGAATATTTCTCTATTTTGAAATAGAAATAGAAAAGTATAGTAGAATTTTGAATAGCTTCCAGTTCTAAATAAGAAAGTGGTACTAAAGAGGATATTAAGAAACCTTCTTTTCTTGAGAGATCATCACCATTTATTACATTTTGGAGGTAGTTTTTAATGCATGTTGATTTTATGGGACCATCTCCCCATGATATATTTTCAGCCTCGCACGTATCTTTTATTTGCCAGATACATAATAATCATCCAATTACTTTCATGCAATCACCTCAGATTTAGATTTATTTCATAAACACTAAGAAGCTGATTCTGGCTTTTTACATTGGTAGTTTTTAAATATTTGAGCAACACATTAAATTAATACTTAGCTGGTTTCTGTCAACAACACATTAATGGCCAGTTGGTATTTAATTAGAGTAAATTAACTCACCCATTATTATGTCAAATGTGCAGTTAAGTGTAAGAAGGAATTGTTGAAAGAATCATCCTTCTTGGTTGCTCTTATTGCAAAAGAAAAAAAAGCTTGTGTAGTTGTTTAACTTGGCGTCCTGTGATTTTAAAACACGTTAACATCAGAAAATGTAGATATCTTAATTGGAAATGTAAGCAGCTAAAGTGAAGAAGGCTGGGATAATTTGCATAATATTCATTAAGAAGACATTACATTTTTCATACCATTTCATTTCCCCCACATCATTTGAGAGCTGAAGCAGGAGGAGAGCTGGCATATAGTTATAATAACCCTGTTAATGCATAACCACATATTTGTGTTTATTGCATGATGGACCAGATAGAGGTAGTCCTCGACTTATGACTACAACTGAGCCCAAAATTTATGTTACTAAATGAGACAGTTGCTCCCATCTTACAACCCTTTTTTGCCACAGTTGTTGAGTGAATCACTACAGTTGTTAAATTAGTAACATGGTTATTAAATGAATCTGGCTTCCCCATTGACTGTGCTTGTTAGAAGTCACAAAAGGTTATCATATGACCTTGGGACCCTACAACTGTCATAAATATGAACCAGTTGCCAAGCATCCAAATTTTGATCATGTAACTATGGGGATGCTGCAGTAGTTGTAAGTTTAAAAAGGGTCATAAGTCACTTTTTTCAGTGCCATTGTAACAGAATAACAGAGTTGGAAGGGATCTTGGAAAACTTCTAGTCCAACTCCCTGATCAAGCAGGAAATCCTTTCAGACAAATCATTGTCCAGCCTCCTCTTAAAAACCTCCAGTATTGAAGCACCCATGACTTTTGGAGGCAAGTTGTTCCACTGATTAATTGTTCTAATTTTCAGGAAATTTCTCCTTAGTTCTAGGTTGGTTCTCTCCTTAATTAGTTTCCATCCATTACTAACTTTGAATGTAACTTCACACGGTCACTAAACAAACTGTTGTAATTCAAGGATTACCTACACCAGCGGAGGGTTCCAGTTATTTTCGCTACCAGTGTGCATCGCGAGCATGCACAGAAGTGAACTCGCATTCCATCGGGCGATTTCACTTCCGCGCATGCTTAGGATGACATTACAAGCTGAAACACAGCTGAGGAGCTTCTCAGCTGTGCTTCAGGGAAAGAATAAAGGTCCGTATTGAAACAAGGGCGGGTGGGAGGGCTTTTTCCCGACAGCTCAGGACGCGGAGAAGCTGGGAAAAAGCGCCTAAAATGATGTCATCGCTGGGCTCCTACCGATGCGGTGTCCTGCACAACACTGGTAGGAACCCACCACTGACCTACACTGAGAAAAGATAGTCATATATGTTGGATCTGAGGAAATCAGATACTTTTTTAAATGAATGTGACGAAAAAGATCAGCAATAGAGATCAGCCTTACAAGGTACAGCAGATTGTGAATTGACTCCCAGGAAGATTAGGGTTATACATTATTAAGAGAGACTGTAGTAGACTGAATTTTATAAACCTGATTGTGCTTTTCCTCTCCTCCCTCTGATACCCCAGTACAAGGAAGGAGCCTGCCTGAGACTCTTCTGAATACTATCTTGCTTCATAGAACCTAAGGATTGTTTCAGCCCTCTTTGCTTATTTAATGGCTCTTGATTTTTATGTTCAAGGTCATCTCTTTGACTGTTCTTCAGTAGAAGTTGTCTTGAAATCTTAAACAATAAATAAGTTAAAAAATCAATGAGAGATTCTGAAAAGAATGAATTGTTAAGTTAACACAAAAATACAAACAATTCCCTAAGGAAGCAAAAAAAGGATAAGGTTAAAAAGATTCGTATGGATGAAGAGCAAAACTAAACAATAACTGTATAGGAATGGGATATAGGTTTTAGAAATTAAGGAGTATAAAGTGGCAGTTTGAGTGTCAAGGAAGCTAAAATTCAGAATAAAATGAGGCTGGTGTGGATCTTTGGAGGGATATCTCCAAAAGAAATAGGGAAGATGATAGATAATAAAGGGCTGATACAATGGAAATGGTTTGATCCTGGTTGTCTATGGAGATTCTCAGTCATCCAGGTCACGGTAGTCCCAAAGGTGCTTTTTTCAAAAGACAACTGGACTTTGTTTTTCCTTGAAGACATTTCGATTCTTATCCAAGTTCTGAACTGAAGAAGCATCTTGGATGAAAAGCAAAATGTCTTCAAGGAAAAACAAAGTCCAGTTGCCTCTTGAAAAAATCACCTTTGCTGATTGCTTCCAAATATTTTCTTGAATAGTCACAGCTGCAAGGAAACCCAATGAAAACCCATTGCCCAAAAGCAATGTAAAAGCTTGTTAGGAAGCTAATGCAATTTGTGTAATTTGGAAGAGGTCAGTTAATTGATAAACATATCTGTGAATACATATTTTGGATGTGGTTTTTATTTCGAGGTTATTTCTATTGCACCATAAATGGAAACACACGTGAAAGAGTGAGTGTAACTTTACAAAGTTAATGGACTTTGTAAAAGAGAAATGAGCAAATTTATATCATTTATATAAGTGAAAAATATTCACTTATGCAAAGAATGCAATAGAATTAATTATTATGGAGTTCATGTTTTCATGTGGCCCATTACAGTGTCTGGCAAGTTATAGAAGATGCTAAGGGTCTTCAGTGTAATTATTCCAAAAAGATTTGACATTTTGCTGAAGTATGTCATGCTAATCAGTCTAATCAGCAAGTAGATATAAAAACAGATGTGACAGTTTTGAATGTAGATAAAACTAACCCTATCCTGCTGCAAACAAAAATGCAAATATTATCAATATGCATATTATGATGACCATAATACTAGTGGCTACTTAAAGATACTGAATCAACATTTTTAATATTGCTTGAATCAGTTTGTGGATATGGCAACATGAACAATACTTTATTGATGTTGCCAAAATTGCAAATTATGTCTTTAAAACAAGTATATGTGAAGAGAAAATTTAGTTAATTTGAAGAATGATATAATGCCCTAATAGTATTCCTAATTTAGATAGAGGTTTATTTGCTCCCTTAAATATTTGAGATACCAGAAGGACACATTTTTCTTCTATTAGAAAGCTGTAATCCAATAACCCCAGTATGATCAAGAGAAAAGTTAGATTGTGTCCATATATTTGTACATAAATTAAAAATATAAAACAAAATGACCATGGAATTGCTTTGATGTGTTTTCTGATGAGGAGAAAAAGTAGGTAGAGGATAAAGGAGGATATGGTTAGGGATAATAGTCTTGGATTGATTCCAGCAATGTCTCTACTCTGGTGAAGTTAGAGCCAGCAAGAGTTCAGGACTCCTTGACTGCATCACTCAAAATCTTTCAGACTTTGAAGTTCAGTCACCAAGTACAAAGGAGAGGCTGGCATGAATGATACAACAGCAGAAGGCTGAGCTCTGCAGATTAGACATATAGCCTCAAAAGCAGGCCAGCTAAAGAAGAGATTCTAGTAAGTAATGTGAGGGAAAATTTGACTTCTAATCTCGCCGTAGGCATAACAGCCACCTTGGTGACTTCAGGCCAGGATCTGGGTGACTTTAGGCTAAGAAGGCGGGAATTGCAAACCACTTCTAAAAATCTTGCCTAAATAATTGAATGGATTTGTCCATGCAGTTGCCAGGAGTGAAGTCTAACTCAAAGGCAAAAACAAAATGAAACAAAACCTTACATGAAGGAATGTTAATGCTTATTAAAAGGAAAATCAACCTCACGTCATTAAGAAAAATTTAAATTTACTTACATTTAAAAAGATGATTTGATAGGACCAGAGGTGGGTTCCTACCAGTTCTAACTGGTACTATAGAACTGGTAGTAAACTGGTGGTGACGTCACAGAGCCGGTTCTGTCAGTGCCGGTCCATGGCTGCTGCCATCTTTTTTTGCTTTTTTTTGCTGGTTTTTGCTTCTGCGCATGCACAGAAGCTGAGTTTTTGGCACTTTCCAGCCACCATCTTTTTTGGGGCTTTTTTTGCTGGTTTTTACTTCTGCGCATGTGCAGAAGCCAAGTCGTTGGCACAGTGCATGCGCGCGCGCAGCATGGCCACGCAGCGCACAATGCGCACGCAGCCATGCAGCACGGAAGGAAGCGAACCGGCGGTGAGGTAAGTTAGAACCTACCCCTGGATAGGACCAGAGGTGGATTCCTGCCGGTATGCTCTTACCTGTTGGTCGCCACAGAGTCGAAGAAGCCGGTGGCGTTCGCGGCACAGGACTTCCCCCGCCCGCTTTCCCCCACCCGCCTGGACGCTCCCATTTGCGTTCTTTTGCCCTCTGCGCAAGCAGAACTCTTTGCGCATGCGCAGAGAGCAAAAGAATGCAAATGGCAGCTTCGTGGTGGGCGGGGGAAAGTGGGCGGGAGAAGCCCCACGCTGCAAACACCACCGGCTTCTTTGGTTCTGCAGCGACCAACTGGTAAGAGTGTACCAGCAGGAACCCACCTCTGGATAGGACCACATTCATTCATCCATATCATGGCGCAATTGCAGGTTTACCATATACTTCTGTAAACTCTGCATTTTCTTACATTTCCCCACCAGGAAACTTATTACCTTGGCTTGAATTGATGCACTACATATTAAGGCAGCAAATAGGTAAATATACTAGTCTCTTACAGTGTCTTAGCTGTGCATTTGCTGGAGGCTCAGCTTGGCTTCTTACTAATATATTTTTTCTTTTTTTCTAGCATTTTCTTGCAGGTGTGGGATCCACTCCCCCCCAAATCAACCAAGAATTGATCCATTGGTTGATACCGGAATTGATTGACTGACTTATTGCCTGAGCCTGACATTGTGATCAGAGTGAGTGACTGGCTGATAGCATCCAATTGGCTTTCATACCTAAGGTGGAAATAAACTATTTTATTTTCTAGCCTGATATCTTAACCTCACTTCCGGGGAGGAAAAATCTGACATTTCAAGACTCACCTCTGCTGTGTTTACCTTACTGTGCTATGCTTAGAACTCCAGATTCTACCTCATTGCATCGCCTGTCTTTTCTTTCGGATTTTTTTACTTGCTTATTTGGTTGTTGGTCTCAACTCAAGCTGATCTGTTGAGTGTGCTTTTGGTTGCTGTTTCTCTTCCCAAGGATTGTTCTGCCTGCGTTTTCATATTGCTGAACGGTGGCATCCACCTTGCTATCTGGTTGGATGGTGGCCAGCAGTGCCAGCACAGAAAGTTCCCTGTACAGGACAATCTGCAGTAGTTCTGTTATTTCAGATGAAGTAAAAAAAAAATGATGCTGAGATCTTTCTGAGACAGCAGATTTCTCAAAATTGATTCTTATCTTCATAACAGGAAAAAGAAAGAAAGTTCTGTCCTTGTGTGGATTTGAAAGACCTCAAGTAAACAATTGCACTGAAATGACGAATTCTGAGTACGTGTCATTACAATGCATGTGCTACTTAGCTGGTGAAATATAATCAGCAACATGTTGCAAATTGTCTGTAAATGAGCAATCTTAGTTTACATCTAATAGTGTGAGCATGATTGGGATGAAACTTTGCTTAAGTTGTGCTTGTTGCAGAGTGACTAAATTTTGCCAAAACTCACCTATGCTATCTCTATATACTCTGCATTTCTGTTTTATAAAAAAAAACCTTATAAAAAAACTTTATCAAAAATACTTAATTGACCAACATCGTAATTGCTGATGAAGGTCACAGTCTGTGAAATCCTTTGGCAATAACCATCTGTCTTTGAATGTAACCAGAGTAAATGATAAGAAGATGCATTAACACAGTGAATGAAGATGCATTAACACAGGCAGTGAAAGAAATAAAAATAGATAAACCATTTGTAACAGCTCTGCAACTAAGAGAATAAAGAAGAGTGTGATAAGCTTGAAGGAATGTGGCGTATTCATGTATTTTCTAAATAAATGCCGGAAAGTGAAGCTATGGCTTTAATTCTGAAAGGCTTATAATATTTATCAACTAGGCCAGGCAAGTCCAAACTGCCTCAGTGGGTTGCACTGAGTGAAGAAAATTGCATTGGACCACATATAAAATATATAATATAGTTAATTTATATAAAAAATACACTTCCCATTTTTAATTATTTTTTAATAAAATCTTGTGGACCACATTATTAGCTGTCCAAGGCCACATGCAGCCCTCATTAGCTTCAGGTTGGACATGCCTGACCTAGGTAATGGTGAACTAGCTATGCTGGCTGGAGAATTCTGGGAGTTGAAGTCCACAAGTCTTAAAGTTGCCAAGTTTGAAGACCTCTAAGTTACATCAAGCTGGATTCAGCAACCTTGGAAATTCTAACTCAGGTTTCTATGAGTTTGGGGCCAAATTGTGCACCATTCTCAATGAAAGCAACTCAGGATAAAATTATTTTATTAGGTATTATAAATGGGAGGATGAGAACTAGAAGACTGCAATGCTCTGCATTTTACAAGTGGTACAGTGAAAAGCGTTGGTAAGCTAATTTTAACAATTTTTGTCTTGCTGTATGTCTTTATTCCCCCCCCCCCACACTATTTCTTTCTCCTTTTCTATTCTTTGCACAGTGTTGCTCATTCCTCCTAAATACAGCAGGATGGCTATAGTTACATAGCAGATAATCTTCTGCCATGTATAAAAATTTAATATAATTTTGAGGTGGGGATTCTTTTTTTGAACTGCAGAATGCAGACACTTAATTTGTATCACATGAAGACAGTGGGGATCATATAGATTCATTATATTTACATTCTGGTGGACTTTACTAGCCACTAGCTTTTTAAAAATGATAGCAGACATGCAAGAGAATGAAACAGGAGTCCAGTATTATTATTATGATAACATTTTTCCATTATATACACTAGAAGAGCATGAAAGAAACTTGCAGCTTGAAATAGACTAATTTACTACAGCAAGTCTAAAGCTTAATTTTTATAAATGTACCTTTCTGTCCATTTCAGCACAGGGAATGCATGTGGCAGTTGCAAATCCTTCATTCAATGATCTGTACATTTCTCTTTAGGACACACTTCAGGGCTTGCACATTTATTCAAAATTATGTCTCTGAAATGTAGCTTCTTTGGTATCTGTGCTTTTTCAGTGTTTTTCAACCTTGGCAACTTCAAGATGGGTGTACCTCAGCTCCCAGAATATTCCAGCCAGCTATGGGAATTGCCACTTTGGATATGCCATTTTTCACCTAGGGCTTCCTCCCAAGTCTCTAATAACTAAAAAGTCACCTTGAGTTTCTGGGGAAAAAATGGAATCATAATCATGTTAATCACAATGATGATAACAACAGCCTATGTGCAAGATCTTCTGGATTAACTAGAATTAACAAACTATTTGTAGGGGATGACCACGGTGAGCCTGAGGGTGGGATCAAATGCATCATCAGTTTGGAGTTGCTTTGCTTCCACAAAAGATCTAAATCCAACACACACACCCTCCCGAATTCTGTTGATTCTTATCTAGTGCCAATTTGCCTTGACCATTCATCAGATTCTTGTATAGGTCGCACGAAACAAACTTGAAGTACTTTAAACTAAACTCCTATTCCTGGTTACTTGCTCCTGAGCTAACATTATGGGAAACCTGATTATTGCATAAGTTTATTTTCCCTTGGGCTTATCACTTTTTTTTTCTCCACTGACTCTTTCATTTTGGGAGGAATCATCTCAAATTCAGAGTCTGCTTCATGAAACAAACAGAAATATCTAAAAATGACCCACACATGTGTATACATGTGTGTATACATACATACATAAACATACATACATTCATACATACATAAACATACATACCCATGCATGTTATATATGTAGCCTTTTTGGTTAGTAAAGTAGTGAACTAGGTGCTAGAAAACCTGAGTTCTAGTCCCACCTTTAAGCATGAAAGCCACCTGGGTGACCTTGGATCAGTCATTCCCTCTAAGCCATAGGGGGGAGGCAGTGGCAAGCCTAATGACAGGGACTAATCAACTGTTTGAATACCTCTTCCCCAAATGTAAATAGTAAATGTGACAAATATATCTTGAGCATTGAAAAAAAACTTCAATAAAGTTTTTCCTCCTCAATATTTTCTAGATAAGTTGGAAATGAAATGGCTTCATAGATGTTTGAAGCTAAGAGTGATGAGGAAGAAATCATGATACACAGCATGTGCCATTATGCCATAATTACAAACTGCACTCTTTTGTACTTGTGTCCCAATAAGGGATGCTGTAGATTATGTGTTGTGATGTGATGATACAATTGCTCTTTTTTATGAACATACATATCTCTAGTTTCTTATGTATAACTTCCACCATTCTCCATAATGGGTGGAGCCAATATCCAAGTATGGGATGACACCGTCCTGCTAGCCAATGACGACTGAGTCTGTTTTAATTTTTATCTCTGCCTGCGCCTCCACCCCCCCCTTTGACTCAGTCCTCGGTCAGGACAGGACGTGTGTGACCCCCATCCACACATTGGACACTGATTCATCTATTCCGGTCAAAGATTGTGAGTTAGATCCAGCTAGATTATCATGATGACCCTAGCCTTGTGTCAGCGGAGGTAAATTGCCATCTTGAGGGAGGCTGTCCTCTCCCATCCAGCTGTTGGGACCCCGGGGACACATCTCCTTCCCTTTTGCCCCTTCCAAACACCTCAGAGGGGGGTCTGACCTGGCTGCGAGGCTTGCCTTGCCTTCTCTGTCAATGGAGGATCATTGACAGCTCTTCAAGTGTTCCGGCCCACAGGAGCTTATCGCTCGAGTGGGGCAGCCAGGAGAGTCCTCAGCTCAGATCGTAGGGGCAGGGTCATCACCCGTGGACCCCACACTACTCTGATTTGTCTGTAACTTCTGCCTAGGCTTTCAGCCTTGTGACTCTGAGTGGAACTTTAAAGAGAAAAAAAAACCCCACAGAAGCATTTTTGGAATTTCTAAATTAAAGAGATGTTTAGGCATATACGGCTAGGTAGAGATGCCCTCCCAGAAGATGGCCTCTGTTTAGAGGGAAGCTGGGTCACAACTAGGAGATGGCTAAATTTTCCCTCCATGAGCTGAATATACATTAGCAAATCATCTTGTGAATAATCTTATTAAAGAGCAGGGAGAGACCACATATCCCTAATGAGCTTCTGCCTCTGTGTAATGTGAGACACGGCCTTGTATCTTGTATATATGTGTGTGCATTTTTGTGTCACAGCAGGAAAGAAAAACCAGAATTAAATGGAATGTGTAGAGTGTTAAGATTAGGTGGAATTCTGGCTTGCTTAACAGGCAAATTTTCTATATTTGTGCTCTCAGTAAAGTAGGCCTGGTTTTGTAAAACAGGAATAAAGAACATTCTGCCTCTTCCCCACTCTCCCACCCCCCACTTTTCTCATATGTGCAAATGGGTGGGTAGGTGACTGGCTGTTTCATGCAAGTTAAGGAGTTCCTTCTTCACACCTTTGTCAATAATATATGTACTACTAAGAGCTTTCCCCCGCCCATCATGTTACTCCCTATTTCAAAAAATTCCTCTGCAACTGAAGGAGGAATGTAGGCCTCTTTTAAAAGCAACTGTTCATTTGAAAAAGTAACTCCTGCCAACTGAAAATTTCCCCAGGCAAAGATTCTTGTTAGCACTGAAGCAGAATGTATATACTTGGAAATGTATTTGGGAAAATAATTATAACTTGGAAATTCAATTCATGCTGTTGCTCATGTTTTCTGATATTGCCTCAGAATGTTTCTACCTGAAAAATTGATTCAGATTGATAAGACATTAATTATTTACTATCTGCACTGCCAATCATTATAGTTTAGTTAGATGACATAATCTATTGTATATTGTTGTTCCAATCCACAGATTTCTGTCCCATCTGTCATCTTGAAGAACAATTATAGAACAAGGATGTTGGAATTCCCTATCAAATTAGCTTAATTCACAAGTTCATATAAGTTAGATGATCACATATGTCCTAATGGCAAGTACTAAGTTATTACTTAAATTCTAACATTTATAATTTTTATAAATGTATGTTTAAAGCAGAGGTGGTATTCAGCCGGTTCAGATCGGTTTAGCCGAACCGGTAGTTCTACACACTGGGACCGGAACAAGATAGTGACTTTCTTTCATAACAGAAAAAAAGCAACTACAATGGTTAGAACCATTTTCTCTGCCATATCTATTTCTATTTGGAGTAAAGGCAGTACCTGGAGGAATTTGAAAATGATGTATTATATCTGCAGTCAGACCTCCCATACTCTTGCATTAATTCCAATTTCATATATTCCCTCTTCAGCCTATATCAGGGATGTCAAATTCAAGGCCCATGGGCTGGATCTGGCCCACAGGGTTCTTTAATTTGGCCTGCGGGTCCGGCCTGGAAATATCAAAGGACCATCCTGTGATGCCTCTGCCAGCCAGAATGCTGCAAGAGGCTGGAAAGGCAAAAACTGGGCTACACAGAGGCTGTGCGTGGCCTCCGCATGGCCCTTTTCAGCCAGCAGAGTTCTGCAGGAGGATTGGATTGGACTGGATTACAATTATGTGACCTCAAGTAAGTGCCTGATCTGAATAGAAAACAAGCAACATCCTATGTTAATACTACAATTTAATGCCAGATTTTACATACTGTAGGTCCATTTAATCTACAATCAACAATCTATAATTGACAACCATTTCTATTTACTATCCTGGAAATTTACCTCTGCTGTTAGATCTTGTATTATCAAGTTATTTATGCTATTGTATTTTTATTATTAGTTGAATAATAAAAATACAATAGTATAAATAGCTTTTCTTCTGGGAAAAGCAATTTACTATTAAACAATGGAGTATAAATTTAGAAATAAAAAGTTTAGTGGAATATGAAGAATAAGTAATAAATGTTTCTAGTAATATCTGGTAGAAGAGATAGGAAAATGGTTATAGTAAAGAACTATGGAAAGAAAGAAGGGGGGGAAATGCATCTTGAACCTGTGTCAAACGCCCACCATAGCCACGCCCACCCCCGGCCACAAACACACACACACCAGCCCTCTGAGGTCCAACATAACTCTGATGCGGCCCTCAATGAAATCAAGTTTGACACCCCTGGCCTATATCCAAAGCTGGCTCATTATCCTATCAATCCTCTCTATCTATTTCTCAGTCAAAGTACTATATGTGTGTGAAAAATTGAATTTGTTTAAAAGAAAGGAGGATACAAAATAGTTCTTAAGATACTCAGCTACATTTGCTTAATAATGTATTTTATTATTTGAATGTTGCCAGTATAATTTCAATATTTGTTTGTGCAAATGTGTCCTTTGCATTTAGCTGGAGACATGGGCAAAGGGTGCCCTAGAGAAACTTTTACTCTAGATAATTTAACCATGATTGCTCAACAATGTAACAGGTGTGGGAATTGGCAGGTACCATTCATACTTAGGAGCATCCTATACATGAGTACTTCCCATACTTATAACAAGCAAAAGAGCTTGATCTGTCAGAGTTTGATAACTGATACTGATGGGTAGGAAAGGAAGGAAACTTTAAAATCATGAATAAATCTGATGTGATGATTTTCCCAGACACTTCCCCAGATATCTCTCCAGATGTCAGCTCAGAGGAAAAAGAACCAGTTCCAGGAATGTCTGGAGGGAAGTTGGTTAGCTGTCTGAGAGGGATTTAGCTCAAGCACAGTTGCAGCAGGACAGTCCTGAGGCTGCAGATGGAGAAAGCATGCAGCTGCTGCCACTGAGTGATGAAGAGGAGGAACTGCCTTCTGCACCTGACCCAAGAGCATGTAGGTCAGAGAAAAGGCAGGAACAGAGAAGGTCAGCCACATTACTCACAAGGAGAAAGCTTTGACCTTCTTGATAGGCTGCACCAGAAGCTGTCTATTTAGCACAGCAGACAGATGGAAGCGATGCTGGGAACAAAACATGTTCATTTCCTAGCTGGGTATTTTCTGGTCATTGTGATTCTTGTCTTGCTTTGGATTGATACTGTGCCTTGACTTGGATCGTGCCTTGTGAACTCTGGACTTTTCTTGCCTCATTAACCCTCTTGTCTTATGGATTTAATTTTGCCTGGTGGGTATATTTTGATTGGGAAACTTTCAAGTGCCTTGTGGAATCATTGGCCATTAGTCTGTGGACTAGCATTGGTCTGCTCATGGCTGGACTTAATTGGGACAGATCTGAGTTTTTGGTGAAGGGAATTGTGGGGGAATATTAATAAACTCACTAAACCACAGTTACGTGTGTGTGTGTGTGTGTGTGTGTGTGTGTTTGTGTGTGTGTGTGTGTGTGTGAGAGAGAGAGAGAGAGAGAGAGAGAGAGAGAATGCGGCACAGCACATCTGGGGACAAGAGTTAACTGAACTCAAAATGCAAAATATTCAAGGTTAAATCTTCAGAGAAAACCCTATTAATGTGAAGTAAGACAGGATGGCTGACACATGTATCTATCGTTCATTTTAAATATTCTTGGGGAATGTGTAGGTAGAGATCAAATAAATTTGTTTATTTGCTTTGCCTAGGATTACTACATCTGGACAGGAAAAATCCAGATCATCACAAAGTAGGAGTGACATATAGAACAGGCTCTTTGTTCCCAATTGGTGGCCCTCTAGATTTTAGCTGCCCAGATCTGCTTCTACCTCAGTTTTGGACTGACAATTTGCCCATCTCTTGTTTGTGTTTCTTTGGCTTTATTTCTGATCCTGCTACAAAATACCCCATTGAGATTTATTCCTTGATATATACTAATTTCAGCACTGACTTAAATATTTTTGATACTAATGATGGTGAAATATTGTTTTGCCTGAGGGAACTACTGCAATGAAAACACGGCTTCCGGTTCCGGTTTGCGGCATCGCAGACGCTCCTCGTTGAGCGCCTTTCCATTTCCCCATTAAAGCCGCCAGAACAGCTGTCTGGCGGCTTGAAAGTCTCTGCCCCGGGCTAAGGGGAGAGATGAGAGCCGGACAGGTGGGGAAGCTATAGATCTCCCTGTAAACAAATGCAGAACATTATTTGACTAATAAGAGATTTCTTCTATATAAATTTGGGGTTTTCTGGCCACTATAGGTCTTTTAGGGGTGGGATTTTTTTTTGCTTTAGGGTTTTCTGTTGGTTAAATAAAATGGCTGTTTATTAAGCTTAAGTGTTTTAAAATATTATTCATAAGATTTAAATCCCTTCTTTTCCTCTAGAAAATAAGATTCTATACATATAATTCCTTATACTAGTGTTTATGAAAACTTAATTCATGTTAAATTCATCCAAAAGCAGAGATTGCACGTCAGATGTATCTCCATTCAAAACCCAAGAAAGGAAAACCCCAACTCCATGTTTATAGAGAAAGGTACTTTTACTGAGTATGAGCTGACAGCAACAAGATGAAAGCAAAATCTGAGGCTAAAGGCACGAAAATTACATATTGAAAGCATTCCCAAATCCCTCTCCCCAAGGACTCTGGCTGAATGTCCAATCCCCAGCCCCCTGATGTCAGGTGGGGTGCATCTTCAGGTGGAGCCATCCATCTGGTATGCCGGGATGGTTGACCTTGAGCTGGCTATAAACAAGTCCAGCAGCAGATGATGAGAGCTTTCCTCCCTTTTCCTCCCAACGAGACATCTCCACCAGCTCGCTTCCCTCCCCAAATACCTAGGCTTGCCCCCTCCCCCCATTTCTATGGCAGCCGATAGCAAGCAAGCAGCATGGAAGCTGACACTGCAGGTTCAAGTTTTCTTTAGGTAAAATTCAGTAGCAACTGACCCAAAGGAAAAAAGTTCAATTTTGCTTATTTAGAAATCTGGATTTCATTTGTGTTTTTCTTCATGATATCATTCAAAACTGTCATTTGTACTAGCACTAAAACTATCCCTAGAAATGACAATAATCATAACATTGCCATGAAACAAATTTGCAGAAAGAAAATAATCAATAGGGAAAAAAGTCCTGTCATCACACCCCAAACAGCTGTAGATTTGGGCAAGACCATTAATTAGAAGCAGAATAACTGAAGCAAGTTCCATTATGGTTTCCACACAACAGTGACTCATTTAATGTTTTCTGACAATATAACTGGGGTTTCTTTATGTATTAAAAAACCAGTATTTCTAATAAATTAAAAAAAAAAAACCAGAAAAGATATAAAGTGAAAAATAGCATTTTCATTTCATTAAGTATATTTCAAAGTCTACCATAACCTCAAGATTTGTGTTCTGCATCTCGGCCCAAAGGGTTTGATGTTCAACCAGTTTAATGTTCTTTTAAAGATACAAATTGGAATCCCACCAGTTGAACATATCCCTGAGATCCTTTGGAGTATTATAACTGAGTTTCCATCTTTCATTTTGTCAGCTACATGCTGTACATTTATTAACACCGTGGAACTTTTGCTGAGCTTTAGTGAACTATGTTCACCCTTCAGGCAAACAAGCACCTCAAAGCTCCAGGGCTTTGCCTCACAGGCTGTCTGCTGTTTTGTTGGTTAAGGTTGATTTCTTGTTGTAAACCTTAATGTGCACAATAGGATCACAATGAAGGAATAGCCTAAAGGAAATATGAAGTATACTGACAATATACTGGCAGCACACACATTTAAAAGGAAAGGATTTATATCACCTATTTCTTTGCATACTCTTATTTCTGTGTCCAGTGATGCTCGGCAGGAGAACATTATTAAGACAGGGTATAACTCAGTGATGGTGTTCAAATCTTGCAAACAAAAGACCCTTGGTTCAATTACTGACATCTTCAGTTAAAACAATCTCAAGCAACAGAATTGGAAAAGCCCTGAGAGCCTGCAGAATCACTGTCTGTCAGACAAATTGCCCTGACCCAGCAGAAGGAAACTTTATGGAATGTTTGAGTTCATAAACATTTTATTAAGGAAAGAACTTCAGCAGAAAACTTTCTCACCATTTTGCTTTTTTTCAGAAATGTGAATGCAATCTGTGGTAAAATAAATATGTGTCTTCCTTTTTTTTTAACCTCTTCGTCTTCCAGCAGGGAGAAGGAAAAGGAAGTGGAAGATAAAGATAAAGAAAAAAGAAAGAAAAAAGAAAGATGAACAAAACAAAGAAGAGCAGGGAATAGAAGAAGACTGTTCTCTTTAGGCGTCTTCCCTCAATGGTTTCTGTACTGACCCACATCTTCCATTTCTACACAATGTTAACAAATAATCTTAGGTCTACTACATTGGAAGGAAGCACTAATTCATATATCTCTCTCCTAAAAATAACAATTATATTTTAGGCAGAGGGAAATTGTACTTCTGTCATTCTTGATTGTGAATCTTATCTTGCAAGAACTATTAAAAAATCATTTTCCAAGACAAATATGACATTTCTCTGTCCATAAATAAGACAGAGATATTCGATATCCTATTTGTATACAATAATAAGCCCTCAAGAGTTTCCCTATTTCAGCAATGAGAATCTAGTGAGCTAAATCAATAATCAGTAATGAGCCAACACAACCACAGTATAAGAGCTGTGGTGGCACAGTGGTTAGAATACAGTATTGCAGGCTGTCTCTGTTCATTGGTCACTGCTCACTGCCAGGAGTTTGATCCTGACTGCTCAAGATTGACTCAATCTTTCATCCTTCCAAGGTTGGTAAAATGAGGACCCAGATTGTTGGGGGCAATATGCTGGCTCTGTAAACCCTTTAAAGCACTATGAAATGGTATGTAAGTCTAAATGTTATTGCTATTGCTATAATCATACTGGCATCATAGCAGACCATGTCACTGGCCAGTTGTTGACAAATGGGAAAAAAACAAAGAAAAAAAGGAGAAGGAAGAAGTTATTCAAGCAGAGGAACAAGAGAAGGGACTATAAAATGCCCCATTTGTGATATCTAAATTGAAGGAAGTCATAAAGAACATAAAATTAAGTAAAGCAGTGGGCAATGATGATATAAGAATGGAGTAGAAAAAACAGTTTGGCCCATGTACATTGAAGTGGCTTTTGCAAGTAATGTATTGATGAGTTTAAGATCCCTAAACTATGGAGACAAGCTAAAGTGACTGTCTTACTGAAACCAGGCAAAGACCCAGATGATTCCCAAAATTATTGACCAGTGTTACTCCTCTGCCACCTGAACAAGGTGTTGGAATGGATGATTTTTAACTGTATTTTAGGAACTATTGATGGAAGTATCATGAGGCAGCCAGCAGGCTTTAGACTTTAGAGGTCATGCTGTGGTCAAATTCTTAATCTTCAATATATTGAAGATGGCTATGAACGAAAGCTGATCACTGTAGTGCAGAGGTCTTTAAACTTTGCAACTTTAAGACTTGAGGACTTCAGAATTCTCCAGCTATGCTGGCTGGAGAATTCTGGGAGTTGAAGTCCACAAGTCTTAAAGTTGCCAAGTTTGGGGACCCCTGCTGTAATGGCTCTTATAGATCTAATTGTGGCGTATGATACTATGAATCATAGAATATTGTTATGTAAGGTAAACTTATTGGAGACAATAGGCTCACTAGAGTTATTGGCACTTTCCTACAGCATTAGAGATTTTTCGTGACACTTTATGGTAGATGGAGGTTACAGAAGAATGGAATGCCACAAGGAAGTATATTGTCTCCGATTCTGTATAACATATACATACGAATGATCAACCAGTTCCTGGCAGCACATGATTATTTATCTGTGCAGATTTATTTATTTATTTATTAGAGTTGGAAGGGACCTTGTAGGTCATCTAGTCCAACCCCCTGCTCAAGCAGGATTTCCTACACCATTTGAGACAGATGGCAGTCCAGTCTCCTCTTGAAGGTCGCAAGTGTTGGGGCTCTCACAACCTCCGCTGGCAAGCTGTTCCATTGGTTGATCGCTCTCACCGTCAGAAAGTTTCTCCTCACTTCCAGGTTGAATCTCTCCTTGGTCAGCTTCCATCCATTATTCCTTGTTTGGATTTCTGGTGCTATAGAGAACAGCCTGCTCCCCTCCTCTCTGTGGCATCCCCTCAAGTATTGGAACACTGCTATCATGTCACCCCTGGTCCTTCTCTTCGCCAGACTGGCCAAGCTCAGTTCCTGCAACTGCTCTTTGTATGTTTTATTTTCCAGACCCTTTATCATCCTGGTTGCTCTCTTCTGCACTTTCTCTAGGGTTTCAATGTCTTTTTTGTAGTGTGGTGACCAAAACTGGATGCAGTACTCTAGGTGTGGTCTGACCAAGGCTTTATAGAGTGGTACTAGTACCTCTCTGGTCCTTGATTGTATCCCTCTATTTATGCAGCTCAGGACTGCGTTGGCCTTTTTGGCTGCTGCTGCACACTGCTGGCTCATATTTAGTTGGCTGTCTACCAAGACTCCAAGATCCCTCTCGCAATCGCTGCTATTGAGTGTGATTTCACCCAGTTTGTATGTGTATTTTTGATTCTTCTTACCTAGGTGTAGAATTTTACTTTTCTCCGTGTTAAATTTCATTTTATTTGTTTGGGCCCAGTGTTCGAGTCTGTCAACTCGATGATAAAGCAGTGGCCACACAAGGATAAAGTTTTGATAGGAGACTTTTACTTAAACCACATTGCCTGAATACTAAGGTTAAAGTCAGTGCAAGGAATAACATTATCAGGAAATTGACAAATTATACATGAGAGGGGCTTAACTATCTATGCTGCAAATATTGGCTTTGGCCCTGAGTATGCTGCTCCAGGATGGAGTGCATCCACACATGTGAAACAAGTTGACATTGCTGTCAATGAAGCAGTACGCATAGTGACAGGATGCCATACATACAGATGATCTCCCCCATTTCATTTGGAGGACATTGAATAGTTTGAGGGTGGGACTGCCTAAGTGTAAAACCAATATTCTCAAGTGGGGCTTGCTGGTGATAACAACACACTGTGTGAATGTGGAGAGACACAGAGTCTGCCCATCTGTTGATCTGTCGATTACTACCAGTAGAATGCACTGAAAGTGATTTGTTTTTGGCTAACAGTAAAGCCAAAAAATTGGCCTCATTTTGGCAGTTTAAGATTTGATCAAGCATGAAATAAAAATAAATAAAGCAGTGGGAATAAAAATGGAAAGTATGTCTTAAACCTCTTTTCCTTCATTGACAGAGGTACCCTTGCAGGAAAATTATGGTCTTTACCCTTCCAAATATATAATGCTTAACAGTGCTTAAAAGTTGTGAACCTTTTTGAATTTACAATATTTCTGCATAAATATGACCTAAAATGTTTTCTGTTTTCCATACAAATCCTAAAACTAGATAAAGACAATAAATAAGTAAAAAGCATTATAGATGTTCAGTTATTTATTGAGGAAAATGATCCTCAATAAATATTATGCAGGAATATTGAAAATTCAAATGGATTCACAAACTTTTAAGCACCACTGCATATTCTCTGGTATCAATCCATTATGGTATTTGATTTAGGCAAGACCTTGCAGTACACAAAGAAAGGCATAAGATATATTTCTTCAAAACATTACATGTTCAGGGTAGAAATAAATCTACTTTTGTTTTTGTGTTTCATGACAATTAGGGAGTAAATTTGAGTCAGCATATCCTAGGTATTGATGAGAAAGAATGAAAGACAAAAAACAAAAAAAAAAACAAAAAACCTGAGCAAGAAATAGCAAATTTGTTAGATGAATTCTAATGAGATTTGTTATAGCGCATTTGTTAGAAGAATTCTAATGAGAACATTCTAAAATCCTGGTTGAGCAGGTAGGTACTGAGTAATGGCCAATTACTGAAATATCTTCCCCTCTAGAGCCTTTGAGCAATGAAAACATCTTACATGCTATACTAAAAAAAGAAGTTAAGTTCCTCAAATTATGAAGAGTAAGTACCGAGATATGTAGTTCCTATTTTTAATTTCTGAGTAAAGAGAAAGAAAACAGCTTTTACCAAAAATCCAAGTCATATGAAGGAAAGAATAGCAGAATTTGTTGTACCTTGAACGTTCAACTCATAGAACTACCATATTTTTCGGAGTATAAGACGCACCGGAGTATAAGACGCACCTTAGTTTTGGGGGAGGAAAACAAGGAAAAAAGGCCTCTGCCTCCCAGCAATTTGACAAACAGCAAACAGCAAACAGTACAGATGATATACACTGTTTGTTGTGTATTTCTTTGCATGTGTGCCTGACCCATAGAAATAGCAAAGAATTGCAGACATGTACATTATGGCAGTATATTAATGCCAGGAAGTTTTCTTAAATGTAATCACACTAACTCCTCCCAATTATTTAAATAGATCTACTCCAAACATGACTAAGTCAGGGTTTAACTCAGCTGCCTTATCTTAATACTAAACAGGACACTGTTACATTTCAGATTATACTTTTGCAGATTTTTAAATTTGATGTGGCTTTCTGGAAGTATACATTCTCTGCTATTTAAAAGAAGATACAAAAGCACTGGGCCTCTTCAGAGCAAGCATTTATTTTAAAAAGCTTCTTCATTTTGTTAAGTTGTCTAGAACAACTTAATAATAAAGTTGTCTTTATTGTCTTTAAAGACTGAATAAAGCAGTCTTTAAAAAATAAGTCTAATAATTTGAACACTCTACAAACATTTATAGTTATTTACTTACCTCCTTGCAGTTTCAGCAGTCCAACATTGCCAGCAGTCTACCTCCCAGCAATTTGTCTCCTTGCAGCTACCATAGTTAGTTTCATTTTAGCACGTGGCTTGCAAGCCTCAGTCAGCTGTTGGTCGGGAGGCAGATAATCACTTGCTCATGCTAATCAGGCTCTGCCCTGTTTGCTGCAAGGAGGTAAATTGCTGGGAGGCAGACGCCAAAGGGTGGGGGTGGCTGGGTGGGGCTACATTCGGTGTATAAGACGCACCCAAGTTTTCACCCTCTTTTTGGGAGTAAAAAGGTGCGTCTTATACTTCAAAAAATACGGTAATTAAGATTTTTATTTGGTATCTGGAAGTCTGCTATTAATGTGAAGATAGCTTTTGACAACTGATATGGTCTGAATCTCCCACAGGAGACTGGTTGAATTACAGCAGATATTTTAAGAGCAATGCTGGCCACTTCAGAGTGAAGCTCTGTCGTTAAATGTTTATTGATGAGGATTCCAGGTATTGTCTACTGGCAGGATGTGCTAAGAGGGGACTTTCTTATTAGAGGGTATGAGACATTGTATACATTTGTGTGTTCCCAAGAAAAGGAATCTAACCTGGGCAATGATTAGTGAAGCTGAGTTTATAACAGAAAAGAGATTTATTTACAGGAAATAAATTATGGGCAACTAGAATGAAAATTAAAGAGCATGTGCTCCATGCTTTGGAAACAACGTAGGTATCAGGGTTCCAAGTAGCACCCCCAGCAGAAGTAAAACTGCAAAGCGGGCATTTTCCTCAAAGTTCCATTTTATTAGAGATGTCATATTGGCACATCTGGGAAAACCCGAATCTGAAAGGCCTCCGGGTTTTCCCCACCCAAATCAAAATCAAAGTTCCTTCCCCTGCACCCATATGTCCATCACATGGTCCAATCATGTCCCCATCCTAACTGGAGTTGCTTCCCAGTCATGCCTCTCCAGGTGCAGGCTGAACGTCCTTTACTCCCAGGGAAAAGAATGTAGTTATGGCTATATATCACACCCTGTCTCCATCCACAACCCCCTCCCGTTTCCCACAGCATGCCCATCCACCAAGTGTGGCAGCCCTGAAGACCCAAAGTAAAAGATGGCCTTCAGGGCTGACAGTAGGAGGAAATGGACCCCAGATAGCAATTTCTTAAACAAAGAAAGGCAAAATAGTTTGATGGTTCCAGAGTGCATTGTTTGCTTTCTATCTACAGCCCACTGGCCTCTCTGATTAGTATGTCATTATGGACTGAATCAGTGTCATTGGGTTCACTGGAAGACCTTTTCATGTAGCCATTTCTGATTTAGAACTTACATAATTCCAAGGCAGCGGAATCAAGTCATTTTGTAGGTATCAGACCATGATTGTATAATGCCCAGGCCTGCTGGTGATTAGTGAAAGTGCAGATAGCACATCTGGGACCATCAAATTGAGAAAAGTCAGATTCATACCTCCATTCATCTGTCTTAAACAAGTCTTTCTGAATAGAGGCTTGTTTCTTTTGTTATCTATTGAAAATGAGTTAACCTGAACCAATGACTCTTATTATATTGTCATGTTTGACAAAACTGAAAAAAAACACCCAAATAACAAAAAACAAGCTGCCAGAAGCATGGAGCCACTGCATTACTTGACCAGCATTTAAGAAACCTCAAAAGATCAGTGTTCTCCATTCTTACCAGAAATTATACTTATGAATAGCTAATACATGTTTTCTCATAACATGCTTTTCACAATGCTATTCTTCTTCATAGAATGAAGACATTTTATTCATTGCCTTTCTTTTGTTTTCAACTTCATGGAAATATTTATGCAGGAAATTTTCAGTATCAGTATAATATACACATTCAAGAAAGAAGAAAGGGAGAAAATATGTTCATTGCTTTCTTTTGTATACATTTCTTTGTAGATAAATAATTTCATAATTGTATAAATGAATATTACTTATAATGATTGTCACTGTTTCCCAAGCACTGCAACATATTGATATAATTTAATTTTAATTCTGGTATTTTCAGTAGCGGATAGAACTAAAACTTGTGTTTGTTGCAAAATAAGTGTTCAGACTGAGAGTGCATTGTAATTGTGGATTCTAGTAGTGATGTGATATTTTAGAGTATAAAATCCGTGGGGATCAGAGATTTTATGAATTTCTTATACTATATTCTTAAAAAGTACTGTATAGAAATTAAGTGAGTCAAGAATTTCAGATACTACAGGATGTTTCAACGGTAGGAAATAGTAGTTGCTTTTTTTTATGAGTTAGCAAAATAGTCTGCACTTTTAAATGTGTTTTCATGGTGCATCTGTCTCCATGTCTGTCTCTCTAACTAGCATTTTAAATAAATTTATCAGTTGAATGTGAATTGCTTTTTGACCAAATATTCATTACTGACAGTACCTGAATCCTTGGATAGGTACAAAGAATTTGCTAGTTATTTTAAGGAAAAGGTGGATCACCTCTCAGAATTTAATGCCACTAATGAAGAAATAAATGAACAAGTGACTGGAGCATCATTTGGTCATATTTTGGGGGGATCAGTTTTAGTTTCTGAGATCAGAGGAAATAAATAAGACATTCTATCAGGGGTGGCCAAACTATGGTTCTTTGAGGACCTGTGGACTTCAACTCCCAGAATTCCTGAGCTAGCCATGCATGCATGGCTAGTTCAGGAATTCTGGGAGTTGAAGTCCACAGATCCTCAAAGAACCATAGTTTGGCCACCCCTGTTCTAGCTCATAGCATATAGGTTTGACCCTTGCCCAACTTGATTGTTATATTTAAGCAGATGAGAGGCAGCATAGTATCAGGGATGATTTCTCTCAACCTTGAAAAAGGAATGGAGCAGTCACTCCTAAAGATATCTCTGGATTCAGATGTGTTTTGAAATTATACTATGTGATAAATATTGTCTTGTGTGGTAAATGTTTAAGTCTGATGAGCAACTAATATGCTTTGAGAATATGGAATATGTGGAACCATTGCAGTCAAGTTTCAAACTAGGCTTCAGCACTGAAACTGATCTACAGTGTACCTTTGTTAGCCATGCTGGACCTCTCAATAGCTTCAGCTGTAGTATTCTATTGAACTGATTATCTATTGTATGGCTTGAGTGGCAGACACTGATATTTACAAATTTCATTCCAATCTAACAAGTTAGTTCCAAAGAGTATAGCAGGGATTCCTGCTTAACTCCATGGTGCATAATTGTGGGCTCCCACATACTTCAATTCCATTAATTTTCAAATACCTATATGAAGCTCCTGGGATTAAGTCTTGCCACAATGTAGATGATAGCCAGCTCTATTTTCTTCTGCCATCAAACTCTGGTGATATAGTGTAAGAGTTGGGGCTCAAAGTAGGCTGGATGAAGGCCAGGAAAATGAGTATGGATCTTAGTAAAACAGAGACGCAGCAGACAGTTGGTTTATGAGAACTGGATGAGATTGTATTTCCTGAATAAAGTCATGTTTTAGATTTGTTTGTATCATTGGAAAGCCCAAGTGTCTTCAGTCATAGTATCAACTGTGACAATTCCTGGACGAGTAAGGCTAATCACAATAGTCTAATTATACTATTTCATTAAACTTTAGGTGAGCCTGCTTTGAATCTATAGAAGCTATCATTCTGGTGCAGAATGTAGAAGCAAGGTTGTCACTTATGATACCTGTTAGAATTTATACAATCCTAAAGAAGGCATGCTTGCTGTGTACATGCTAACATGTGGAGTTAAAGATCTGAGTAACTATATTGCAGTCCCCAAATGGTTTAGAAAATCAATATTTGAGAGACCACTTCTTTCCAAACATTAATAGCAATAGCACTTTACTTATATACCGCTTCATAGTGCTTTACAGCCCTCTCTAAGCGGTTTACAGAGTTCAGCATATTGCCCCCAACAATCTGGGTCCTCATTTTACCGACCTCAGAAGGATGGAAGGCTGAGTCAACCTTGAGCCTAGTGAAGTATATGGAAGTATATGGAAGTATATAAGAAGTATATGGAAGACATTTTAGCATTCCAAGATTAATGAGGAGGTGTATTTTATGGAGGTATGGAAGAGGTCCTTCTCTGTTGTAAACTCATACCTTTAGAAAGCTCCCTCTCTAAAGTACAGGCTGGTACTAGTATTATCTGATTTACAATTCTTACTAAAGTCCTAGTTTTTTATTCAGGATTTAATAACTGTAGACTGGCTATACTCTATTGTGGGCTCTAAAAAACAAAACCAAATAAAATAAATTTGTGCCTTTCTATTTTTATAGTCCAGTTATTGCTCTTTTGAATTCTAAAAATATTGTTTGTTTTTTATCTCCTATTATTATGTTATCTGATATATTTTTGAACTGTAATCTACCTGGGGAATCTTAAGGGAGTGTGTGGGCTACAAATAAATAAATAAATAAATAAATAAATAAATAAATAAATAAATAAATAAATAAATAAATAAATAAATAAATAAATAAATAAATAAATAAATAAATAAATAAATAAATAAATAAATGGTGCGTGCCTTTTCCACCAAACCTTGAAAAATGTCTCAGAAAATATGTTGTCTCTATTTGTATTAAAATGATATTTTTTTAGAAATTTAATCTTAGTACTTCTCTCCAACCATAAATGTAGAGTGGTGCTTTCTTGGGATTAGGGAAAATATAAATTGAAGTATAGATGAATGGTATTCAAGAAAACCTTGTTTTAGCTATGTTTGTTCCAGCTAAGGAATGCCCACAGTAATACAGTATCTCATTCTTGATTCTCTCCTTGCTATTTGAAAGCAACAATACTGATTAAATAGGGTAGGTAAATGAATTGTTGATGGGAAACGGTATTTATGATTCAGAATGAAATTATGTTAATGGATCATGCTTTATGCATTTCAGTTATATACTGCTGTATTTAACCAGAATTAAAGTAAATATTTTAAGGGCAGCCTCTAAATGTTCCAGAACCTTCAATTCACAGAAATTGTTTTACAATTGCCAGTACTACCTAGTGATACACAAGAATTTAGTGCATTAAGAAGATTTTTATTGACTTTAACTATAGATAAAGCAATCAGCAAGTAATAGCAGAAACAGAAATAGAGGTACAACAATTAAATAGAAAACACCCCTACTAGAAAATCAATAATGCTACAGATGAGAACAGCATAGTGATTGTTCAGTGATTTTTAAAAAATTCAAAGAGAAAAATGTTTTGTCTCTTGAGCACAAATTTAACAGTTCTCAGTTTACAATAAACCATTTACTAATAACCCATTATAACCAACAGACTAATGGTATAGGAAATATTATGTTATGAGAAATGAATGCAATTAAATGAAACTCACATGAAGTAATATAGATATTTTAAGTGGTAGCAAACAAATATGGAAGCAGGAAAGAAAACATCAACATCAATGTTTCTTCATTAACTGCCCAATCCTGTGAATATTTAAATCTCATTACATATAGGACTTATTCCCACATAAATATATATTGGCCTTGGAAAGGAACTGTGAAATTATTACTGCATTAAATGTACAAATAAAATGTTTTTTCATTTACTAAGTTTTGGGAGAATGTATTAGATTATATAAATATAATTGTGTGACAGAAGCTAAAATTTACTGACAATAATATTCTTTTGAACTACATACTTTGTACTTGGAATTTAACAACTGGACAGCATAAATGGATTGTCCATGCCCTTATTATGGCCAAAGAGTGATGTTGCAGCATCTGAAAGATAAATCTATCACCCCTTTCACTTAATGGATTGAAGGCCTGATTGCACTTGCCATCTATGAGGTGACTGCCTATAGACATGGACATATAAAGAAATCTAATGAAATATGGGACTCATTTATACCAAAATACGAGGGTGAGTCAAAAGGTAATCCCATTTTCTTTATTTCAGGTTAAGTTTTTGATAAAAATACCTGAAATTTTTCCCAGTTATAAATGATTATATCATTTACGTTCTGAAATATTTTGTTTCTTACTTTTCAGGTTTTTAGACTCGCAAGGAAAATTCAAAATGGCTTCCCCCCTAGAGTTGCATCAAAAACAAAGAGCAGTGATTGAATTCCTTGTTGCTGAGGGGGAAACCCTTGTGAACATTCACAGACGATTACAAAATGTGTTTGAGGACAATACTTTAGATTATAGCAATGTATGCAGGTGGGTCCGTCATCTGAATGATGAAAAGGTGGGAACTGTGAGTGTAGCTGATAAACCCCGTTCTGGCTGTCTGTCCTCTTCTGTGAATCCTGCCAATAAAGCAATTTTACAAGGCAGGGATACATGCTCTCATTCAAAGGTGGAACATTGCTATTGAGAGAAACGGTGACTATGTTGAGAAGTAGGGATGTGATCCACAGAGGACCAGCTTCATTTTGATGTATGCTACATGTTCCTGTGTTGGTAATTATACCTGTCCTAAAGAAAATTGCATTACTTTGGGACTCACACTCGTAAAAGAGTAAAGGTTTCCCCTATCCACTCATGTCCAACTCTAGGGGAAGGTGATTATTTCTGTTTCATAGCGGAAGGGGAGGAAAACCTCTGGTGATCATGTGGCAGGCATGACTATATGCAGAGGCACATGGAATGCTGTTTCTAGGCCATCAGACACCTTATAAAAATACAGTAGATTAAAAACCAGATAGTTATATAAATGTAGTAGAAATATGTATGTACTAGTTGCAGTATTAGGTAATTATATAAAGAATTGAAACTACTTACAGCTAAAATAATATACCTTTTTTCTTGAGCTTTTTTCACTTTTTTAAAAAATAAAAACACTTTCTATGGGTTTTTTCCTTTCTTTGACAATACATGTATTTTTATCTTATGTTTTTTTCCTGTTCCTATGTCATTATTTTAAAAACAATAAAAGTTCAACAATAATTGCATATAAATGCATGTAAAAAGTGGTGACATAATTGATTTCAGAAAAAAGAAAACCAAGAAAGAGTTCAATATTAGTAGCTAAACAGCTGCCAAATTCTAGAATTACAATATGAAACTAACCAATTCATAGAAAGCACAAGTGTGAAACTTGTTGCGTTATAGAAACTTGAGTGCAAGGATTTCTGAGTTCAGCTTCATCATATTTAGGAGTAACAATTGTAGTAAAGCTCTGAATTCAGTTCCATTTCAGTCCTAGATAGATAGATAGCTTTTATTGCGGTCGGAGACCAATTTAAAATACACATTAAAAAGGGGGGGGGGGGTAAATTTTACAAATATAGATAGCTCATGTGACAGTATACCATCTACTACAATCTATACTGTCAATACTAGTGATCCTCTGCCGTAGGGGTTACCTGTCTTTTCTTCCGTTTTTCAGCCACGACTGCAGCAAAAAAAATTGCCACCTTTGAGATTATATTAGGGTCTATATCCTGGAGTAGGAAATAAAGGCTGAACAGATCCAGTGAACCAGGGAATCTCTGGGAAATAGGGGAGATGAATCTTGATCTTATGTCTCGATAGTGGGGGCATACGAATGTAATATGGAGCAGAGATTCCGGGGATCGGCCATCATATGTACAATAGGTGGATTTTACTCCCCCTGAGAGCCTACTATCGAGGACATTCGAGGGGATCACATTAAATTGTGCCTTCATAAATGCAAGCCCATGTTTGATAGAATGTAACACGGAAAGGTAAGGTGGGGGGTGAAGCAAGGGAACAATACCAAGGGAAAACGGTGAGCAAGTTCCTGATCCGTTTGCCAGATTGAGTTGTCTATCAATGTCGTCCAGCCATTGAAAAATCAATGATTTGGCAGCATCAGGGCCTAAGATAAAAACTTCACTGGGGGAAATCCCGATCTTCAAAAGTTTAGTATGGATATTATGGGCCCAGGGACTATGAAAAGGGTCCCGCCATAGGCATTGGCCTAGGTAATAGCCTGAGAGTCTAGTCCAGAGGGACAACCAATAGCCAATTGCACGTTTCCACATGATTGTAGCAAGTGAGGACATGCCCAGTTCCAAAGAAATTCATTTCAGTCCTATATATGTTTTTGTCAGGAGTTGGTTCTTCCCCTGTTTGTACTGGATCGCCCAGACTGGTAGCAACCCACTGGTGACGTCACTGTCAGTGCAGGTTCTTGCACGCTGCCATCTTTTTTTGGATTTTGTGCGAAGTTTTCCCCTTCCGCGGCTTGAAAAATGGCCCTCCCACCCACCCGTGGGTGAATTCTGACCTTTATTTCTTCGCCCGAAGCACAAGTGATGAGCTCCTCAACTGTGTTTCTGGCTCATTCCTGCTTCCGAGCATGCACAGAAGCCAAATCGCACGGGAGGATGCGTGCACGTGCGTGAGTGGAGCGAACGTGCGAGCATGAAACGTTGCAATGCGAACCAGTGGCGAAGGTAAGTGGAACCCACTCCTGGTTTCTGTATCTATCCAAGCCATTTGTTCAAACAGCTGTACTTTATAGCTCCCCTCCCTATTGTGTTCTATATATACTTCTTATAAAAACAGTATAAAAATGTTCAGTCTTTCATTACTGAAGGCTTTAAAGCAGAATGTATTGTCAACAGCTCATACGTTCTTCAATAGTCTTATGACAGGACAGATAAGTTGAAACATATATCTCCCCTTTTTAAACACCTGAGTAGTACTTTGACTTGTTCCCATTAAATAATGACATTGCACAATCTTTTTACAATCATCTGAAAACAATAAAATATATATTTCAGAAAGCATTAGTAATTCTTTCATTCAGCAGTATATTATAGCCATTGATAATAGTAATTTAAATGGGCCTGAGACATAGAATCGTGAAAAGGGCAGCAATTTATAGCTAAGAAAAGCAATGTAATCTCTGAGACAGGTTTGAATCATTTAATATTTACTCAAAATTAACACTTTCATATCATGGGTTCCAAATTAAACTGAAATATATGATGTCCTAATTTATTTGTAGGCCTCATTGGAATAAAGTTGAAGTAATGACTTTGGGCTACATACATAATTAATTTAGACAAGAGACTATAGAATAATTAGACTGCCAAATAATTGTCTGATTGTTATGCAATGTGGTAAGCCAATAGAACTAAATATATATTGTTAACTTTAACAGGAATAATAATTGAAAATAATATTCCTTAATAAACAATGGGTAGGGAAAAAATAGAAACAAGCACAGAAAGAGAAAACAATAAAAAATGGAATCAAGAACTTATAGCACTGCTATAGTTCTCTGGGCCAGTCACTCTCTCTCATTGTAGTTGTCATGAAAATAGGAGGAGGAAGGAAATAGAATAGAAGAAATAGAATAACAGAGTTGGAAGGGACCTTGGAGGTCTTCTAGTGCAACCCCTTGCTTAGGCAAGAAAACCCACACCACTTCAGACAAATGGTTATCCAATCTCTTCTTAAAAACTTCCAGTGTTGGAGCATTTACAACTTCTGATTAATTGTTCTAATTGTCAGGAAATTTCTCCTTAGTTCTAAGTTGCTTCTCTCCTTGTTTAGTTTCCACCCATTGCTTCTTGTTCTACCCTCAGGTGCTTTGGACAATAGTTTGACTCCCTCTTCTTTGTGGCAACCCCTGAGATATTGGAACACTGCTATCATGTCACCTCTAGTCCTTCTTTTCATCAGACTAGACATACCCAGTTTCAGCAACCGTTCTTTATATGTTTTAGCCTGCAGTCTCCTAATCATCTTTGTTGCTCTTCTCTGCACTCTTTCTAGAGTCTCAACATCTTTTTTACATTGTGGTGACCAAAACTGGATGCAGTATTACAAGTGTGGCCTTACCAAGGCATTATAAAGTGTTATTAACACTTCATGTGATATTGATGCTATCCCCCTGTTTATGCAGCCTAGAACTGTGTTGGCTTTTTTGGCAGCTGCAGCACACTGCTGGTTCATATTTAAATTATTGTCCACTAGGACTCCAAGATCCCTCTCACAGCTACTACTATTGATTATGGTACTACACATACTGTACCTGTGCATTTTGTTTTTCTTGCCTAAATGTAGAACTTTTTTCACCATTGAATTTCATTATGTTAGATAGTGCCCAATGTTCAAGTCTGTCAAGATTCTTCTGTATCTTAAGCCTATCTTCCGGAGTATTAACTATTAGCAATAGCAATAGCACTTAGACTTATATACCGCTTCATAGTGCTTTACAGCCCTCTCTAAGTGGTTTACAGAGTTCAGCATATTGCCCCCAACAATCTGGGTCCTCATTTTACTGACCTCAGAAGGATGGAAGGCTGAGTCAACCTTGAGCCGGTGAGATTTGAACAGCTGAACTGCTGAACTAGCAGTAGCCTGCAGTGCTGCATTTAACCACTGTGCCACCTCGGCTCTTATTCCTGTTAGCTTGGTGTCGTCTGCAAATTTGATGAGTTCGCCATCTATCCCCTCATCCAAATCATTGATGAATATGTTGAAGAGTACTGGGCCTAAAACAGAACCTTGGGGTACCCCACTGCATACTTCCCTCCATGTAGATGCAATTCCATTGAGGACTACATGTTAAGTGCGGTTGGTCAGCCAGTTTCAAATCCATCTGGTGGTGATAATGTCTAACCCACATTTTTCTATTTTATCAAGTAGTAGGTTATGGTCTACTTTATCAAATGCCTTACTGAAGTCCAAGTAAATTATATCCACAGCATTCCTCTGGTCCACTAGTTTTGTTACTTTGTCAAAGAATGCAATAAGATTAGTCTGGCATGATCTATTTTTGACAAATCTATGTTGGCTTTTGGTTATTACTTTGTTTGCTTCTAGGTGTTCGCTGATTCATTGCTTGATTATCTTTTCCAGAATCTTCCCTGGATTGAGGTCAGGCTGATAGGTCTGTAATTTCCTGGATCTATTTTTTCCCCTTTTTTGAAGATGGGAACTACATTGGCTCCTTTCCAGTCCTCTGGCAGTTCCCTGGTGCTCCAGGATCTTTGAAAGATATAGTTCAATGATTCTGAGATCTTGTCTGCCAGTTTCTTCAGAACCTTGGGGTGTAATCCATCTGGTCCTGGTGATTTGAACTTGTCTAGGGTAGACAGGTGCTCACTTACCATTTTCTTCCCTATTTTAACTTGTGTTCATAATCTGTTTTTTGTGATGCTGTTTTCGATAGGTTGGACTGTTTTTCCCTTTGTGTAAAGACAGATGCAAAAAATGAAGTTAAGTAGTTCTGCTTTCTCCCTGTTGGTTGTCACCTTCTTGCCACTTTCTCCCAGCAATGGACCAATTGTTTCCTTGACCCTTTTCTTCTTTTTAACATGTTGGAAGAAGCTTTTTTGTATTTTTTACTTTTTTCGGAAGCCTTTGTTCATTGTGAGCCTTAACTTTCACCAGAAAAACTGACAAACTGAGCCTTTTGATTATCCTTGTCACTATGTCCATAAGTTATGATCTGCTTAGGTGCCAAATTATCCTTTGTCCAGTTCCAAAAGGGAAGCACAAACTTGTAGTCAGACAGCACCCTTTTGTTGAAATACTAGTGAAATATTGATTGACCTATATTAAACAGACAGATAAATGTGCAAGGAATGCCACATGGAGTTTATTTTTATGCTTCCTGTGCATGAATTACACATTTTTCTTTGCATATTTATCTGAAGCCAACAACAGTTTTGTAATGCTGTTTTCCTTTATAAAACACAATATCAGCAGCAATAATATCTTTATAAATGACCGCCTAAAATACAAATTCTAAATCCATTTTTAAAATTTAGACACCTAATAAAAATCCTGATATGAATTTGAAATTAACATATAAATGTATAAAATCTCTATATAATGTGAAGTTAACATCTAGAAGAGAAAAGTTACACTTTTCCTGTGTCAAAAAAATGAATTATTTAAATGTTGACAAACTTCATATATCAGCAACCTTCTGTCATAAGTCATGTGTAGATACAGCTTCTCAATGTCACATTATTTTTGTCCTTACTTCCTATGCATGATGGAGCCATCCATCTTTTTTATATAACTTCATTAAAATTTTATGACAAAAAATAAAAAAAATAATACAAACTATTATTTATAAAAATGAAAAAAGGAAAGAAATAAAAAAGAACAGAAACAAGTATGTAGAAAACAGAAAAAAGAGAAATATCAAGAAATTGTTTCCTATTTTTTTTACAGCGGTTATAAGTATAAATGCAAATTAAATTCTTACTCTACAGTTAGCAATAGCAATAGCACTTAGACTTATATACCGCTTCATAGTGCTTTACAGCCCTCTCTAAGCGGTTTACAGAGTTCAGCATATTGCCCCCAACAATCCTCATTTTACCCACCTCAGAAGGATGGAAGGCTGAGTCAACCTTGAGCCGGTGAGATTTGAACAGCTGAACTGCTGAACTAGCTGTCAGCTGAACTTGCAGTGCTGCTTTTAACCACTGTGCCACCTCAGCTCCAGTTGTAACATTGTTTACATTTTTTCGGTAATCTAATTGTTTTAATCATTAAACCACAAATCATAATTTCATTTGTTTAGTTTCATGCAAAATGTCAATAAAGGGTTTCCAATCAGCATTAAAATTAAGTAATATCCTGTCTCTAATTAAAGTCATCAATTTGGCCATCTCGGCAAACTTCATCATCTTAACTATTCACTCCTCCTTGTGGGTAAAGTTGTGCATATAATAGTCTTGCTGCAATTGTCAAATACAAAAACAAAGTTTTGTTTCCCCATCTGTTTATCCATCGGTCGCAAAAGAAAAGGTCTGGTTTGAATTGTATATTAATCCTTAAGAAACTATCTCTTATTATGTAAATTCCATCAATTAATTTCAATCTTTTAAATGGAAGCAAAAGACTTTCCCATAGGAGATCAAAGTCAGCTGGCTATTTTTATAACCCCCCAAAAGACTAAACACACACACACACACACACACACACACACACACACACACACACACACACACACCATCCAACAACACTTATCTGCTGTGGCAACAAAAAACAACATCTCTGAAGCTATAAAATAATTGTTTAAAAATGTGGCTAAGAAATGGGACAGCAGATCATAATGTCATTAAAGGCTGCACCATAGATGCGAATGTGAATGAAATTTTACGTTTCCTAGCCACTCAACTCACAGGCTTCTGTATCTGCACATCTAAACAGCTGTCTGGGGATCAAGTTGGAAGACATTACAGTACTTTTGTCATCCAGAAAGATTTTGGCATCCAGCATTAGTCCTCTTGGTGCCAATTCTCTGCTATAATGTTATGTCTGCTGCCCCAGAGGTGACTAGACCATTGTTAATTCCTCACAGCAAGTTGAATGTCTAGACTGTGTTTGCCAATTGTCCAAACCCATATTGACAATTCTACACATTTGAAACAAAATATAGCAAGAGTAGGACAAGCCCACATTAGGTTACTTTTAAAATACATCTCCAGCAGCATGGCGATGATAATTAGTCCTTACGATAATTTCTGGAGGTGTTCAATAGACAGGAAACAAAACTTTCTATTACATTGGATATGAATTTTTTTTAACAATTTAGTGTCTTCCTAAACATTAAATGTGTTAAAAGTGTCTTTTGGGAGGAGGCAAGATTGTTCTGCTTGAGTTGGACTAGAAAACCTCCAAGGTTAATTGGAAAAATGGAAAAAAATTACATATTATATGAAATATAATATGTATATAATATATACATATAATATTATACAATATATTATATGAAATTTAAATTCAATCTGAAGATGGAAAAAAAATCCTAAAATCAGTTATTATATAACAATTAATTTGAAGTCTTAATCTAGTTTCTGCTCAAACTTTCCAAAATAATGATTTACCATCAATTTTCAAAGATTTTTTTTCCAAAGAGCTAACTATAAATGAGTCTCATTATCAAAACTGAATTTGCATCTCAATATGGCCCAAAAGTGTCTCACCAGAACCAGCATGACACCAGTATGAGGCTACCTTTATAATGCATCTCCGCCTGAATCCTGATAGTAAATGGTCCAGATAATCTGTTTCTTTCAGAATCCTATGATTGTGCAATCTGTCTACCTTCTCAGCAACTTTTTCTAAAATAGAAGATTGGAGCAGGACAAAAATGTTGAGTCCAGCTATGGTTTCATGAGCAGGGGGAAAATCACCACTTCTTGAAGGACCAAGTTAGAAATAGATTGTTAGGGAAATATATCAATGTGGTCGCTAGGAGTTGAAAACTACAGTATTTGATGGCATGTAATGAATCAGAGAGACAGTTTACTGTAGTAGGTTGAGGCACCAGGCTAGAAACTGGGAGACCATGAATTCTAGTCCTGTGTTAGGCATTAAAACAACTAGGTGATCTTGGGCAGTCATTCACTCAGCCCTAGAAAGGAGCCAGTGTCAAATCCCTTCTGGAAAAACCTTGTTAAACACCTTGCAGGGATTAGTTCAAGCAATTACCAGGAGGCAGCACTAACTCAAAAGCACAAAACAACAATCAGTCAATCATCGGCAGAATAAAAGCATTTGGTCAAGGGGCAGATGATGCTAACTAAATCTGAATGTCTACCATAAAATGTACATGCTGTAGGATGAATTTATATTGGTTATTGGATGACAAAGCAGAACTTCAAGTGTATAGATATAAAAAAAGTAGAGATGCCCTTAAACATTTTTGTCTCATTAAATGATGTGTTCCTTCTAACATATATATGTATACATACAGATACAAGCATGCATATGTATTTTTGTTGCCTAAGTGCTTTTTCATTGAGATCAGCTCTTGGAAAGAATATGGACTAAAATGTTAAATGTTTAGTATAAACCGTTTTCTATCTGATGTCATTAGTATTTCTATAAGACATCAACCCTGGAATCTCTTGACTCGTTCAGTGGATGCCTCTGTATAAAGCAGTGACATTTTTCATGTCTGAGACTGATACAAAAAGCTGGCATTCCAAGGCGGATATATGGTCAATTTGCCTAGGCAGAGTTTGATCCCTAGCTCCTATCCTGAAAAGAATAATACTGGGGAACACTTTGGAGAATCCTGAGACATGATGATAATTTGTATTCGATCACATTAAAAGTGAGAATTTGGTGGGAACTTTTTCAGAAATCTAGAGCTCCCCCAAATCTTAGGGGAGAAAGGGTATTTTGCCCTGAAATTTCAGGTTGTACATCTTTGTCCTAGAAAGTCAGTATTTTCTGCTTTTATCCTCTTTGGGGAATGTAATTCACTGATAGTAAGAACATGCCTTTTTGTCAAAGTGTGTGTGTTTAATATGATACTAAAATTAAGAAGCTAATGATGATAATCAGTAGAACTCTTCAAATGTTACTTTATTGAATTCTCGTGTGATTTGAAACAATTGAGCAAAACAATATGGCCATCCGCTTCTGGCCATCCTTCTAGTTCCTAGAAAACATAGTCTTCCCTCTATGTGTGTTTTTCAGTAACAACACTTAGAAGAATTTATTTTGCATTACCTATGTTATCTCAAAAAAAAAGCCTTTGGTTTTGTCTCACACACATTTCCTTATGCTATTCTGAGCTTATACTAGTGCAATATTAATGCAATATCGGGTTTTCAATTCAATTGTATAGAATGTGAAGGATGTGTGTGTTTTATTTTTATAGTTATAATGTACACTGAAGATGGCATTTATTTTCATTGTATGAGGTGCAATGACAATAAATTAAACTAAACTAAACTTAAATTAGAGCTTTCATATATTCATAATAAAAAATAAATTCTTGTTTTAAGCAAGCAAGTGTGCAAGTGAGTAAATAAACTAAGGCTACTTTCTACTTCTTTGAGCAAAAGCATGAACATTGTGAGTTGGATCTTTTCCACGCTTTAACTCAGGCATGGCTAAGTTGTGGCCCCAAACATCTTTGCTGTGGCTCTTATGATTGTCATTTATGTATATAATGAATAAACATAATCATGCTTAGGTATCTCACTTTTAGTCATCCGTAGGAGCAACCAAGATTTTAGGGATAATGGTGGCATATTTCCCCATTTATGCTCCATCCTTTACTGGGGGGAAATAGCCTACTGTGATGCAAATTACAACTCCGGGAGAAAATGGAGTTCCTGATAGCAATTAAAATGAAATTTGATGAGAATTCTGGTTGGAGAGAATTTGAGTGTTCCGTTTCCAGCTGATCTTATGCAAAATGAATGTTAATCAAACAAATTTCAGCTAGTGGTCTGTCCTTTTCAAGGAGAGGGGGAAAAAAATCTGTGATTGAAATGGCTGCAGATTGCCCTTACTTTTAAATTTAAGCCTTGTGAGTTAGCCAATAGTTCTTTTCTATTTTTTTTATTTAAAAAAATCCTTCTTACAGAAATATCAGACTCTTTGAAAAGTACAAGTTTTTCCAGACTGGAATTGTGTCCCTCAAAGAGACTATAAAACCATCATGTCCTGTGAATCCTTGCCTATTTATAAAGGGTTTTTATTTCCAACTCTGCTGTGCTCTCTATTTATTGAAAATAGACTATGCAGTTCATCTCTTATTTTAAATAATACTAAAATAGAGGAAATGAGTATCCAAGTAATAGCTAACATTTAGTCACATGTCCATGTGCTTATTTTTATTCAATTTATAGATTTTCTTTTTAAAAAATTTGCATTGATGCTTTTAAGTATAAATACAAATTTAAGTATGAAATTTGGCCCTTTGGCCAATTTTTAAAGATTTTTCTTACAAAGTGCAAGATCATTTAAAGTCAAGCAGAGTTCTCACCCTCAGAACAAATTGCTCATGATCAACTTCTGTGGCAATGTTTATCATTTCCTATTAACCCTTGAGTCAGTAAAAAATAAATCACCTGATATTTCACCTCAATGGTGCTGCTAAACAATGTGGTTTAGAAATCTTTGTTTGCTGGTGATTCAAAAAGTTGGATGCTATAATCAGGCTGATAAAGCTTTGATTTCCAGGTGTGAGAATTGATTTCCACCTGGAAACCCTGTTCAGGTGTGACTTCTTAACACATTACAAAAATGTGATTGTTTATGAACAGTGTGTGAGTGTGAGTACATAGGTGCTAAGCTTGCTACAATCCTGTCATATGGACTTGCTGTTTATATATACTGTTGTATTTGACAGCATAAAGTACAGATAAGAGACATAAATTTTCTTACTATAAAGGAAAATTGGCCTGCTGTAAGACAAAGACAGATCTGATAGACACATAAAGAGAGGGTGAGGAAGAAAAGGATGATGGCTGGTAACCCAAAATACATTCTACACACTGGTGATTGTTGACTCCTGAAATGAACCTGAATGCTGTCCAAAAATCACCAGAGAAAGATGAGCAATGAGACAGATGTCTGCTTGTTGCAGATTATTATTATTCACACTTGTATGCCGCCCACTCCACAAAGACTCTGGGCGGCTGGCTTCTGAAGCAGGCTCTGGATAGAAAAACAACTCCTGTCGGTCTGAAAGAGATTCCCAACCACTGTAACCTTGCCCTTACTTAATCTTAAATGGTTAAGACTATAGAAATAGCTATGTATAAAGCTGATCAGACTTACTGGAAGGAGGAAGCTTTATTTTTCCTGCAGAAAAAGAATGGGTAATGTTTAGTCATATACATATAAATAAAATATTTGCTTTATTGTTTTGAAGGGTTACAAAAAAAGGTAGGAAAATATGGGATGTCTAGCAGAGAGAGATAAAAATGTTTTAGATAAATGCTGCTTGACTTAAAATGATCTTCATTATTAGAAATAATCAGAGGTGGTATTCAGCCGGTTTGCACCGGTTCAGGTGAACCGGTAGCAGCAATTTGTCCTGGGTCGCCAAACTGGTAGCAACTTCTGGCTGGCCATGCCCCCCATCTGGTCGCCGGTCACCCCGCTCACTGGTCACTGCTTGCTCAGCCTGCCTGCCTGGTCACTGCTTGTTTGCCCCACCCACCCCTGCCATATATATATGTTGCCTTCGCCACACGGCCCAGCTAATCCCTCGCCATTTGCCTTGCTGATGACTGCTCAGCTCAGCTCACCAAAGGTAAGCAATGCATGCCACCCGCTTGCCCTTTGCCTTGGGTCGGGGCCTGGGGCCACAGGGATGCACCATTCCCCAAGGCCCCGGAGCCGCCACCTGCCTCAGTCAGGTCTGGGAACATGTGATTCCCTGGCTTCAGCCTTGCCCAGAGCTGCCGCCTGCTCACCGCCCGCTCTCCCTTAAGTGCGACAGAATTTTTTTTCCTACCGGGTTCTGTGGGCGTGGCTTGGTGGTGGGGGTCATGTGACTGAGTGGGCGTGGGCATGAGTGATGTCAAGTTGGTCATGCCGACTCAGTCACATGACCCCCAGCAGGCCACGCCAACCAAGTCATGCCCACAGAACCGGTAGTGGGAAAATTTGAATCCCACCACTGGAAATAATACTTCTCATCTATAGTCAAATAAAAAAGGGGAAATCATATTTGATGTTCTATCCTCACTATATGTTACTCTATGTGCAGCTTGACATGCAGCTAAACTCCCGGTCCTCCAATAAAACAAACTATCTGCATATATCTGGATGATTTATTAAAGGAAAAGGATGGATGAAACTGGGAAAATAGAAATACATACAATAAGAGCCCAAATACAAAATAAGCAGTGTTGAGTTGCTGATGAGCATAACAATTAACAAATACAGATAAATCTAAATCTCACCAGTGATGCTTTGTATATGGAATGTGCATTTTTGTCCTCAAATGAACGTGTGTCATGGATTAGGCTGGATTCTTCTGGTGCTTCTGTTTTCTCTCAAATACTGGAAGAAATGATGTCTGGCTTCCCAGGATGCACTTGTTTTGGAAAGGAGGGTTTATGGGTAGATGACCCTTAAAGGGCCTGGTCAGCTTCCAAACAATACAGATTTGTATTTGGCCCTGGCCACTAGATTGGACCAGAGAACAACAACAGTATATACACAAATTATATCTGGGGAGCATTACATTTGCATTGGCATTGTCACACACAGGTTGTGAACTTCAATATTCTCATGATAAAGTACATAAAATAGGATCAAATATGAATATCACCAAACAGAATTGGGGATTTTGAATAGTGAAAACATAATAGACATGTATTTATGGGAAATATAAAGCATCTTAATGATAAAAGAATCTGGAAGACAAATGGTCTTATTAAAATGCTTCTTACTCAGAAGAAGATTAATATAAATATATAATCAATGAATTAATTCTACCATGTTATGTAGCATCAAATAATTACTTGCAATGAAGTAAACACTTTTACAATCTTTGACTGGCCTAGTAGTGCATTGAAACAACATTATAATAACATTATAGCCAACTATTAATGGCTGCTATTAGGGCAAATTTTTTAACTTTAAATTTCCAAACATTAAGGGTGCTCAAAAGTTGTCACATTCCTTGGGGATTGTAAAGATATTTCGGTTACTTTAATATAATTTAGATGTGCTTGGTAAGTAACTACATAAATATCATAACTCTTTAACATTCTGTTTGTTTCATATATAGGACAGATAAGGGGGTGACTACTTACTACTAGTTTTATGGGTAGCAACCATAGTTCTTTGGAGTGAAGAATTATTCTTTCTTTAACATCATCCTGCATGTACTCAACAGTGATTACTCTGTGATTATAATGTCCATATGCTCAATCATGTAGCAAATATGATTCCAATTACTTGAACAAATGGTTGAAGATTGGCTCATATTTATAGCAGGATTCAGACTATAATTTACAGACATGAGCAAGGTGAATGCAAGGAGCCTAGCTGATTCCATAATATAATTTGAAAGCTTTTAATTTGAATATTTCAATACATCAGGGCTACCAGATTTGCAATAATTCTGGTCAACCACTAGATGGAAACAAAGAGCCACTTTCTTGCAATTAGTGGCCATATGGAATAAAATGTGACTATGGTACTGTGGGAGATTGGCCATAGAAAGCTATTTATTTATTTAAAACGTTTATACAATCACCTATCATATAGACAGCTACTGGTCAATCTTTATCTATCTTTGGATATGGAATTATTAGCAATAGTATTCCTGTCAATGGAAGAGATTGCTCATCTTCTGCTACATATGTAACAAACTTCCCGGTCACACATTTTCCTGCTAGTTCAGATCAGAACATTGATCTTAGAGATAGACATGATATTAGTTTCTAGTGGAACTGGTAAAGGTTAACTTTCTCCCAGGTAATGGCAAAAACAGCAAACCTAAGTAGTCTGGTTTGGTTCTGCAACCCAACAAGACAGACACAGACTTCAGAGGATAATCAGAACTGCAGAAAAAACAATTACTGCCAACCTGCCTTCCATTGAGGACCTATATACTGCAAGAGTCAAAAAGAGGGCCGTGAAAATATTTACTGACCCCTCGCATCCTGGACATAAATTGCTTCAACTCCTACCCTTAAAACGTCGCTATAGAGGACTGCACACCAAGACAACTAGACACAAGAACAGTTTTTTCCCAAACACCATCACTCTGCTAAACAAATAATTCCCTCACCACTGTCAAGCTATTCACTAAGGCTGCTTTACTATTACTATTAGTTTTTCTCATCGTTCCTATCACCCATCTCCTCCCACTTATGACTGTATGACTGTAACTTGTTGCTTGTATCCTTACGATTTATATTCATATTGATTGTTTCCTGATTGCTTACTTGAACCCTATGACAACCATTCTTGACAAATGTTTCTTTTCTTTTATGTACACTGAGAGCATATGCACCAAAGACAAATTCCTTGTGTGTCCAATCACACTTGGCCAATAAAGAATTCTATTCTATTCTATTCTATCTTAGGTTGGTGGGAGTGCAGCCTAAATTCCCCCCCAGAATTTTCTAAAGCATGCCACATTATCTGGCCTAACCAGTCAGAGAAACTCTGAACAGTAGAAACTCTAGATTTTTTAACACAGAAATATCTGTAGGTGTTGACATAGTGTTTGTCATCTTGCCTTTTCTAACCATCTCCAGCATTTGCCATTATTTTGTAAGCTGGATGAGGAGAAATGTCTTTTTCCTCTGCAGCCTTTTAATGCCATTTAAATGGCTTTTGTGCAACTTTTTAGTTGGGTCAAGAACTCATTTATAAAGCATATAAATGTCAAGTACCTTTTTCCTGCTTCTGGATAGATCCAATGATATTGCATGTCACAAATATCATACAGTACATTTCTTTTTTTAAAAAGTGTTTTAGTCATAACATTCCCAATCACTTTACTATATTGCAAAACTACTTCCCCATAACAAGGTGGACAATACGCAGATGCATAAATTTTTAAACATATCTGAGAATCCTGTAATTTTATACAGAATGTTTGGCGTTAACAGTTCATATCCCAAGAAGCCATTAACTGAGTGCAAGAAAGCAAGTCCTGAAAACATTATGGATTGAATTTGGAGCAATGGATCAAGCCATCCATATCTGAATGGGAAACAGAGGCGTGTAAAATGCAGGACTTCTGTTTCGGGTCCAGATGTTATTGACACAAATTTGCTGGAAACAACATTTCTAATTACAGGTATGCAAAGACTTTCAGAGACTATCCATAATACAAATGAATCAACGAAAGCATTCTCTCAATTGCTGTTGCATTTTCTAGTACTCTGGAAGAGTCATAGATGAACTGCCACAAAGGCTCTGATTGATGCTTATCACAAGCAAGAGATAAAATGCATCTCTAACTGTATGCAAAGTTCATCTGATTTTTCACTGCTTCTCTTCACTGATCCTGTTAAAAGTATTAGCATGTAAGCCTGCGGGAAGATCAAGCAACTTTTGAGGCTTGTCATCAGACTTGGACTTAAAATTAGGCAGAGGGGAATGATTATTTTCAGCAACGGATTTAAGGGTCCACGAAAGTTTAGCAAACTGTGAGATATTTTATGACCATGATGAATGTTCTTTTTTCTGCACAAGGCCAAAATAAAATGGAGGGAGAGTTTGTTTGTTTGTTTGTTTGTTTGTTTGTTTGTTTGTTTGTTTGTTTATTTATTTATTTATTTATTTATTTATTTATTTATTTATTTATTTATTTATAAGTGCAAGGAAACAAGACACATGAAAAAATGGCACAAATAAATGGATATAAAAAAGCAAAACATAGCCATAAACACATAAAACGAATACATACAAATGGGTACAGTAGGACAGGGATGGTAGGCACGTTGGTGCGCTTATGCATGCCCCCTTAGGGACCTCTTAAGAAACGTGTGAGGTCCACGGTAGACACTTTAAGGTAAAAGGTATGGGGGTTAGAGAAACTAACAACAGGATCAGGTAAAGTGTTCCAGACATTTACTACTCTATTGCAGAAGTCGTATTTTCTGCAATCAAGTTCCATGGGACATCCTTGATTTCTGTGAATATAACAGATGAATAAATACAACGCAGTTGAAAATTTGCACACATTGGTGGGGAGGGGCACACTATCCCAGACTAAGGCAACACCCGTCCATTTTGCATTGTTCTTGCTTATTATGAAGATGAAATCAGTGGTGATGTGGGAAACCCCACATGGTACTAGAATCAGATGCAGAAATAGGAAGAGGTGGGGCAATTTGGTTTGAATTTTTGGGGTCACATGAGACATTTCATAAAGAGTTTGTGATGTGCAGAATGGGAAAAAGTAGAGAATTAGCTGAGTAAGTCATTTTACTCTTGTGCCTTTAATTCCCAAAATCCAGACTGATCTTGGGGAAAACATACAGAAATATAGAGATGGCTTTAAAGAAGGAATTCAATTCTTATGTAAATGCCATCTTAGGCCTGGAAAGTGAGAAAGAAACAGAAAATTGCCCTGCCTTGGTTCTCTGGCATAAAAGAGAGGAAACATAATCTCTTGCAGGCTTTTAGAATTCAAGTAATAATAAAGTATAATTCAGTCGTTATTGTGGCATATGATTTCTCACCTGGTGAACTGCAAAGAGCTGACAAAATCATATATAAACTATATGAGGAAGTGTAAAGTCCAACTCACAAGTTATGTTCATTGGTAAAACACAACCAAAGAATAAGTAGGGAAGATTTTCCTCTAGATCAGGAGTGTCAAACTTGTGCTGACACATTGTCATCACGTGACGTATCACAACTTCCCCCCTTTGCTAAAACGGGGGTGGGTGTGGCCAGTGCGTGATGCATCCGGCCCACAGGGTGCAAGTTTGACACCCCTGCCCTAGATTATGTCACTTTAGGACCCATTTCAGATTTGGATCACCGATAAGTAGTATCTGACAAAGATTTATAGTAGTTCCAGAAAACTGTCTTAATATCTCCAAATAGAATAGAATAGAATAGAATTTTTTATTGGCCAAGTGTGATTGGACACACAAGGAATTTGACTTGGTGCATATGCTCTCAGTGTACATAAAAGTACATATGTTCATCAAGAATCATAGGTATAACAATGATACAAATAAGCGATCAAATCATATTAGGAACCAGTCAATATAAATCGTAAGGATACAAGCAACAAAGAGCCGAGATGGTGCAGTGGTTAAATGCAGCACTGCAGGCTACTGCTAGTTCAGCAGTTCAGCTGTTCAAATCTCACCGGCTAAAGGTTGACTCAGCCTTCCATCCTTCTGAGGTCAGTAAACTGAGGACCCAGATTGTTGGGGGCAATTGCTGAACTCTGGAAACCGCTTAGAGAGGGCTGTAAAGCACTATGAAGCGGTATATAAGTCTAAGTGCTATTGCTATTGCTAAGTTACAGTCATACAGTCATTACAGTCATACAGTCATTAGTGGGAGGAGATGGGTGATGGGAACGATGAGAAGATTAATAGTAGTGCAGATTTAGTAAATAGTTTGACAGTGTTGAGGGAATTATTTGTTTAGCAGAGTGATGGCGTTTGGGAAAAAACTTTTCTTGTGTCTAGTTGATCTGATGTGCAGTGTGCAGTTACTGATGAAGATATCCTAGAAAGAACTGAAAATCTACCAAAATTTTAGGACTGTGCATTCAGTTTGCATAAGCCCACATTGTTAAGCTAAATGGATCCATCAGGGAATTTCCAGTGGATGCTTTGCCATAGCATAGATTAGATTCAGAGTGAATTGTTCTGTCTTTTGGAACTTCCTTCCTTCCTTCCTTCCTTCCTTCCTTCCTTCCTTCCTTCCTTCCTTCCTTCCTTCCTTCCTTCCTTCCTTCCTCCCTCCCTCCCTCCCTCCCTCCCTCCCTCCCTCCCTCCTTCCCTTTCCAGCTGCATTTCTGCTACTTTTCTGAATAGTACACTTACTATTTGAGGACATTCTTGCCAGGCTCCACAACCTTAATTCTGAGGGTCAAATTGCTGCAACAGAGCTTCTGTTTTTCTTCCCCAGTGTTTTGTGACATGTTTCTGGAACAGGATCTTCTATTACTTGTATCTTCCTGAATCTGACTACTTTAGCAAACTGTGAGAAAATTTGTATAGTTGCCAAATTGCCACCTTCATAAATCCCATGGACTCTTTAAAACAACACTGAACTAGAACCATGGGGAAGTACAAAGCTTTTATGTTCAGCTGGGTATGGTGAGAATTTAGTTAATTTGTTTATATTATTTACAGTTCATATATATCTTCTGCTCTCGGAAATCTACCTGACTTCCCCCCCCCCCGCCAATTCCAGAGAAATATACATAAACACAAGTATGGAAAAGCAAGAATCATTAAATGCATGTGCGTTTCTTTTCTTTGCCTTTTTTCCCTCCTTGCATTACTGCACAATTATGAGTATTCCAGAGGGTCAGGCACTAACTGGATAAAGTTCTTTGTGGCCTTCTATTGATTAGCTAAAGAGATTCAAGCTGAGCACTGATTGAGTCATGGTGTTCTCTGCAAGCATTAGACTTGCAAATATAAACCAGCATCTTGGCAAAGAACTGCAGCACTGAAGACCATTGTGATCATTTTTAAATTTCTTTGTGGAGGATCAGGGTAAGGAAATACTGGTACTGTGAAAGTTTGGAATCAAAAGCAAAAATGTTCTTTTCCAAAGTTCTTAAACAGAAATCTGGCTGGTGTTATGTATGGCCGTACGTAGCACAGATTTGCATAACCACTGCTGATTGGTTAATCAAGCGGCGGGAGAAATAAACCACTGTCAGTGGCCAGCTAGGCTTATAGAGATGCCTATTGCTAACAGCTAGGAGAATAAAAGGTGCTGAACTGTTCTGGCGCCTGGCTCCTTCTTTCGTGCCCACATCTAACACTGGTGATGAAGGTGGGATATTGAAGAAGGACAGCAGAACAAAGGCACCTCGTGGCATCCGTGGCCATCTTGAAGCAAGGATCGTCATGCTCTGGCCAACCTGAGGATGGCTTCTCACAACTCCCCCGCTCCAGCAATCTTCGACCCAAAGACAGAGGAACGGCACACTTACATGAGCTGATTCTGCATGTTCCTGGAAGCCAACAATTTCCAGGACCTACCCGACAATCGAAAGAGGGCCCTGTTCCTCACCTACTGCGGTCCCAAAATCTACAAGATGGCACAGACTCTTGTAGCACCCACTGACATCAAATCCATTTCATGGACAACCCTACAGACCACCCTCTTATTCCAAGGCCTCCCAGGAGTGGTTCCTTATTTTGACGATGTCCTCATCTCAGGGGACTCAAAGGAACAACTTGTGAGCTGACTACGAGAAATGTTGGAAAATTCCAAAAAAAGGGGGCTCAAGGTAAAGAGAGAAAAGTGCAAGATCAGAGTAAAAAAGGTCAAATTCTTGGGGTTCTTAATTTATGGGTGAGGCATTCGTTCCCACAGACAGCAAAGTAAGGGCCATTAATGAAGCGTCGACCCCCAACAATAAAACAGAATTGCAAGCCTTCCTAGGACTACTGAATTTTTATGCCATTTTTTAAAAACAGAAGGCGACCGTTGCTGAACCACTCCACAGACTTTTGGGGAAGATGGCTACATGAACTGGGGACCGAGAGAAGCCAATGCCTTTGCTGCCATAAAAGATTTACTTTCATCCGACAGAGTCCCCATCTCGCCATTCAGTCCGGCAAACAATGGCGGGTAGAAAGAATGGTGAAGATGACCAAAGAGACATTCACTAGAATGGGTCCAGGGAACTGGCAAGAAAGAATCAACCAGTTCCTGCTTGCCCAACACATCATGCCGCGTGCGGCCACTAATGGAAGCCCTGCCGAAATGTTAATGGGACAGAAGTTAAGGTCCCAACTGGACAGGCTGAACCCCAACTATCACCCCAAGACACCCTTGGACTGTAACAAACAAATCAGCAATAGATGATCTGGTATTCGCACAAAACTATGTGGGGGATTCCAAGTGGGTGAGAACCAAGATTGTAGCTGTCACCAGGCCGAAATCATACCAGGTCGAGCTTGACGATGACTGAGTGTGGCAAAGACATATTGATCAACTCAGAAGGAAGCTGGGAGACTCAAGGCTATGCCAACCAGACAATCCCCAGCCTCAAACAAGCTCAGCACGAAACCCAGAGCAATTTGAGCCTCCACCCCGAAGGGCATACACATCAAGCGAGCAAGAAGACCACACAGAGATTCCGGCCCTACCTACAAGAAACCAAGAGGTTTTGCTCTCAAGCACAGAGGAGGAACGCGAACCCCTACCTGGAGCTGCCGGAGTCCAGCGATGTCATCCGGAACTGGAAGATGAAGACAGCAGGCTGGTGGCTGCCACACCCAGCAGCTGTTTCCAGATACTTCCACAAAGGGATCCAGAAGTGGCAGCAGGCATGACCGCACCAGATGAGACTTCAGGAACAACTGAATCGCGCAGGCCCAGTAGGACAGTTTGGCACCCCGCCTACCCATGTGATTACGTGACCTACATCAAGCGCTAATTGGACTATCCACAAACTAAGAGGGGAGGGGTGTTACGTACGGCCGTACGTAGCACGGATTTGCATAACTGCCACTGATTGGTTAATCTAGTGGCGGGAGAAATAAACCCCTGTCAGTGGCCGGCTAGGCTATAGGGAAGCCTATAAAGGAGGAATCCCTGCAGCCTGATGGCAGTTCATATTACTAACAGCTAGGAGAATAAAAGGTGCTGAACTGTTCTCGTGTCTAGCTCCTTCTTTCGTGCCCACATCTAATAGCTACTACTGAAACTGAGAGAGTTATAGATTAAAAAGGACAGGGAGGTGGAAATAGTGCCTTCAAAAACTGATACATGGCCTCCATTGCAGAATTTTTCATAGAATAAAAATTCAGAGAAGCAAGGGAAGAGAGAGACAGAGACAGAGAGAAGCCCCATATTTATTTAGCTGACCTCTCTATATGCCACAGGGAAAAACTGCACTAAAGTTTCATTTTCTGAATATTTGGAAAGTTGCAGGAAAGATGTAGCCAAAGGAACTTCTGTGTTTTCTCTGCATTTTCCAACTGAATGACTGTGACAGCAGAGGCAGCAACAGTTTTTAAAGCTTTGGGGATTGGCTTGAGGGACCACAGTTAATTCAAAAATGCCAATATCTGTTGCTCTCATTCAGTTAAATACTGTTTCAGTCAAAGTCTCCATGACTTTTTCTACACTTGCTGTTGGTAACTGGATGTACAATTCAAACCTGACACCTGAGCACAAACTGGAAGGAGGGTGAAAATAGAATTTCTGCTTCAGTTGTTTCTGTTTCCATTGCTAAACGTTGGAGGCAATGATGAGCTAAACTTCTCATTTGGAAACAAAGCCGAAGTAAGACAAACCATCTCTGCTTCAGAAGCCACAACTATAAGAACTGATCAGAGATATTGTTTCAGACAAGAACCATTTTTATAATTGATCAAAAGATCATTTGGTTGTGTTTGTAATATAAACAGAAAAGAGTTGGAATAAATTGCTCACAAAATATTGTGGAGATGGCAGGGAGGTAGAACTCCATTTAAAACATACACAGGTGGAAACTTCCTTTTATTATGTACTGTAGCATATACAAGCACTGCGGTGTACTCTTAATGCATTTATGATCTTTTCAGACAATCCTCCTTCCCATCACAAAACGAATTGTAGGCATAAAATCATATATCAAAAAGTCCTTCCTGTCAATGATTACTTCAGCTTCAACCGCAACAATACACAAGCACATAATAGATTCAAACTTAATGTAAACCGCTCCAAACTCGACTGCAGAAAATACAACTTCAGCAACAGAGGGATCAATGCCTGGAATGCACTACCTGACTCTGTGGTTTCTTCCCCAAACCCCAAAAACTTTAACCTTAGACTAAAGTGACCAGATTTTTTTTTTAAGCGGGACATGGGGGGGGGCGGGGCCGCAATTTGAGTTTTGCCCTCTGCGCATGCGCAGAATGCTACGCATGCGCAGAGGGCAAAAGACGGCTAATGTCGGCATCCAGGTGGGGGGGGAGGCGGGAGGCCTTTCCTCGCCTCCCGCCTCCCCTTCGGAAGCCGGCAGTGGCTTGGGCTGGCTTGCGAAGGGGAGCTCTCCTCCTCCCTCCCCCCCACCCGCCCGGGGGTCCCACGCCACCCGCTGACCTCGCAAACATCCTTGAAGGCTGCGAGAAGCGGAGCACGGCCCAGCCGGACATCGGCCTCACCTTCCCTCATGGCCCTGGCACCGCGGCCGCTGCTTTAACGCAACCCACTCGCCGGAGGACGGAGTGCCCGGAAGCTGGCCGTCGGGCCTGCGCTTCACATCCGGCGCGGGGTGATGACGTCGCGCGAGGGACTTTTTCCCGCCCTCACCTTCAGCAGCATCTCAATTTAAGCTCGTAGGTGACCAGACGTCCCGTTTTGAGAGGGCCTGCTGCTGCTGCCCAACCTGGCCGTCCTCGAGTGCCTGCAGGCCCGATTTTTTGAAAGAATGCCCTAGTCGGGCATTATTTTAAAAAATCGGGACTTTTTAAGAGGGCGGGCGGGACGCGGGACAAATGGCGAAAAAGCGGGTGTGTCCCGCCAAAATCGGGACGTCTGGTCACCTTACCTTAGACTGTCTACAGTCGACTTCTCCCCATTTCTAAGAGGTCTATAAGGGGCGTGCTTAAGCGCACCACTGTGCCTACCGTCCCTGTCCTACTGTCCTATTGTCCTCTTTTATCGGTACTTTTTACTTATGTTATGTTTATACAAAAAACTACTATCCTGTACATGTTTGACAAATAAATAAAAAAATAAAAAAACACAAAAAAACATACAACAACACAAAGTTTCTCCATAATCTTAGCTTCTCTGGTGGCCAATTCTAGGTGAAATCAGTGCTGGATTAGGAATAGATGATAGATAGGTGGGTGGGTGGATTGATGGATGGATGGATGGATAGATAGATGATATATAGATGAATAGATAGTTAGATGTATAGATAGACAGACCGATTCCTTCCTCCCTCCCTCCCTTCCTTCTTTCCTTCTAGAAGCCACATTTAAAAAATGGGAAGGGCCAATATACAGCATTCATTTTATTTATTAAAGTGTAAAAAAAGAAAAAAAAAGACAGCCTTTCAGATCATTATGATTTTGGGTGACAATGAGATATTTGTGCCTAATTTAGAAAATTTCCCCCCTAGCTTCTCATTCTAATCTACTAATTGATAGTCTGTAAAATAAGATACCCTGTTTATAATATTAAAGAATATCTATGTATGCCAACCTGTCGGTCTTTTGTAGATGCCATTTGCACAGAAACACCGAAGTACACACACACATAGATATTGCCCCACTCCCTGAATCTCAGAAATAGTACAAAATTAAAAAAAAACAAGGTATTTTACCAATAGGAAGATGGGTTAAGGGGAAGCGAGAAAAGGATAAAACTAGCTATCAGGGCAAGTGACAATTGGACTAAGAAAGAGAGAGACACAGAGAGAGACAGAGAGAAAGGTCTTGCTTTGGTATTTAAAAAAGGATTAAATTCATCCAACAAAGAGTCCCCTTAACTAATGGCTAATCTTCAAGCTAATCAGTAAGGATATGTCCAGTCATTTACCCCTTATTTCCAATACAATTGAGCCTCCTTCCAACTCAGAACAATAATTAGGAAAGCATTATCTGTTGTGTAAATATGGTAAATAGATTTTACAAATGAAATTTCCTCTCTCCTTCTCATCCTTTCAAATACTTGTGTCACCTCTATCCTCTGAGCAAAAACATCCCTCCCAAAAAAGTAACAATACAACTTGCTTATGTGTTGTCAATTTATTATAAATATATGAACCCTAAACTCATCATTGTAATATTTTTCAGAGCCTTATTTAGAAATAATTAATGTATGCCATTTTTATACAAATCCTATCCAAACACCCAAAAGCACGGAGAAGAAAAATTCCTTCTTCACAGCAGTAGAAACTACAAGAAAATCACAGCTTTGTAATATTTCACAGATTGTAATGGTATCAAGCATGATCCTGCCTCAAAAACAGTGGGCGTAAATGAATTTGTTATCATTTTGCTGAAAACTTCCAACCCCTAAAGTTCATTTTCCTGAAATAGGGTAGACTTCATTAACTCTGCTATAAAAACAGATAGCTTTATAGCCCTGTTTAGATTTTCTTACTACAGACCATGGGGAAATAAGTATATGCAGATTTGATTTTCTAAGCAACTGGTTTGATTCAAGCTAAAATTAAACCAAATGACTTTTGGTTTAGTTCAAGCCATTTCTGGGGAAACATTGGTGAACTAAAGATGGTTCCACGGAATTCCTTGGAAGCAAGTCCTTGGAATTCCTGCCAGGTCAAGGAGAGGGTTGGGATCATTTATATGTTTGCTCAATAGGAGGCTTTCTGCAAAGAGATAATAAAATAGTGATCTCTGGCAGGTTAGAGAACTCTGGGAGCTGTGGGCCAGGGGTCTGCAAACTATGGCTCTTTGAGGACCTGTGGACTTCAACTCCCAGAATTCCTGAGCCAGCCATGAATGCATGGCTGGCTCAGGAATTCTGGGAGTTGAAGTCCACAGGTCCTCAAAGAGCCATAGTTTGCCCACCCCTGCATGTGGGCAATTCATCATGCCTAAACTGCAATTTGCGTCTCTATTTGGACACTAGGTTCTCCTGCTTCCTTTCCTAACCACCTTTGGAAATTCCTTGTTATTGATTTCTTTAGATGTTAAGAACATTCTGAAGGGCATTTTTATCATGCCAGGAGAGTTTCCTTTTACCCTGGATGAAAGAAGGTTTATGTAAGTTTAAGTATTAAAAAGAAGAATTTTAATTTTTTTTTTGAAAAACAGCAAAAGGAGCACTCCATCTGGCCCTTTACATTGATTCTGGAAAGTAAAGGGCCAGATAGAGTTGAAAGTATAATTCCTGTGGGCTATTTAAAAATTTATAAAATATACATGAAGATTTTTTGAAATTAACTATAAGAAATCTTCCAGTGGGAAAGTTTTGTTGCTTGCTATAAGCAACAAATATAAGATGGCATTTTGAAAGTTGACTAAAGGAAGCCAGAAAGGACCAAGGATTACAATTAAAGTAGAAGAGACATGTAGAGTAATATTATTTGACTGTAGAAGAAATTAAAGCTTTTTGGAAACAGTGTACTCAGAAATTGCTTTCAACTTTGTCTGCTACTATAAAATTGGTTAAACAGAGGCTATGGAAGAGGGTCCCATTTTACTGGACAAAATGCAGATTAACTTGAATGTGGATTTGAAAATGGATTTTAAAAATGTCAGGCTACAAAAATGATACTGAAAAAGATTCCATAATGGATTTACAAATTTTAATTTACACATTAAACCAACTAATGTCTTCATAACTATTAGATATTCATAACTGAAAAACTAAAGGGGGCATACAAATTCTATCAGAGTAATGGAAGGGACCTCGGAGGTCTTCCAGTCCAACCCCCCGCTCAAGCAGGAGACAAATGGACAAATGACTGTCCAATCTCTTCTTAAAATCCTCCAGTGATGAGTGATAATAAATCAGATGAGAGATTGGATTACATCCTCTTTGTCTTGGAATATGTTAAACTATTGAGGCTGTTTCTGAGATGAGACAAAGAGACAATGTAAGAAATAAACTTGGGGAACATTTTTTGATCAGATTAAAGATCAAGCTTTTTCAAGGAAATGGAGGAAATATAAAGTGGATTTATTCAACTAGAGTTAAATAGCTGGAGTTTCTAGAAGCTGTTAATGGAACTTTTTTTTAACAGGACTGAATGATTACGCTTAAAATATTTGTTTATAAATGAAGAAGAAAATAAATAAATAAAGCTTTATTTTGCTTTATTATTTTTCAGACAAAATAATAGGCAAATAAATATTTTGTATTACAACTTAGGGTTAAAATATGTATGTTAATATTTCTGCTAGCTCATAATGAACTTTTGTTGATTTGGACTGGATAATGATGTTTTTTAAATTTTCATAAGAGATTAGATATGGGAAGAAGAGATTTTTTAAAAAATTGAAATACTATGGTAGAGAAGGTGTTAATTTACTGAAGTTGTTTATATTTGACTGGAGGGATGGGAAGTCATTCTTTTATGTATCTTTTTTTACTATCTTTTTTCTCTCTGCACCTTTCTTTTTCTTTTTATATTTTTCTTAGTTTATATTAGTTTTTTATTTTTGTATTTGTAAACTTTGACACAATTATAGAAAGAATTAGTTCAAGTCAAAACAGGGCTCGTCTTAAAAGACTGTACCTACAAAGTATATCTCTATTATTTTCCTACTCAGAGATCTAACAATGGTTCCAGTAATGAGATACCTGCAAGCTAACCTACTTTGTGCCTTTCTGAATGAGAACAGCATTCAATCTGAGGATTTAGTTCTTTAAAAAGTCATCCACTTATATACTACTTTTTTCTTCTTTTGAAGCAGTACCATAAATATAAATCCAATCTGTTAGTTTTTGAAATGTTGAAGTGTCCCAAAGGCATGTCAGAACCTAACCTCTTCCTGTAGACCCTGACTTATATTTCAGGCCTGTCTTTATCTTTTATTTGGCACATCATATATTTCAAGCAAGAAGTCTTTGATTGCCATTAGTCTGTTGATTCTGTTTTAGGAAATTCGGAGTCATAATCTCTTCATCTATATGCTTCTACAGAACATGTTCCATTGCCATTTTAACAACTCCAAAGCAGCCATATTTCTTTTGGAGACATTTTAACAAGAAAGGAGTCATAAATTATCCCTTTGAGTAAGTTAACATGAATCTGGTACTGCACACAAAATCAGTGTCAAGCATGTATATTGCTTTCAAAACTGCGTATAGCAGAAAGAAGCCCAGCTCTACAGGGAAGAATGAAAAATGCTGAATATTGAATGTCAAGTTCAAGAGGAAACATGGAAAACACATTTTAAATGGTTTTCTCTGGAGATAACAACAGACTATAAAAGTGAAGAAGTAAGGAAAGAAAGAAAGAAAAAAAGAAAAAGAAAGATAAAGAAAGAAAGAAAGAAAGAAAGAAAGAAAGAAAGAAAGAAAGAAAGAAAGAAAGAAAGAAAGAAAGAAAAAGACTAATTCAGACTTTTTGGTTGCAATGTAACTCCCCATAATACTTTGTTACTTTTCATAGTTTAGGATTTACTTGGATGCATTTAGTGCTACTACAATTAATTGAGTGTCTATTGTTCATGATACATTATGTTTACATAATATACTATATTATCTGTTTCCAGTGGCTTTGCAGCCTAATAACTGATCAACCATTTATACAGAATCGTATTTGCATCACCTAATTATATTGAGATGCAACTGAGATGTTGCTATGGGTGGACTGTAGTGCTATGTTCACCAATTTGGCTCCTGAAATTCGAACCATAGAAGAATTTGAAAGGAAATGTATTTATTCTATTTCATTAGGATTTAATTTCCCTATTTATTGTAATTTTAGGCTTCCAATCACAGGCACTTTTGCAAGTATATTCAGGTGAATATGGTTAAGCCTCTCTCCAGTTGGGAAATATGAGAGTGCACCAAATTCTTGGCACCAAATTCTTTACTTCTTGGAACAGTGTGTAGTTATTAAAGCACTTGGAAAGCCAAAATGCACATTAGCAGGCTGTACTTGGGTTGGCGGGTCATAGGTTTTTGGAGGTCTATTCTGAAACAGATTTTAATGCTAGAGCATTGTTATATCATGTGTCACTGTCTTGCAAGCTAATAATCCTGCTTTCTATTTATTGACAGTTTTCATTGGAAAGCTAGAGAAGTGTAGCTTTAGGGGAAAATATATATCCCATTAAAAAAATCCTGCAATTTTAAAATGTCTAATAAAATTCTCAAAAAGAAGCACATTGTTTTTTGATCTGCAGAAAAATAATGTGAAAATCAGTTTGGTAAGTTTAACTTAGCTTTTAGTTTAGAAGATTTATCATGCTGTTTCTTAGAACAAGTCTTGATAAAATATGAATTTTGCATATTTTCCTCTCTAAACATTCCCATTATTTCCTGCGTGACAGAATTTAGCAACAGCTATATTTAAATGCTAATAATTTCTGACTGCAGATACAATTCATAGAAGAAAAATATATCATTTCAGGTTCTTCTATGTAAAATGATGACAGGATTTCTACTGCCAACTAAGTTGGACAACAACTTCCCTTGAGAGAGAAGATTTGGGGAGAAGAAGGAAGCTACAGATTAAAGAATCAGGCAAAACAGAGAGTTGACACTGCTGGGAAAATTGTTAGATCCTGTGTACCAGGTCAAGTGAAATAACACAGAGTTGGTCAGAGTGCTGAAAGGTCTTCAGCTTAATTCCTCTAAGGCTACCTTGGATTTTCCTCTCCTTATTTCCTACATAAATTTGGAAAAACATGTGCTAGACTAATTTGAGACATGAACAGAGGAAAAATGATTATACTAAGGATCTCCTCTCTGCCACAGAAGCCAAATGGACTTCAGCTTAAGACTCTCTTTTTTTCTGGTTCTCTTTTCAGTTTATGTCACTCAAACCATGTTTGAATTTAATGCAGTTTTCTTAGCAACAACATGGCAGGAGTTCTTCATTGCTACCTTGTGGGTTAATTTTCAATGTCCCAAGCAATTCTAAAGCTCTGGATTCCTCTAGGCTCCCCCACCCTAGTACTTATTCAGAGTCTATTTAGCATGTTTTGAGATCAACCAAGTTTGCCTAGATGTTAGCCTTTCAAGATAGGCTTGACCAGGAAACCAAAGTTATGCAGGCTGATATTACTTTTATTATAGGATTATGGCAAAGGAATCTTGAAAGTCTGAATGCGCTTCTCTGCTCCCTCCCCCTAGGATAGGAAGGGTCTTATCTAAGATGTTCTTCAGTTCTGCTTCAGACTCAGATTTCTTTTATCTAATTGTTGTCTTGGTAGCAGCTCTTCCTCCTATCCTCCAAGATTGTTCTTTCCGCTCATTACATCAGTTCAGGGGTGGGTTCCTCCCAGTTTGGACCGGTTCACCCAAACAGGTAGCAACCCACTGGTGATGTCACAATGATGTCACCGAACCGGATCGGTCGGTGCCGGTCCGGTGGCGCTGCCAACTTTTTAAAAAATCGAATTTTTTTCGAATTTTTCCCTGATTTTTTTTTTTAAAAATTCCCTTCTGAGCATGCGCAGAAATCGAATTCCGGCATTGTGCATGCAGTCGCCATCTTTTTTCGGCTTTGGGGTTTTTTTGGGATTTTTCGTTACTGCGCATGTGGCACGGGAGGGAGGGAACTGGCAGCAAGGTAAGTTGGAACCCACCCCTGCATCAATTGCTACCACTTGCTTTGAATTCACATTAAAAGCTATACTATTTTGATGGAACAGGAACGTCCAAAATTCATTTAAAAACATACAGTAACTGAGTAATACTATTATCAGATGTAGTATTCTAATAAAAAATATCACCAAATTATTCGAATTTAGAAAGGAAATAGTGAACTATAGTTGCTGCCAACTTAGTCTAGAGAAGTTTCATCAATTAACCAACATTTATTTATGTTCCAAGACCAAACACAATAAAACAATACAATAACTATAAAAAAGGGAATTTTAAAAATTACAAAAAATATATCCTAAAACAGCATCTAATAATTAATAATATGAGGAAAGAACCAGATTGCTTCTCACAACTATAGCTATCGACAAGAATCATGAAACTAGGAGAAAAGTAATGGCATCCTGTTGTATTGGAAGACTAATCTTTGATTTAGAATTCTGGAAAAAAGACATTTTGAAACAGAAGAAAGATAGTTTTATTTCTGGGCTGTATACTCGTTTTTAAAAAGTAGCTTCAGGCAAATACACTTTTATTCAGAAAGTGTGAGGTTTTTTTGTCTCTCTTGCTTTTCAAAATAGATCCAGTTTTTTTTCTCTTTCTATGTGTGAGTACAAATATTCTCACACACTAGAGAATATAAGTTGCTCAAGTTTGATCTTTGGTTTCTTGGTGTTCTCTGGGCATGGTTATTTTCCCACAAACATTTTATTAGTAAGCTAGGTAACAACATCAGTGCATGAGGAAATGGAGTTTCCTCTTTGTTTATATATAAAAACTTGCACTGTCAATCTTGACTGGGGTATGGTTTCCTCTATTAAAGTAGTATTATTAATCTATGTGGTAGAGTGCTGGGAAAAACCTTCCACTACAAAATGAAAGAGATTATTTAGAAAAAAAAATAGCACAAATATATTTTTCCCAAAAAAGCAATAGAAAAAACCCAATAGCTATCTGTAATTCCTTATCCACAAATGTAACAAATTTGGATCAGCTCTAGATACTAATACTTATAAACATATCAATTTTTTAATGAGGCAGAAGGAAGAAGAAAAGAAAGAAAAGAGATACAGTGGATGGACAAGATCAAGAAGATTGCTGGAATGTCTTAGAAGAGGTAAGGATCAGTGTTGGGGAAAGATTAAATTAAAGTGTTAATCCTAAATGGCCACATCAGTGGTGGGTTCCTACCGGTGCAGTCCGGTCCATAGCTCCGTTAGGGAGCCGCTGATTGTGCAATTTGCGTGCGACCACTCCGGTGCCGTCTTCGCTGGTTCGTCGCGTGCATCGCCATCTTTTTAAAAGAATTTTTGGCTTTTTGGCTTCTGCGCATGTGCGGAATCAAAATCTCGCCAAAATCTCGCGAGGGGATGCGTGTGAGAGATTTTGGCAAGATTTCGGCAAGATTTTGCTTCCGCACAAGATTTTGCCCCGCACACGCGAGGAGGTACGCGCTTGAAATGTGGAGATGCGTGCACAGCGCACCGGTATCGGTAAGTGAGCAACCCACCCCTGGGCCACATGTGTTAGAATGCATTAAAGGTATTCCTCAACTTACACTCATAATTGCCACCAGAACTTCCATTGCTAAGTGATGCAGTCTGAGTTGCACCTGATCTATAATCCTTTTTGCCACAGTGGTTAAGTGAATTCACCATAGTGGTTAAGCAAATTGATCTTTCCTCATTGATAGGGCTTATCAGAAGCTCTTGGGAAGATTGCAAATGGCTGCCATATGACCTCAGGACACTGCAATAGTTCTAAATACGTGCTGGTTGCTAAGTGCCCAAATTTTGATTATGTGACCATGAAGACTCTGTGGTGGTCATAAGTGCAGGGACCGGTCATAAATGATCTTTTAGAGCACTGTTCTGATTTTAAACAGTCATTAAACAAATGATCATAAATTGAAGAATATCTGTAATCATGACGTACCAATATATTGTAACTAGCATGTAATGCGAATCAATATATAATGCCGTTATACAGCAATAATAGGAAGATCTTGTCTTTATATTTTAGTGAACAGACATATATGAAAGATGGCATACATATACTCAGTATAAAAGCATGCCATGGAAGCAGAAAGATTTATTCAGAAAGATTTCAGCTGATGAAACATGGTGAGAACAACTTTGAAGAGGATACAGAATGATTTTCACAACATATCTCACTGATCCCATGTTAATTAATAAAGCAATGGAGGCTTTATGGAAAAGGAACAGGACTTAGATGTTATTTTCTTTTGGGTCTTCAATGTGACAGGTCCAACTTGGTGGTGCCTAATTATGATTATCTGATTTGGAAAAGCATTTTTCTCTGATTTCTAGGCCTGAAAAAATATTAAACATGGAAGAATCCCATCATATTCTATTAGCAGAGAGATCGTATCAATTGTGGTCATCTTCACAGCATTTAGACTCAGAGGTCTCCTCTCTGCCAGCATTACCATGAAAACACACTGGAAAATGGGATGAGATTTTAGAGAAAGAAATATAGTCAAAAGGAAAAATGGGGTGAGGAGAAAGGCAAATACAGGTAGTCCTCGACTTACAATGGTTCATTTAGTGACTGTTCAAAGTTACATCACTGAAAAAAGTGACTTATTTTTCACACTTATGACCATTGCAGATGCTTGGCAACTAGTTCATATTTACGACAGTTGCGGTGTCCGAGGGTCATGTGATCCCCTTTTGTGACCTTCTGACAAGCAAGGTCAATGGGGCATCCAGATTTCACTTAACAACCATGTTACTTACTTAACAAATACAATGATTCATTTAACAACTGTGGGAAGAAAAGTCGTAAAATGAGGCAAACTCACCTAACAAATGTTAGCAACATAAATTTTGTGTTCAGTTGTGGCCATTACTCGATGACTACCTGTATATCTAAAATGAGAGTGAAGTAGGGCAGTGGAATAAATCTTTTCATTATCCAGATTTCTCATCCATGATTTACATTTGTATTAACACAAATACAAAGAATCAACAACCAGTGGGAATAAAGCTGAATATTAATATTAGAAAACGCGGCCACCATTACAAAATAAACCAATAGCCCACAGAATCCAGAATCCTCTTAAAGCCAAATACCTAGAATATAATCTTGTAAATGATGCTTATAAACTTGAGAAATAATTACAAAAATACCATCTTATGACCTCTAGATGAATTCAGATGGGGATTATGGCAACTGTAGTCTCCACCTGTCTGCAGAACACCATGTTGAGGGCCTGATGAAGACTCCTTACTAGGATTCTCCTACTAATAATTAATAATTTACTACTAATGTAAAAATCTGGTATCGTGAAAACTGCAACACAAACTGACCCCTGCTTTTTACAGCTGGATAAATGTCTGTCCATTGATTGTGCTAAAATCTATGCAACTGTACAGACCCTTAGCCCTTCTGCATGTTGAAAGGCAAAAGAAAAACTGGAATCCGAAGTTAATAGCATGAGTACCTACAGTGCAATATCTCAAAATCAAAGGTTGAATACTAGAGATGAATTTATATTATGCTTTTATGTAGCATAATGATCTTTCTCTGCTTCTCATTATTTTTATAACACTAACAAGCTGGAAGACTAATGACTCATATACCACTGCTGTGTCATTGTCACATTTTTCAAGTACATCTGTCTTTTGAAGGAGCCATTTTTCAAGTACATCTCTCTCTCTCTCTCTCTCTCTCTCTCTCTCTCTCTCTCTCTCTCTCTCTCTCTCTCTCTCTCTCTCTCTCTCTCTCCTCCCTCCCTCCCTCCCTCCCCCCTCCCTCCCTCTCTCTCCCCCCTCTCTCACAGACACAATATGTGTCTATATGTATGATGAACTGAAATATTTTTTTGAACTGCTGTATTTCGCATTAGTAATTGTGGAATCCAATTACGCATATAATAGGTTGGAAAATATTCATCAATAACATTTCAGTTTAATCTGTTCAGAAATCCAGCTGATATTAAATGACAACTTTTCTACAGTAAAAGAAAACGATATAAACTAATAATTATTTCTCTTTTCTAAACTCAAGGGCAATAGCCTTCAAGAAGTAAATGACCCAATAACCCAGTTACAGACTTTGTATTGTGTCTGCATTCTGTATTCTTCACATCATGTGCGAAACGGAGCTCTCTGCTAAAAGCTTTCCTTCACAGTGGCTGAGTTGGACAGCTGATAGCATGATGATGATACACCACTAATGGACTAGAATCCATTGAAAATGAGGTGATGTAATAACTCAGAGTATCTTCTATTGTGCCTCAGGCACATTAGACACATTTAACAGCAATGAAATGAGATATATTTTGAATTTTTTAGAGCTTTTATTTCACAACAACTCTACCCATCCGCCATAGAGAAAATAGGGAATGGCCTTGAAGGGTAGGAGGAAGATCTGCTACCAAAGCAAAGATCAGACTTTGAGCCCATTTCAAGAAACTAACTTCAGCAAATGTTAATTTAATTCACATGATGATGAAGTGAAGGACAATGGAAGCCACATTCCAACTGGCAAGTTTTTGTTGGTCTAGCTGTTCCAATAACAGTAGTTTTAAACCCATTCAGTATTGATTTCTTGGTCTGGTCTACATTATAGGGTTGGCATCAGCACACAGAGGCAAAAGTGCTCACAAGGCGGTCAAAAAAAAGCCAAGGTGGCAGTCACAACAATGTGTTTGTACCCCACCCCCTTTTGGCACAATAGATAGACACAGTTATTTTGTTAATGAAGACACCATTGGAAGACCTGAAAGACCAGATTAGGGATAGATTATCATGGAAAAAATGTATGTGGTCACTAGGAGTCAACTGTGACTTAATGGCTCCTATTTAATCAGTCAGTTCCCCCAAAATAGGTTGCTATAGCTTTGTGATATGGGTGGAAGCATACCTCATCTCTAAAAAAACCAAACCCAAATCTATGTCTTCTATTAGCCTCTACTTTAAAATAAAATTAAAAATACTAACAAGATACTATTTAGTTGCTCCTGACATGAGATAATAATATTTAAAAAGATAATAATATTAGAAAAAGAAAAATCAAAGATTAGAAAAAGAAAAATCAAAGAAAAAAGCAGTTTTAACCAGGTCAAATAAAAAAAATTGTTAGCAAGAACATAAAGTTATGGAGAACAAAGGTGAATGTTTTGAGTGTAATGCAGTAAATTCTTTTAATTTGTTTTATTTGTTTTATCTGGCTTTACTTTGTGTTGTTTTTCAAAATCTTTTTTGTGTTTTTCATAATGCACATTAACTCCAAACCGAATAGCATGATTTTCTGTCATTCTTAACGTTGTCAAAAATGATTCTTTTGAGATATTTCTTTATTCACAGT